>JAHZTW010000001.1:102382134-102566145 GCA_020283515.1 Alliaria petiolata
TGTTTTTGAGACTTAGAGAGAGATTGATCCTGAGCTTTTGGGGAGACAATTCTAACTCATCTGAGCCAGATTTCGAACCCCTGTATCATTCTCTATTCTTTTTATGCAAGTTATTTCAGTCATGATTTGTGTTTTCATCTCTATGTCTGAGTAGTTTGCTAGTTAGGTTAGGGTGATTAGGGTTGATGATGAGTTTGTAGAATTATTAGGCTTTTAGGGAAATCAATAGGATCTTCACCTTGATTTGTGCTTAACTTGGTTTCTTCTTTGATCACTTAGAAATCAAACCCTAGGTTATTTAATAGATGCGAGAGCATTATTGGTAACTTGAACTAATCATAGGTGAGCAAAATATCAATTCGCAAAGAGATTTGGTTTAGATATTTTGTGAACAATCGAACCTGTTTTTAATGCTTGCCTTAGTTGTTTGAATTTGCAAAGAGATTTGGAATTCTGGAATTTAGGCATAGATAACTTCTGCAACGAGAGTTGATTGGTTTTAACTTAGTGATTCGAGTTCTAGACGGTTCTTAATAAAGTTCCCTAATAGCATAATTTCTGCATTCTCGGATTCAACCTGATAATTACCCTTGCCTAGCGCCTTAGTCTCCTGAACTTTAATCCATTTTTAATCTCGTTTACTTATTCGCTTAGTTGCTTAATTACTTTTACTCTATTCGACCTAGCATAATTCGAACTTAGAAACCTTAGTGTAGCATCTACTTCCCTTGGGATTCGATAACCCTTATACTTCAACTGCTTTGCTGTGCACTTACAGTATTGATTTATTGGGTAAAACCTGTCTCGCCAATCACACATTTGCTGTTTGCTGATGACTCCCTTTTCTTTTGCCGAGCCTACAGTAAGAATTGTCATGCAATCAAGGAAATCTTTCAGATTTATGATATGGCCTGATGATTAATCCAAACAAATCAATGATCACTTTTGGTTCTCGTATTCCTGGGAATCTCCAAGCCATACTAGAAGGGATCCTTGGAATGCCTTATGAGGGTGGTGAAGACAAATACTTGGGGTTTGTTGGAGCAATTTGGGAGAAAAAAGCCAAGGATGTTGAACTACATCATTGAGAAGGTTAATCAGATAACTTGTTCTTGGGATTCAAAGTTTCTATCACAGGCAGGCAAAGAGGTTCTTCTCAAATCTCAATGCATGTATACTCTATGTATTGCTTCAAGATACCAAATCAGGTGGTTAATGAGATCACTAGCGTGATCTCGCGATTCTGGTGGGAGAAGAATCATGAGAAGAAAAGTATTATATGGGTGACCTGGAAGAAAATGAAATTGTCTAAACAAGAAGAGGGTCTTGGATTCAAAGATTTGGAGATGTTAATTGATGCTCTTGTAGCTAAACAAGCCTGGAGACTCATCAAACATCCGAATACTTAATTTGCAAGGCTGTTCAGAGTAAAATATTACATAGATGGTTCAGTTATGGAGGCCCAAGAACAACATTACCAATTTGATACACTCAGGTTTTAACCCAAATAAAATACTGCAAGTGCACAGACAATCACAGTAGCATAGATGGGATCGAATCCACATAGACAAATGTTACACTACGATTCTTTCAGAATAAAATTAAACTAACACAAAAATATTATTGTTGTTGCAAATATGAAACGACAATAACTAGTAAACGATGTAAAAGATCAATAAAACAAAGTGTTAGGTCATGGGTGATTTGCAGAATTTCAAAGATCATGCATGAACCATACAATTATTCAGGGAACAGGTAACCGCATTCTTGAACTCAAACATGAATGTATAACCAATCCACTTCCAAATGAAAGCTAAATCAAAGATCAAGTTTGTATCCAAAATTCAGCTCGATCCATAGGTGGGAACTGCTTCAACGAGCCAAACTTTAGACGTCTCTGCATGATTTTGCATCTCCATATGTTCGTTTGCACCCAAAATGCCTTTTTCTCTCACAATTACCTAAAACATAAAAAGACTCGATAAAGCACTAAAAAGGCCTCTAAAACACATTTTGACTAAAAAAACTATTGAAATCTTGGTTAAAATGCGTCAAAAATGCAACACATCACAATCCTATGGATTGGCATCAATTCTAGTGGGTTTAGACATCAATTCAATGTTTGTGATGGCAATAATATACGAGTTTTTGTGGATAATTGGATTCCTTCAAGTCCTCCTAGACTACCGATTGGTCATGCATCTAAAACTTTTCTCAGGGTAAGTGATCTAATTTTCCGAAATGGCAATGGACGTCGATGAAATGAGGATATGTTGGATCTACCTCCAGGATGCATACAAATCGCTGGTGAAATCAATCTACTAAGCTCAAGAACCTGAAGAGGACACGTTGCTATGGAGCTTCAATAAAAGTGGTGATCACTTTGTCTGAATATTATGTAGCCAGAGGACCAACTATCCCAGGTCAAGCTCCTCACGGCGACCATGAATTAAAAGCAAAAATATGGAAGCTACCAATCTTGCCGAAGTTAAAACACTTTATTTGGTGAATCCTTTCTAAAGCCTTTGGTACGGCTACTCGTTTAGGAACTCGTGGAATCAATATGGATACAATTTGCCAGCGGTGTTGTTTGGAGCAAGAATCCATTCACCATACGCTTTTCACATGTCCAATTTTCAACATGACTTGGCGCCATACTATTATGTGTATGCATCTGATCAATCAATCAAATGATGTAGAAGAGATCATTAGTTTTTTTATTGATTAGTCTGTCCTTTGAATTCGGCTCAACAAAGGTTCCTTCCTTTCTGGGTGATGTGGCGTATTTGGAAAAGTAGGACTAATCCAATCTTCAATCATCAGATTCAAAATCCTGCTAAGGATGTGGAATATGCAATTGGGGATGTAAAGCAATGGTTGGAAGCTACACATATAACGCCATCTGGTCGGATACATTCTTATATGCCTCTGAGTGGATCTTCTGAGCCACACAATGCCTGGTCTAGATCGCCATTAGATTTGGTCAAATGTAACTTCGATGCTGCGTAGCAAAGTTCTGGGGAAGTGCTTCGTTGGGTACAGCTTTTTCACCGTTAGAATCTGAAGGAAAAGCTCTTTTGATGGCGAAACAAAGTGCAAGATTCATTGACTTCACAAAAGTTCAGTTTGAAGGAGATTGTAAAATACTTTTTCAACAGCTCCATGGTGAAATGCTAGATTATGGTATCATTAATCTCTGCAAGGATATAAGGTTTTGGGCATTTCCAGGTCTCGCAATTCTTAGTAACAAGACGTCATAACAATGAAGCAGCTCATTGTTTGGCAAAGAAAGGTCCACCTGAATTTCTTTATTATTCAGCTTGTAATCATCTCCCTTTTTGGTTAACACCGGTTTCACACAAGGACTATGTAATGTCACACTTATGAAATTTAATATATAAGTTTGTGGAAAAGAAAAAAAAAATCAATATTCACTAATTCCTTGAATGATAGTAATTTGTTATTCGCTCATTATAATTTATATTTCTACCTCAGAACATAAACGTGCTCTTCTCGCAACTCAGTTTGTAAATTGGTCCAGTCTTCAATTTAACTTCCCTGGTGTAAGTGTCCCACATAGCAAAACCAGGATTAGGCCAAACATTCGCCAGAAATCTTAGATATATTAGATTCCAGAGCAAATGACGACCATGGACGCAATGACACGTAAGAAGACTAAGAAGAAGGGAGAGAACTCCACGATCCTAGCTCTCGTACCTAAGAAAGACGAAGCGAAGGAAATGAAGGATTACCGACCCATCTCGTACTGTAACGTTTTATACAAGGTAATATCAAAAATCTTTGCTAATCGTCTCAAGGAAATTCTCCCGGAGTTTATTTCGCCAAACCAATCAGCATTTGTCAAAGGAAGGTTGCTTATGGAAAATATTTTATTGGCAACGGAATTGGTCAAGGATTATCATAAACCATCGATTTCCCCCCGATGTGCTATGAAGATAGATATCTCAAAAGCGTTTGACTCGGTGCAGTGGAGCTTCTTGAGAAACGTCTTAATAGCAATGGGTTTGCCGGATCAGTTCATTCATTGGATTATGCTTTGTGTATCTACTCCCTCATTCTCGGTTCAAGTAAATGGGGAATTAGCAGGCTATTTTCAGAGTAACAGAGGCTTGCGACAGGGTTGCTCTCTCTCGCCGTACCTATTCGTCATTAGTATGCACGTCCTCTCGATGTTCCTCAACAGAGGAGCAGTAGAAGGAAAGTTTGGATATCACGCCAAGTGTAAGAATCAAAAACTTACACATTTATGCTTTGCTGATGATCTTATTGTGTTTGCTGATGGGACATTGCGATCAATGGAAGGAATAATAGCTGTGTTTGATGATTTCGCAAAGATTTCGGGTCTAAAAATCAGTTTGGAGAAAACAACTCTATTTCTGGCCGGAGTTGGGGACAATGAAAGAACAGATATTGAGTTGAGATTTCCGTTTGCCTCAGGTTCTTTGCATGTTCGATACCTTGGATTACCTTTGCTCACTAAGCGCTTGAGTAGAACAGATTATGCCCCTCTAATAGAGAAGATCCGTATGAAAATTGGTACATGGACAACTCGATTTCTCACCTATGCAGGGCGATTGCAACTCATTATCTCTGTAATTGCGAGCATCACCAACTTTTGGATGGCTTCATTCAGGCTACCGAAAACGTGTATTAAGGAGGTGGAGAGTCTATGCGCAGCTTTTCTCTGGTCCGGTCCGGAGTTGAATCCAAGAAAATCAAAGATGGCGTGGGGAGAGGTTTGTCGCCCTAAGGAAGAAGGCGGGTTGGGACTTCGACTTCTATCGGACGTTAATCTAGTTTGTAACTTGAAGTTGATATGGCGCATACTTTCGACTAAGGACTCGCTTTGGGTTAACTGGATTCAACAACATCTCATTCAACAAAACTCTTTTTGGTCTGTTCGGTTTAAGCAGAGCACAGGCTCTTGGATGTGGCGCAAGCTGCCGAAACATAGAGAGCTCGCCAAATCCTTTCATACCATTGAGGTGAAAAGTGGAGAAGCTACATCTTTTTTGTATGACATCTGGTCTCCATTGGGCAGGATGATCGATCTTACGGGGGCGAGGGGAGTTATTGACTTGGGTATCCCGATCAATGCGACTGTCGCGTCTGTCTTTGATGATCACAGGCAAAGAAGACACCGGAATGATACTCTCAATTCTATCGAGACTGTCATTCGTGATCAGAAAAATCGAAGAACCATGGCTGAGACAGACAGAGTGTTGTGGCGGCAAAAGAACGGTACATTCAGCACTAAATTTCTGGCTAAGGACGTATGGGAGCAGATACGACATGTTAAACAATCAAATTCTTGGCATGGTGGAGTGTGGTTTCAACATGCAACTCCCAAATTCTCGTTTACTACATGACTTGTAGTCCACGACCGATTGATGACTGAAGCAAGGATGTTGCAATGGAATGCGGGTGCATCGGGTGCTTGTGTATTATGTGCAGAGGCAACGGAGTCGCGCGACCACCTCTTCTTCTCGTGCGAATACACCAATCACATATGGGATCATCTCATTCGAGGTTTGCTGCTGGACAAGTACGTTTCAACCTGGGAGTCTATAATTCAACTCCTTTCCAACTTAAATGGTCCGCGAAATGAAACATTCTTATTTCGGTAAACTCTTCAAGCTACAATCAAATTTATTTAGAAGGAAAGAAATAGAAGGAGACATGGAGACAATCCCTCACCAAGGAATCGGATAATTATCCTCATAGACAAAGCTGTTCGGGACAGAATCTCATCGATTCGCAGACTGGATACAAGATAAGAAGAGGCTCTCGTTAAATGGTTCTCCACGCGAGGCTAAACTGTATTTTTCTTACTTAAGTTGACAAAGCAAAACTAAGATGCATTCGATGTAAAACTGTTTTTTTGGTTTGAATAAATTTAACATTCACTTCAAAAAAAAAAGAAGGGAGAGAACGAATTTGAAGAAAATGGAGGTATAACAAAGAAAACTACCTATTTATGAAGAATGGGTAGAAGAAAAAGTAGAAAACTGCCTCTCTCTCTCTCTCTCTCTCACCCTCCCCTCTGAATAAGAAAAAAAAATTATATATCTCTCTCTTGGACTTAAAAATAGTTAAATCTATCTCTCTCTAACACAAAAAGGCAATTTCGACATAAATAATACAGACTTACACAAAACTACTCAATCAGCAATATCAAACATAAAACTACCTTTTTCCAAATACTCCCTTAAATCTATTTGGACATTAGTCACATTACCACCCATGATTGGTTTGTTTTGGTTTGTTCGTTTAATTAAAGCTGTTTTTATTTTTGGCGATTGTTTATTGTGGGCAAGTAACAGCTATTCATATCTGTTTGCTACTGTTGTCCTGTAAGTTTTAGAAGACTATTTAAAGCATAAAAAATGCAGATTCAATAAAAATATTTCAAAAGGAAAAAGCAATTGGTTCTTCCCAGAGAAAAACAAACCCAAAGAAAATGGGATTTGTGAAGGGAAGTTCCAAAACATATCTCTTTATTGGATTCTTGTTCATTCTAAATTATTGGCTTTGCGTCTTTGCTCAAGAAAGCGGCAATGAGGAGATAAAGGTCTGTAAAATGGTTTCTTGGTTTGTTCTTATGTTGTTCCTTGGTTGTGTTATGTTTGGTGAAATTGTGACTAATGAAACCATATCTTTTTCTTTTTTCTGATTTAAGTAGAGTTATATAGTTTATTTAGGCGAGAGACAACACGATGATCCTGAGTTGGTCTCTCAATCACACCACAGGATGTTGGAATCAGTTTTCGAAAGGTATAAGATAAAAACCGGGTTCTTGATTTTGCTTTTTTAATGATAATGATGACGGTGATGATGATGATGTCTCATGGTTTTTCGAGCTAATAATTTTGTTGTTTGATCTTGAATTGATGAAGCCCGGAAGCTGCTCGAGCGTCCATCATCTACAACTATCGCCATGGATTTTCTGGGTTTGCAGCCAGGCTTACAAAGTCACAAGCTAAGAAACTTTCAGGTTTGTCTTTTTGATTTATGCAAACAAGTAATAAAGAGCTCTTGTGAGAAGACATCTTCTGACAAATTTTTCGATGGGTTTTGCCTCATGTCGTATCCAGACCGTCCTGACGTCTTCAGTGTCGCACCAAATCAAAACCTTAAGCTGCAGGCCACGAGGATTAACGACTATTTGGGTCTGTCGCCGATCTTGCCCAAAGGAATTCTCCAAGAAAGCAACATGGGAAGCGATCTTGTCATGGGTATTCTTGACTCAGGAATATGGCCAGAGTCTCCGGCTTTTAGCGACGAAGGGCTTGGACCGATACCGAAACATTGGAAGGGGTCATGTGTAGCCGGAGATCAGTTTGACCCAGCAAAGCATTGCAACAAGAAGTTAGTAGGAGCAAAGTACTTCAGTGAGGGCATGAATATAGAGTATGCTGGACGCAAATTTAGCAGTATCGAATACATGTCCCCTAGAGCTATCCAATCGCATGGAACGATATGCTCTTCGATCGGCGCCTCTTCGTTCGTGCGCAACGCGTCGTTCCATGGTCTTGCACCTGGAGTCATGAGAGGCACTGCTCCAAAGGCTCGTGTAGCTATGTACAAGGTTAGCTGGGATCTAGCAGGTACTGGTACTGCCATTCTGGATGTTGTCAAGGCATTTGATGAGGCCATCAAAGATGGCGTTGATGTATTGTCGGTTTCAATGGCCCCATTTGGGCCTCCTTACAATTCATTTATTGGATATGATCTTCTGATTGGAGCGTTCCACGCGGTGATGAAGGGTATCCCAGTTGTAACTGGTAGTGCTAACCAAGGCAGCGAAGCTTACGGCACGGCTAACGGACCTCCGTGGTTTATCACTGTCGGTGCAACTAGTATTGACCGTTCCTTGTATGTAGACATGACTCTCGGCAACAACTTAACCATAATGGTACGTAAATTAGGTGTTTGATTGGTTTTGGTTTTGAAGTGGTTTTTAGCTTTAGCTTTTTCCAAAAACCTATTTTATATATAGCCATTCATGGTTTAAAAAAAAAAAAAAGTTTTCCTACAAAATAGAGAAACTAGCTTTTGAGTGTTTTAACAAATTTTTAAAGAAAACCCAAATCCATGTTTTCGAGGTTTCTCTTCAAAAAACCATGACTACTTTTTCCTGTTCATTTATATATATTTTGTTTTTTAGTTTTTGTAAATAACAATATAATCCATCATCATTTACCTAAATATTTTATGAGCGAGTTTTTATTTCCTATTCGAATATAATATTTTTGTCAAGAAAATAGAATAATCTTAAAATCGTAATCTAAAAGCAATTCAAAAATAAAAAACCAAAACCCAAAAGCTACTCATACATTCATGCCTTACTTTTTTTTTGTTTTTTCCGGTAAAACTGTTTCAGGGTCAAGCTATGTATTATGGACCTGAAACAACTGCTGATTTAGTTTACATCGAAGACTGGGAAAAATCCACTGCTAACGTGACTGGAAAAGTTGTCCTAGTGTTTCTGAAAGAAGATGAAGATATGGATTCGGCTGCTGTGAAATTCAATGGCGTAGGGCTGATCATGGCACGAAGTTCTGATATATTTTTGGAGATGATCTTTCCTATACCAACCGCCGTCGTAGACTACGAAGTAGGAAATACGATTCTAAAGTACATCCGCTCGACAAGGTATTTTCTTTTTCCCCGCGACTGATCCCTGCCGAGTCACGGCATGTAAAAACCTGATTATATTTTCTTATGGATCCAGTTCGCCCACGATTACAATGAGTAGTGGTAAAACGTTCGTGGGACGTCCTAAACCGACTACACTTTCCGGATTCTCTTGTAGAGGACCTAATGCAGTATCGCCAGCCATTCTCAAGGTTTTTTTTTTCTTTCTCTCTCTTCTAAACAACGTTTTCTTGAAAATTTTGTTTCTCGTTTCCAAAGATTTCTGTCAATGACGAAAACCAATAAATTAATGATGCAGCCTGATCTCGTAGCCCCCGGTGTGTTTCTTTTAGCAGCCGACGTGAATGAACTCAACAAATCAAGAAATGTATTCGCCATAGCTCAAGGAACATCCCTTTCCACTCCCATTGTTGCGGGAGTCGTCATACTTCTCAAGGCTTTACACCCTGACTGGTCTCCTGCCGCGCTAAAATCCGCTATCATGACTACAGGTTCTTGAAATCAAAATCCTTCTTAATTATACTCATGACTACAGGCTATCTCATGACTCGTTAACCTAATCTTGTTGGTTTTTTTGTTATAGCGTGGAAGACCGATCCATCAGGGCAACCCATTTTCGCAGAAGGATCACCACGGAAACTGGCTGATCCGTTTGACTACGGTGCAGGGCTTGTGAACGCGGAAAGAGCCAAAGATCCAGGACTAGTTTACGACTCGGGCCTCGACGATTACATCCACTATTTCTGCGCCTCTGGGTTCAATGATACATCAATCACTGTACTCACCGGAAAACCGACAAAATGCTCGTCTCCTTTACCATCTATGCTCGACTTTAACTATCCAGCCATCACAATTCCCGACCTTGAAGAAGAAGTGACCATCAAGAGAACAGTGACTAACGTTGGACCTGTAGATTCGGTTTATAGAGCCGTGATCGAGCCTCCGCAAGGTATAAAGATTGCTGTTGAACCGGAGACTCTGGTGTTCAATTCGAGCACGAAGATACTTGGGTTTAAAGTTAGGGTTTCGACGAGTCACAAGTGTAACACTGGTTACTTCTTTGGTAGCTTCACTTGGACTGATGGGACTCGAAATGTTACCATTCCGTTGTCTGCAAGGACTCGTGTTCTGAAGCCTTGAAAAAAGAAGATTCCTCAAATTCGTCATAAATTGTTTTTTCTTTTGTTTGTTCTCTTTTTTATATAAGAAAACAAAAAACAAATAATAGAAGTTGTAATTTTATTCTCTGTGTTCGACTCTAACTAAGATCACATCAATAATGAGACTGAGATTCTCTCTTTCTATATATCTTCTATCGCCACCAACATACTTCTCTCTACATGAGAAGAAAATATATAACTCATGTCTTTTAACCATTAGGACATAAACAAGAAAATGAAAACCTTTTGTCTGAAAATTATCAGTGAAGGAGGAAAAATAATGGGCAGAGGAAGCGGATTTCAAGAACCAGTAACGATTAGCCGTAGGAGACAAGTAAGGAAAGAAGGAAGAAGATGGTGTCAATGAAAGCTTCAAGTCTCCGAATGTTGAAGCAGAGAGATGTAAAAGAGAGAAACCACATTGTCGGCTTATTGCTCTGCGATCTCATGTCCCATATTGTCACCGACGTAAATCTGAAATCTCAATTTTGAAATCTTAAATTTTTGTTTATTCAGGTGTATTTGTGTTTTGGTGATGATTGTTATAGTTTTTTTTTTTTTTGGGGTTCAGATGACTAAGAATCTGACTGGTTTAAATGCGGTGGTTATGGTTGCAAATATAGAATTTTGCAAAAACGTACGATTGCGGTTAACATCGCTACTAAGCGGTTGTACGACTCGCATTGAAAACCGATTTGTTTGTGGGACATTTTGACTGGTTTACTATAATAGCGGTTAAAAAAAAACTAACAAATATATATTATATATCATTATAAAAGAGTTTATTTGGTTTGTAAATAGCGTACTTAGATACGCAGTCCCAAAAATCGCTGCTCCTTTCCACATCAGTATTTTCTATAACATAACACTTATCCTATAATTAGTTTAAAAATGTTAAACTTAATCATATACTTGTTATGCTATTTTATATTAGTGATATAGAATAGTGAATCATGTACTCTTACAACGCAGGTATACCCTATCGTGTATCATGATGCATGCACTGTACACTTATGGTAGAACGTTAGAGCTGCAAACCTAAGCGGGGCTTATATAATGACGAAGTTCAAAGAGAAGTTCCTTGAAATACAGAGGCTAAATCTCGGATGTGCAGCATACTTGGTTGATATAGGTAAACATATTTAAAATGGTAGTTTCGAATCATGAATCCTTTATGGTGATGACAGCAGCTATACTACTGCGGAAATTTCTTATCTAGTAATGTACTATTCTACACAAATGGTATACGATTTAAATACTGGATGCAAGCACATTTCAAGCGTCACCGTTACAACATTATGGATTACAACATTGCCGAACCTTGGAAAGATGTGCTAAAGGAAGCAAGAGATTTTCCTTTAATATGTATGATGGAGTACATTCAGACCGCTTTGATCATTATATACCATTCGTTTATATAGTATGGTCTGCCATCTTCCATATAATGCCATCTATGTAGTGTATTGCATACTATGTGCCAATGTGATACATCCACTCGCATATAGTCTGACTACTGAATTACCACAATCATACAATTCATACTACAAATCCCGAACTAATAGTATATCCACAAATGCAACATACACACCATCTATACTACATACAGACACAAACATCGTATCATCGTCTACACTGTTTACCTAAACATCCATTTTCCATCAACATTTTACAGAGACAAAGAATCCTTCTATAAGTACTAATTTATTATGCAAAATAATAAATATCCAGAAACCACAAACACCATTTAATCTACCTCTTCATCTCCCGAAACCACCTCTGTAACCAAAAATTATCTTTCTAGACAAGCGCAACCACTGCAACAACCTCAATTCCAGTCATATTTTTCTCTATCAAACTGAATAAAGAATTAAATTAAACGGCGCCGTTGGTTACCTTGTAAAAATTCGAGCGTGCCTCCTAAATTTATTCACTTGTATATGCGTTTCCAAAATTCTCCGCCTCGTACAAAACCTAAATTTCTGAAAATTGAATCTCAATGGTTCTCTTCGGTCTGCTTTTCCTGAGAAACCTAATATATCTGGGTTTTAATTTCGAAATCATATTTTTCCTTCCACTTAACCGATGACTCTCGTTCTACACCAACGTGGCCATTAATGTGCGTGCATACGTCATCACCCAATAAGATATGAACGATTAATCTTTTTGTAGTAGGGATTAACTCGACATTATTACACATTATGGAAAAACATGATTACATAGTTTTGGCGGGAAAATGTGCTTTTATTGGCTGGAAAACACAGTTTTGTGAAAATATTATTTTAGTGAAAAATAATATTTTGCCGATAAAATACTATTTTTGATTATCATTTAACAAGAATGATCAACATAAAATTAATAATCAACATAAGTTACTTTAGTTATAATCAAGTATCTATATAATACTACTAATTATATAATTTGTCTCCAATAGAATTTTAGTAGCTTCTATACTATCTCATTTTGTCCCATTTTCAAACAATAACAAAAGTTTATATCATATATGAATGCATTCCTATTATAGAGCGAAAATTCGAGATCAGAAATGAACGAAAAATAACCACATGGAAAACTAAACCATAATAAGATGAAAAAAATATGAATAAAAAGTAAAAGTTAAAGAAGACGAAAGTGGTGTAAAAAACAAACCATCTCCCTATTTATACACTTATAACGGCTTCTCCTATTGGCTCCACTAATCTAGTCGACCAATCTCATCTTCCCCTAGAACCGATAAAGCCTCGTACTGCCGGATCCTTCTTTTATCTCCGGCGCCGGTTAAATCAAGCGCGAGGCCTACGGGTAGGCGCACTGTTTGGTAGGTCTTTCTGTATATGTGGCGCTCTAGAATCGGTTCCCATAAAACCGTTCTCAACAATTGCCTCTAACTTCCTGCTTTGTCGAATATAAGGTAGAGAGTCAAATTCCCGTTAATCCTAATTTCCTAAAAGAACATACATAGTTGTTTTCGTTTCATACCCAAAGGGTTCGTTAGGTGAGACTGCCTCGAGCAGGGCTTCCCCAGCGGTCACAATATGACCTTCGAATTAGGCTAAGGCATACTTAAGGCGAATGCATTTTACATGGCTCGTCATCTAAGTAATTTGAATCCGCCTCTACTGACCGCTTATCCTGGGAGAGTACGAGACAGCCTGGAGATCGATTGAGATTAGCATACCGCTTACATGGGATTTGATTTCCCATGAGAAAGCTTTATTCTCCCTGGAGGGATTTATCTACACCGCTTCGCTTGGTGCTTAGCGGCGGGGGAGCCTTCCTCTCCTATTGGATTTATAGAGGAGTTATGGCTTCGAATGAACACATGGATCGAAATGAAGATTCAAGGCTTAGATTGACACATGTCGAAGGACCGTGAGGCGCGTCTTAAGAGGGAGAAGAGATTGTCTGCATGCACAAGTTGCTAACACGAGGGGGGATCCGCTTTTTTTGTTGAAGCATGTGCGTACCAGCTTGTGGCAAGCATGGCGTTTCTCAGAGGCGTTACCCCAACTCCTGAACTGCCGGAACAGTCTTCGTGTTGTGCTTACGCGGAAAAAAGTTTGATATTTTCTGAATTGTGCTTTGACCTTTCTCGGAGGATGAAATCAGAGATAGAGAAGAGAAACTACCAGAAGAGGCAATCTCCGGTTCTTGTAGGAAGAGTCCCAATGGACGAGCGTATCTACGGGGAGCACACGCTATTGAGAATCCATGAGGGCCTTTGATACGATTGTCTTATGAAGGAGGAAATAAGACTTTGGTGGCGCACGGACCTAGCGAAAGGATCAAAGTTCAAAGGAGATTTATGATGAAGAGATGAACCCCCTTAGCGGTGAATGATTACGCGGTAAAGACAGAGATTTCAAGGGGATGCAAATGAGATATGTCCTCGAAAGGGTAAATGAATAAGCTGAGAAAGTTAGGACCCCAAGGAGATACAAATGAGATATGCCCCTAGAAAGATAAATGAACGCACAAAGAAAACAAAGATCCAAAAGAGATACAAATGAAATATATCCCGGAAGATTTAATGAACACACAGAGAAAGAAAACACCCCAAGGGGATGCATATGAAATATGTCCCCAAAAGGGTGAAGGGATTGTTTTACAAAAAAGGGGAACGAAGAGTTTATACCCTTATTTTCGTTGGGGTTCCGGAACTGATTCTTGCCAAATCAGTTCGTGTGTCGGACCACGATCAGGTGGTGCTGAATTTTCTCTATCGGTTTCTATCCACTTTGCTTTCGCTGTAGACACATCTTTTTCCGGGACCAATGACGTGTCTCTCAGCTTTTCCACTATACTTCTGTTTATTAGCAAATAAATCCACATGGCTGGGCTTTATTTGTCCGTCAAGTTAAAAGTTCTGCCTCATTGTTGACCTCGTCCACGTTCCTCTTAACTTTTTGATCTGCCACTTTCTGAAATTATGACACACTGCTAACCTACTCCCTTAATATCGCGTCCCTTCAGATGTGTCTCTCAGCTTTTCCAATATGCTTCTGTTTATTAGCGAATAAATCCACATGGCAGGGCTTTATTTGTCCGTCGAGTGGGAGGTTGTGCCGCACTGTTGACCTCGCTCCACGTTCCTCTTAACTTCTTGATCTAGCACTTTCCGAAATTATGACACCGTTAACCTACTCCCTTAATATCGCGTCCCTTCAGACCGTCGCTCGAGGCATGTGTCATTGCACAAATGGCCTATTGCTTCTTCCCACTTTCGATATCTACATTTGCAGTTTTCAATGCCTCCTAGACTTATCCACTTGCCTATAAAAGCAAAGCCGAGGGCTTCGACTTTCTTCACATCCTTTTCTCGAAAAGACCTAGTTTTCTCTTATTGCTTCTTCTGGTATTTTATTTTGTTGCATCTTACTTGTTATCTTATGGTGAGGTGTAGACCACTCTCGGCAGGTGAAGCTTCTGCCTCTTCCGATGGTGATGCTCAGGCTGTCAGTAGACGATCTTTGTCAGAGCGACTCCAATTTTCCCAGGGCGCCGTTCTGTTTGGTATTTCTTTAGCCGATCTAGGGAGGCGGCTCTCTCGTAAGCACCCTTGGTGCATGGGTTCTGAGCTTCTTGTAGGGGAGAAGGCCCACCCATCTCGTCCTTGTGCCCCCCCCCCCAGACACCTAGGCCACGTCTACCTGGGGGAACAGCATGCCTCCTCCGCTCGTATTTGGGAGCCTCATTCCTTAATTCAGATGGAGTCGATGTGGACCCGTCTTCTGAAGAGGGTTCATGGACTGGCAACACAACCATCGGGGCTCTGACTAAGGCAATCAGGTCGGTAGCGTATCTTCAGGACTCTCTCGCATGGTCGTCGGAGCGAGAGAAGAAAGCCATGGAGGAAGTCAGGCGTGCTCGCCTTCCTATCGGCCCGGATTTCAACACCCGGGAGAGTAGCTCCCTCGATGCTTTGTGCCCGGCCACCGAGGCCCAGCTGCACTTGGAGATTTCCTTCCTTGAAGAGCGGTTGGAGGCGAAAAAACGGAGGGTCGATTTCCTTATATCTGATATGAAGGTGTTATGTGGACAGCTGGTGTCTCTCTCTAGTCGAGCGGCTTGGGGCGAATCAGTGGTTTGGTTAAGCGCGCTATCTGGACGGGTGGTTAGCAATAAGGGCATCGAACATGATCTCCTAGACAGTTTGAAGGAAAGCGCTTCGATCGTGGAGGACCTTCAAAGGGCTAACGACGAGTTGTAGGGCGATCGGTCTGAACTCCGGACGCATATCTGGAATCTTTAACTCATGGGAGCTTATACAGCCGATGGAGATGAGACGGGGGAGGTCCCGGTGGTCGTGGAGAAGGCAATAGATATGGAGGTGCCTATGCACGCCATTTCATCACTTTTCTGTTCACTGTTGCGGCTCGGTTGTGTTCCCTCCGTCGATGCCAAGTTGGGGTGGTCGAGGAGTACATGATATCTCCGGGCGAATCCTCCTGAATCATCATCTCTCTTCCATATTTTCTTCTTTTTCGTTTGTTTCCTTTCTTTTTACTTTTCTCGCTTTCTTCAAACACTATTAGCAAGAGCTTAATTTTTCTTTTGGCATCACACATCCGTCACTTAGCGGATGCAACTCTTTGAGTTTTCTAGTAGAGATCTTCTTGTAACATTTATTACTCCGGGAACTCGTTTGTGAATGAATAAAAAAATTCTATCATCCACTTTTGTCTCTTGAATGCGTTGAATCCGAAGCTTTGTTTTATTCCTGATAGCTTATCATTTGACTCAATCTTTCGGTTTCTGGCTTGGCTACATGCGTATCTTTTGTGTTCCCGTCTTCCATCTGATTCTTGTTCGGAAAACACAATGCTCCACGACCCGTTCGATCTGTTACCCTTTCTTTTCATGTCCCCGGTTTTGCTTGGCTTCGGACTAGAGGTCATGGCCGTGGGCTTCTAATATAATTTCTCGCAGGGGTGGGGGGGAGCTCAATGTCATTGGCCCGGGTTCTGGAAATAACAATATAAGACTTTATCTAAGAGAGTTTGTCGTGCTTTGGGTGTCGTTGCTAGTCCGCTCTTGGGCAAGCGACACTTTCATGATCGAGCGCCTGACCGGAAATCTGGGGTTTCTTTCTCAAAGACTCAGTGTCTGGGTTTTCCAGACCTCGGTACGGCCGCCTCATGCCTTTGGCAGAAACATCCCTTGTCGGGTTACTTGCGAGCGAATGTGATTTCTTCTCCACCTGATTTTTAAGCCTTCGTAAGTTGTCTAGCTAGTCGCCGGTCCGCTCCTTCCTATTCTGTGTTTGGCACGAGATTTTTCTTTTTTAATATGGACTGGTCCTATCTAGAGATGTCAATTTGACCCGCTGCTCGCAAGCCAGGCTCAAGTATAACCGATGCGGGGCGGACCTGGACACTGTAATATTTGTCCGCAATATTGCGGGCCTCGCGGGTTTAGCCTTTAATAGAAAGACATTAATGTTTTGGAATTCGTTTTCTATGCTTGGCTTTGTTTTCACTTAAATATTTGCTCTATGTCCTCTTTTAGGCTTGCAGCTGTAAAATGTCTTTTGTATACTGTAGTCTGTCAATAGATTGTATTCTTCTAGTCATCTCTGTAGCCACATGTTTTTTTGTTTATAAGTTAAAGTTTGAGCTGAGGGGAGAGTTAAAAAGAGTTGCAATATTTATCCAATTCCTTGTTGCAGATATTATATGTCTTGTTGGCTAATGTTCAGAGTTGTTAACTAACTTTCACTTTTGTATTCACATGACATGTTTGATGTGAGGTCTATTAGGGGCAATAACCACGAGCTAATGGTTGTGGGCTCGCGGTGTATCTACAAGTTAGTATCATTAGTTAAGCTCTAATCTTCTCCATTTTCATACACGTACATAATTTTATGTATTTACGGAATCTTCTCCTTATACTAAACTAAAATTGATGAATTCTCAATTTTTTAACTTTAGTGCCAAAACTTTGTGTTAGTTTGTAAAAACTTTGTGATCAGGTACACATATATATTGAAATTAAAGATTTAATACAAAATATTTTTTTTCATCTTATTTTTGCAATGTGTTGTGTGTTCTTTGTAAAAATATTTGATTATATGAACGTTTAGTGATAAAGTGAACGTAAAAGTCCTAATTCACCATAACAAAACATTAGATTTCGAAAATCCAATTTCAAATCTGAAAATTGACAAAAACGAAGCAAAAACCAAACCGAGAAAACATGTCCGCTAAATAAATGCGGGCGGGCTTGGCCTTATATTTCTTGCCTGCGACCCGCGGCGGGCCGACCCGCACGGATAAAGAAAAAACTGAACCCACCATGGACAAACCCATTTTCAAAATCTCTAGTCCTATCCTTAAATACGCGATTGCGGTCTGCCGTAGTCCGAAAACGTCGGTTGATTGTGGTGATAGACTTTTTGCTGTTGGGCTTATTTTTCGCAATGCCGCCCCAGAGATTCCCTGGGGGGGCCTTCAGGCGCCGAGCAGTGTTTCTGGTTTTCCTCAAGACGAGGGGCACCTTTCCGGATTGGCTTCTGCTGCTTTCTGTTGGAGCTTATCTCTGCTTCTACTCTGGGCACGTCACTAGTGCTTTTCCTCGGGCCGAGTACTAGTCTTCTCCTTTCTTCTAGCGCCAATTATTCGGAAGCATTTTGCTGGCTGCGTATAGGGGGTGTATCATGCTTCCGTCCACTGGGGGATGAGTAGTACTCGGGTGAGTGATTGTCCTTAGCCTCTGGAGCCTAAAATCACTAGCAAACGGAAGCGGCGGCCCTCGAGAGGGATAAGAAGGAGTTTCCCTCCCGAAGATTCTCCGACGCTCAAGTCAGTCATGGACAACTAGGAACATATGCTCAGCAAGGCGAGTTTAAGTAGGTTGAGTAAGACATCACGTCCATAGATCATGATACATATCCGATTGTTTAGTGAAAATGTGGGTTATCCCTTAGTCGGCATGAGAGTGGGTCAAAAGGCTCGCATGCCGGTCTATGAATGTGACAAGAAGTTTACTAACCTGAAATGGTGTCCTCGCATGACATGATAGGGGAGATTATAACCTTCTCGAGACATGTCTGGCCAAGTTCATCGGTGATTATGCATTATTGTGATCATTTGTAGTGTTTTCGGGTAACTTTGGGCGTTCTCCCAGAAGCGTCTACTTCTTTTTATGGCCATTTCCCTATTTATATACTTCGAACGGCTTCTCCTATTGGCTCCGCTAATCCCATCGGTCAGTTCCATCTTCCCAGAGAACAGATAACGCCTTGTACCACCGAACTCTTCTTTTATCTTCAGTCTCAGTCAAATCAAACATGAGACCTACGGGTAGACGCAATGTTTGATAATTCTTTATGTATACATGGCGCTTCAGAATTGGTTTCCGTAAAAATCAGTCCCATCTTTACAAACTATAAAGAAATTAAAACTCTATTGGTGGCAATTGCCCCCATTCTAGCTAACATAGATCCACGTGTAAAAGTAAACCTAATTTTTATCCAAAAAACATGTTGATGCGTGGGGTTTTATACTCCAAGTTTTACCCCTAAGATAGCTGTAAGTGCACGGCAATCACAATAGTATATTAAGGGATCGAATCCACCGAGACTGTTGTTTCACAAAAGTCCTAAGATATCTAACTTTTTTAAACCAAAGAGGAAAGTTTGGGGGTTTGTGTGTCACGGTTTTGTCGTATTGTTTCAAGGAGAAAACGGGGATTAAACGGTTGTAAATCAATTGATAAAAAGCGTTGGGCTCTAGGGAATTCTCTCGGGTTCATGGATCGAATCTAACAAGCAATATATTAGGTTTTAAAGCGACTTAGTCGGTTAGGTTCTTAAGATGAAACGGTCGACTATGATCACCCCGCCTTTGCGGATATGACCACCTACGTTTGGTCCACTCCGCGGATATGAGTTATCATTCCAAGTTGTGAATCAAACACGCAAACATATCATTCACCTATTTGTAAATACTCACGGTGCGGTCCATCGATATGTGTTAACATCCTACGGTGTGGTCCACTCGTTAACCTCTAGATCCAGACAGTAAACCACATGTTAGTGTATCTATCAATCCTGGGATCAGTTACTAATTGATCAGAAAAGAAAACATGCAATAAGTGCAAGAAATAAACAAAGATACCTAATAGAAATTTTATCTCTATCCACCTAGCAAAATCGATCGATAATTAAACCCCTTTGAAACCCCTTTAAACCCAACTAGATGACTACTCGTTCATGGGAACGAGAGACATCTTTCGAGATATGAAAAGGTGTGATTTGTATTGAATAAGAAACGTGGTTTGAAAACTTCTCCAATGTAAATCCAGTTGGAGAGATCTTCTTAAAGTATTCAAAGACAAAAAACGAAGAACAGTAGATGAAAAGAGAAGGAAGGAAAGGTGGCGGCTGCTGCAGAAATCTCTCTCGAGGTCTTCATCTTCAGGCGGCCGTCAAACTCTCTGTCTCTCTCTAAGGTGGCGTGAACAGTGTTTGTAAAAAAGCTCTTGTGAAAAGTCATGTCCTTTGTGAAGCCCTAGAAGTCTCCTTATATAGGTCTTCATGTCTTCATTAAGTACATTTCGCGTTTTAACCTCGAAAAATATCGAATAAGTGCAAACGTGCTCTGGATGGGTCGAAGTGTCCTGGCCGCGCGAGCGACCAGACGTGGCGCGGCCACTGGTCTTCTGGATAAGTTGTGGCGCGCGGCCAGCGCGCTCTTCTCGGTGCTTGACAGACCTTCTTGCTTCCTTCGGAACTTGAGATCCAACCGTGGGAATAAACTCAAATCACCTCGAGGTGAAAGACAGCTGATAAGGCTATCTTGTCTCCAAATATGAGCTTGATCTTTTGGTGGGAAGGCCGTCATTTGATGTTGAACATATGCCTCTGAGCACTGGTCTTGGAAACTCAAACCACCTCGAGGTGAAAGACAGCTGATAAGGCTATCTTGTCTCCAAATATGAGCTTGATCTTGTGGTAGGAAGGCCGTCGTTTAATGTTGAATATATGCCTCTGAGCACTGGTCTTGGAAATGCCTGTTTTGCTCCAAAATGTATGATTTTCGTCCAATTTCCCTCAAATGACTATTGAGACTAGAAAACATGGAAATCACTTTAAAACCTTTGAAATCTGGGTTAAAACACTTGTAAAGGATCTTAAAATGATAGATTTTGAAAGTAAAATATGAGTGTTATCACATGTGTTTATTTAAAACTTTGGAGAGAGGCAAATTATCATCATAATATCCGATGATAGTTATTTTGACCTTTCTCGAGTAAAAAGAAAATATATCATTTTAAAAGTCATGTCGAATGGAGCAATTCTAAAACATACCACTAAAATAAGTTTTGTTCCAAAAATACTATCACGAACTTGTTTGTTCCAAAAATACCATTAAATGACATTTTTCAAAAAATACCACAAAACTAAAACTAAACCCTAAACCTTCAAAACTAAACTCTAAGCCCTCAAAGTAAACTCTAAACCCTAAAAACTATACTTTAAACCCAAAATACTACACTCAAACTCAAATATTTAAATTATAAACCGTTAAAAATCATTTTTAAAATTTGTGTTATTTTTTTGAAAAATATCATTTAACAGTATTTTTGGAACAAAAAAAATAGTGATGAATTTTTGGGAAATCGACCAATTCGTATCCAAATTTATGGAAGTGTAGTCAATTAGAACATGAACAATATCCTAAAACATGTTCTAATCGGCTATACTTCCATAAGTTTGAGTACGAATTAGCAGATTTTCCTGATATTTTTAGAACAAAAATTTATTTAGTGGCATTTTAGGATATTTCTCTTAGATAATAAACATATAATCTCTTTGTAATGACTTTGAATATTTTATTTAGCTATTCTTCCCATTTTTGTAAGAAAACTAGTGATTTTGGGCAGACCCGGCCCTGATATTTTGAAGGGCACGAGCCCAAATTGAAAAAGGGCTGGTTGGGTTTATTAAAAAAAAGTTAAATTATCTGCGGTTTGAACGCGTAAGCTTGAGGAAGAAAAAGGAATCATTTACAACTAGGCTATGGACATATTTTACAAAATGAGGGCCGATATTTTGTATATATAGAAGAGGATCGCAAGCATGAGCTCGGCCCGCTTGGACTCAGGGCCGGGCCTGATTTTGGGTGAACCTGATTAATTCCAAGATAAACAAAATAGCTGAAACATCCTATCCACCGAAATTTTAACTAGATGTTTGGTCCAAGTCCGACTAGTCACGCACATGTATTTATAGTTTAAGCAATGCATGCCTAAACGCAGTCACGTGGTTTATTGCCAATTATATATGACTTGTTTTATATCACAAACTTCCCATCTTTTCTGAGATTTAACTTGCAAACTCCAAACCCAAAATGGCAGAAGTGATCCTGATCTCTTCAAACATGGTTCGGCCTGAAAACACAAAACAATCCGGTCAAACAAAGATCCATCTAACTCCATATGATCTCAAACTTCTTAATTTTGCTTATCCTCAAAGAGGTCTTCTCTTTCCCAAACCCGACCCGGAAACCCATATAATCTCTCGATTAAAGGCCTCTCTTTCGACCGCCTTAGAAATCTATTTCCCGTTCGCTGGTCGTCTCGTCAAAGTGAACAATCACGAAGACAAAACAGTGTCGTTTTACGTCGCCTGCGACGGCTCAGGCGCCAAGTTTGTTCACGCCAAAGCCGAATCTATCTCCGTGAACCATCTTCTTCAACCCCAAGACTCTGTTCCTGATTTCATGACTCGTCAATTCCCGGCGAACGATCTCAAAAGCTTTGATGGTGTCTCTGAGCCCTTGCTGGTAGTGCAAGCCACTGAGATTAAAGATGGAGTTTTCATCAGTTTCGGTTACAATCACATGGTGGCCGATGGTTCTTCCTTCTGGAATTTCTTCCAAACTTGGTCCAAGATTTGTCTCAACGGTTCGAGTTCTAATATTATGCCTCGTGTTCCCAAAGATTGGTTCCTCGAGGGAATCGATTATCCGATCCATATTCCGGTTTCAGAAACAAAGACGCCCCAAAGATGCGAAATTCCAACGAAAGAGAGAGTTTTTCACTTCACAAAGAAGACTATCTCAGACCTCAAAGCGAAAGCCAGCGACGAGATCGATTACACCGATCTGAAAATCTCGTCTCAGACACAGTGGTCTAAACCGAGAGGAAGTGTCCCATTGCATAGTAGCTGCAGACATGAGACGAAGGCTAAACCCTCCTCTTGAGACAGAGTGTTTCGGGAATGTGACCCATCAAGCGATTGCTACAGCCACAGTGGGAGAGATGTTGGATCATGGGTTAGGTTGGGCTGCTTTGCATATAAATAAACAGGTGAGGTCATTAACGAATGAAAATTATAAGGCTTTTGCTGAGAATTGGGTTAGAAATTTGAATTCCTCAACAAAAACAAGTGGTGGGATTAGAAATAATGATACTTATTTGGTTGTCACAAGCTCTCCATGGTTTGAAGTGTACGACAACGATTTCGGTTGGGGAAAACCGATTGCAGTTCGAGCTGAACCAGGTAATGGTATCGGTGTCTCACTCGTAGTTTTTAAAGGAGTTGAAGAAGGAAGTATAGATGTTAATGCGACCATACCCTTATCCATATGGTCCGATGTACTAGTGAACCTATTGACTGATGTTTGAATCGTCCACTTTATGATTTGATTAGTCCAATAAGATATTTTTCTTCTATGAAACGTAATGGTATTTTTTTGTTTAAAACAAACGTAAAAGTAATGGTATTAAATATAGTAATTTAAATACAAGTCAAAAATATACATATTTCAAAATATCACGAGCATAACTCGTAATTTAGTGGTTTGTATAACTGTCATCGTTTTGTCACCATCCAAGATTAAATTTGCATAATATATAATTGTTTGATTTTTTTTTTTTAAATACCACACCGCTGTTCTGTATGCACTTTTTATTTCCAGAAAATAGAAAACCACTCTTGGAGTTTGACCAAATAAAAAAACTAATAAATTGGTCTAGTGGTTGAAAACGTATGAACATTAAAGGTCATAGGTTTGATTCACGTTGAGAGAGAGGTCTGTTCTCTAAAAGAGAGTTAAATTACATGGTTTGAGTCTGGTCATGTGGATGTACGAGTTCATAGACTCAGAACCTCTTAGTCATCAATCAATTTTTTTTTGTTTTTACTCTTCGATTGGTTTTAAGAAGAAAAAAATCATTAAATCAAAAGCACTTCTTACATATGAGTATCGGTTATGCGGATTTTCGCACCTTTTACATAAATTATTGATATTTTCTTCGGGTAAAAATCATACGAGTTTTAAAAAAAATTAAACCATATATGCGTTCGTTTCATATGTAATCTATCTATTCTAAGTTTCAAAATTTGTTTCTGGATCGAAACAAGGTTTTCTACGCACGTCTTTCCTGAATCCGAAACCATGGCCACTGAACACACAAATACAAAAGTGGAAATCTAAACATATACTCACGGAGAGCGCACAGAGGCGGAGGCAGTTACTACAAAAAAACAGCAAATTAGCGACTACATATTACGACTGATTATGCAGTCACAAAATGTCGCGACTGAATTGCAACAATTTTGCTACTTATTTGCAACCAAACGATTACCGTCGCAAACTAGTCAATAATTTGCAACTAATATAAATGGTCACAATATAGTCGCAAATCTGCGACTGTTTTGCGACTAAGGCGTAGTCGCCAATTAGACTGGTTTGCGATCAAATGATTATCGTCGCAAATCAGTCGCTAATTTGCGACTGATATAAATAGTTACAATATAGTCGCAAATTTGCGACTGTTTTGCGACTAAAACGTAGTCACCATTTAGCAGTCGCCAAACAGTCACAAATTGGCGACTATTTGTGGCTGCGACTACTTTGCGACTTTTGTAATTAGCGATGAAATATTAGATACTACTTATTTTAGTCGCAAATTAGTCGGAAATCTTGGTTTTGCGACTGCTTAGCAACTGTTCATGTAGTCGCGAAAAGTCTGTTTCTTGTAGTGAGTAAGTAGGTGATCCTACTTAATTAAAAAAATTAATATGTTTTTTTTGTCAAAATTTTTTATGACTATCAAAAACATTTGTTGAACCCATAAAAAAATCAAAAACATAAAAAAATAAAAATATATATTTAAATTCAGTAATTTATTTTATTTTGATTTTAGACTCAATTTTAGTTTAAGCACACTTTACATATAAAAAAGAATAATTCATCATTTTTACTAGTTTTAATTAATTATTAGCTAATAAAAATTCAAAGAAAAAATCAAACTGTAGAAACATTTACCTTAGTCATTCCTTTTCATTGTATGTGTTTAAAAAAAATATATGTTATTCACCAAAGAATTAAAACAAGTAAAACATCTCACATGTTCACGTTAAATTTCATTATATTTTTCAATTTATTTTAATATCTTTAGATTGTATTTTATTTTTTATTAAATTAGAAATGACATGACTTCAATTCATAGAAAAATGTAAGCTTTATACTTATAATCTATGAATTCGAATATCTTTAATTTTTATTTTGTTATTTTCACTAGATAACTAATGGATTAATTACTGAAAAAAATCTCTATTAATGAATGATTAAGAATCGTATTGGTAGTGAGATTTTTAATTGATTGTCTCGTTTGTTTTATTAAAAATTATTTAAAGATGTAACAAATGAAATCGCGATAAAAAAGTTTTAAGTTATTAGTAAAAGTATAGTATATTTGTAACCATTTTTGGTAATTTATTTTTTATAACATTTTTTTTTTTTCCGATAGAAAAACATTATGGCTGCAACTGGATGTACAATTTATAGAATAAAATTATGTGAAATTGAGGATTCTATAAAATTCCACAAAATTGTTACCAGTTATAAGGAAAGAAAATAAAAAATCATTCCACTTATTCCATTTATTCAATAGAGAAAAAAACAATTTTTTTTAAAAAATTATTTTATTTCAAAAATATTAAAAAATAAATGGAATCAAATTTTTATTCGATTCCACTTTTTTTTATTCCTGTATTCCATTTATTCCTTAGTTATAGCCTATGGCTCCGCCACTGATAGCTCGCATGATCCAATATATATTGACAAGGCGGCTGAACGTTATCAAATTTGTCACGTCTTGATTTTCTAATTAGTAAGCTACAAGTTAACCCCAAAAACCGTAAGCAACAAGTTAACCCCAAAAAACGTAAGCAACAAGATGACAATGACAGAAAGGAGATATCTCTGGCAAATTATTGAAAAGTATTATTGAATGGCAATGAAAATAATCATTTTTTTTTGCAACAATAGTTAAAATAATCATATTTAAATAAAAGAAAATGTCAAAATTAAAATTAAACACCAAACAAAATAGATATATTAAACCATTTTTTACGTACTTACTAATTTGAGTTAAACATTGTTGGACTTGTAATTTATTGAGCCCTAATTTATTTATATATATATAGTCCCCGTAAAACATCAAATTTAGTAAATGAATTTTTATTTCCGTCATACAGCGCTATATTATTTTAAAGTTCTATAACGTATTAATTAACTATTGTTATATTCATCAATTATTATAATTTAATTATTCGAAACCATAGACCAAGTTTCATGACACCTTGAATTATAAAAAATTATTAAAAACAACCAAACAAATAAGATTATGTAATGAACCAACCCGATACCAGAATCATGAAACTATACAGAAATATTTTGAGAGTAAAACTAATGAATCATGCGCTAAATATCATGCCTAAATGTTTTTGCTACTAGCAACTTGACAAACGTCCATAATATTATCTAAACTACTTTTGAGATGGGAAAACGGCCATTTAAATACCCAAATGGAACCGTTTAATTTTCAACTTTATAAAGTTATCCCAACTTTATAATTTCCAACTGGAACCGTTTAATACCTAAAATCAATTATTATAATATAAAATATTTTAGGTAGATAGGAATCTTGCAAAATATATGTTTCATAGTTCCATGTAACTTCAACTGATTCGATCTTCTCATCGTAAGTTAGTGAGAAATTAGATCGAAAGCTCCAAGTGTTAGGATCGAAGTATAGCGTACAATAGAATCTTAACAAGCTATATTTCATTTGAAAAATTGAAACTATATTGGATATGTAGCGCAGCAGCAGTGTTCAATATGAAGATGCGCAGCATTAATTTTTAACTTTTGTTATTACTTTAGTTTCAAATTTACTGGGTTTGGAATTCTTAGTTTAAGAGAACTATTCTTAGTGTATAGGACTTGTACATTCCCAAGCATGACGTCTGTCCAGCTATTACATAGCCAAATTTAGCTGGAGGATGTGCCACGAGCTGAGAGGAAGGCGCTGAGCGAAGCTTGGAGATGGCAGCACGCAACACTAACAAATATGCAGATTGTTGAGGTTAACCTCTTCTATAAATACATTTGGGATAACAATTATAAAGTTGGAAATTATGAAGTTTTTCCTGTGAATTTGGAACAAAGATACAATATATGATGATGAAGACATCCAAATCAATATTGATCATAGTGGTTCAAGCCCATTTGAAATGGTTGGAGATCAAAAATGTGGAGGAAAAGCCATCAGACCATAGAAGTGAAGAGAAGTGGATCAAATACCATTTTTTGTCCAGGCAAAGATCAACTCGGTCGAGGAAATATTGAAGTTGGTTGAACATTTCTCCATGGGTTGATCCACCAGTCCAACCAATTCTATCTTAATCGATTATACTTTACCATTCTCGAGGAGTTACCCGACACGAACTATGACCAAGGATATACCAAGAACCTTCCCACATAACCTATGGAGCATACTGGTTGAAAACCTTTTCACCTGAATCTGGTTAAAAATGTCGAGACAACTTGTTCCTTGGTTGACCACAGTCCATGCTCTCGGCCATACAATCCGATAATCCATATGGGCCGAATATTGAAGAGCATTTGCCCATTCTGAGGGAGTTCAGCCCAGATCCAACCCACGCGTCCCACATTCTTGACCCATAAAGGATCTAAGTCCAGCTCAGACCTGACCCGGACCGGTTCAGACCCAATCAGAACCGAGCATCTAAATCGGAGGACCTTTAACTTACCCGATTTGAAACTTACTTTATTAGGATCCTTGCAAAGCAATGTTTGGGGTAATAGAGATTTTACTTCAACTAAAGGCTCTTGAGAACTCCTATAACTGCATCATCAACCATTGGATCAGGCGGATCCATCCATACCTCCATTTTCCCTATCTATATCTATTTATGTCAAGTATTGGTTTGGCTTTTTACAAACCAGAGTGTGGCGTCTATTAAGAAAATATCTTGAATGATTCAGAAACATGGCATGATTCAGATTGGTCCAACATTCATAGTTAAATATGAATTTTCTTTTTTGGATGCATTCACGCCTTCGACCATTAAACTACAACGTTTCCATCAAGTTTATGGAGACTCTACATGATCAAGAGGCTCTCCTCACACGGACGTAATATCCAGACTCAAGATACAAAGTGTATGGAAGTCCCCTTGGTCCAGTGGTTAACTAAATGATTAATTAATTCTTTTACACCTGGATGTTTGGGTTTCGATTTTTAGAAAATGCGATTTCTGCATGTTATTAAAAGAAAGCTCAAAGTTTCCTTAATTGGCCAAGCTTTTACAAAGCTACAACGGCTAGTTTATCAATGGGCCATCTCTTTGATTTATTCTTGCTTTTATTTCATGTAATTGCTTTCTTGTTTTAGCTTTTCAGAGCGTTGGACATTGTTCAGCTGAGCCTATTAAAAACACATGCTTCTATATCATTTATATTCACGCCTCTTCTTAAATCAATGAAATATTCTTAAGTTTTCTTTTCAAGAAACTTTGTCTTCTCTTTTTCCTTAGTCGAGTGTGTCCTCTAAGTATAGTTGAGTGTGTCTCCTCGTCCAAAAGAGATTCGATCTCATTACAAAGGCTTTCACATCTTTGAGTGGCCATTTTCGATCCACCTTTTATTTTATCATTCCGCTTCCTAAGGATCTTGTTTATTCGAATTGTTTAGGCTCTTGTGAGCATCTCACTTGGTGCTTACATCACAATACCATAGCGCAGAGGCGGACCCATGTGAGAGGTAAGAATATCACTTGAACCCAATTAAATTATAAAATTTAGATTTGCAAACTTATGCCAATAGACTACATTTGCTGATTTGGTTAAGGTTTATGTGGCTGACCCCCTTTGACCTGAGTTCAAATGCTCATCTCTTGGTGAATATTCTACTAATCAATTATTTTCCAACGAATGAGTTCATGTAAAATTGTTAACTTGATCATCGTGGCCTAAGAAGTTTTAAACTTCATAATTGGTTTTCCTAATCGCTGAACTCATCACATTTGTTTAGCTTTTGTTGTGACAATCATTAACCAAAAGATTCATTTTATTTACCAATTAATAATATAATTCGGCTAATAGGTTCAATAGTACATCAGACCATAAAGATGACGTCAAGGCCGCATGGATATCAATACTCCCTTCTTCAACTCCACGAAACATTACAAGTAAACCACCAATACCATTACCCGGTCCAGCTCGAGCCGCAATTGGTTTTCCCCAACCGAAATCATGATCGTACACTTCAAACCATGGAGAGCTTGCAACGATCAAAGAATTATCAGCCATTCTACTTCCAACCCCTATTTTTGGGATGGTGACATTTCTAACCCAATTCTCAGCAAACGTTTTGTAACTTTCATTCGTTTGTGACCTCACAGTTTTGCTTATTTGTAAAGCTGTCCAGCCTAGCCCATGATCCAGCAAGTCTCCCACGGTGGAGGTGGATATAGCGCGATCGGTCACATTCCCGAAACACTCTTTCTCTATAGGAGGGTTTAGCCTCCGCCTCATATCTGCCGCTACTTTGCATTGCGTCTTCTCTTCTCTGTTTAGACCACCGTGCCTGATAATTGATAGCCATAGATATGCTACAATTGCTTGAGGAGAAGAGATTTTCGGATCAATGGAGCCAATTTCTTCGTTGGCTTTCGCTTTGAGATATGAAATTTTCTTCTTTGAGAAGTGAAAAACTCTCTCCTTATCATGAGTACCAACCATTTTTCATAGAGCTTGGTGTTTTTTTAAATAAACTTTAAAAGTAAATAATTAAATATTTATCAAATGTGAATTAATATATAAACAAAGAGATCCCATAAACAAAATGCTTCGTCGGTCCGTCCCCCATTTAGTATACAGATAATCAACTAATATACATTTTTTCCAAAAAAGTTGTTTTGATTGCTCAATGCTAGATGTTTCAAAATAGTTGATGTTTTAGATGGAAAATTTTGTCTCAAATTATATATTATTTTTTAATTTTCATGGTATTATTTATTAAATTTTATTTTTTACGACTAGTTTATATTATACAATTTTTTTTTTATAATTTGTTAAAATTTATTTAAATAGATAATAAAATAATGTTTTATTTAGAGAAATAAAGGCACTAACTGGTAAATGCTGAATTGAGAAATTGAGAAAAATGTTGCTGAGTTTTTTAATTATGTTACGAGTTGAAACAATAGAAGAATATTGAGGAATTCAAAGGAAATTCCTCAAAAAACCTTTTTACTTATTTGATTTTTATTGGTCAAGATTTTTTTACCTTTGTCTGAAAATATATAGAAGAATGTTGATGTGTTAATATATTTCAAAAAATGATATATTTTTTTAATTTTATATATGTATCATATTTCTATTTATAGACAAAAATACATAATTATTCGGATATCCATTGGAGTTTGGATCGGGTTTTTTTAGGTTTTGAGTATTTTGGTTATTAGAGTATAAAACCTACTCGAGTATTTTTTTTCAGGTCAGGTTTGGTTCGGTTTCGCCTGGGTTCAGATCGGTTTCATATACTCGAATTATCCGAAACTTATGCAAAATACCCAAAATAAATTTTAGATTTCTGTGTATTTCAGTTATTTGGTTAAATTTTGTATAAAAAATATTTATTTTGACAAACATAACTATAGAATTTTGGGTATTTTAGTTATTTTGATTTAAACATAACTAATATATTCGGTTTATAATTGTAATTTATTTCGTTTAAGGTAAATTTTCATATAACTAATATTTTAAGGTATATAACTGTATTTCAGATATTTTGGATACCCATTCGATTCTCGTTTAATTCTAGTTCGGTTCTTGTTATTTTAGTTCTTGATTTTGTTTTTTGTATTTTTATATTGTTTAATACATTAACGTTATATTATAACAATTTTCCTTTTTCACATATTTATTAACTTAATTCATATTTCTTAATTATTCTAAAATAACTTTTTCAGCAATTCCGCAATTTCTCAGTTACCATTTATATTATTAGTTATTCCGCTAGATTCAACTAAAAATCATAAAAAATTTGCAAAATTCCGTATTCAGCCAGATTACATAGTTACTATTCACACCCAAAGTAAATGTGTTTTAATATTATGTAAAACTTTTAAACACCAAATGTTTTTTGAAACGAAGATAGTATTGATTTACTATACATATATTTCATTTATGGTGACCAGAGGCAATAATTAATAAATATAGGATACATAAATACATGTATGTACGAAAGTAAGTAATATGAAGATATTCCAATGCAATCCACTTGACCCATAAACCAAAACATGCATGGCGATCGAAGACTTTTCAGCGAATAGTACTACCAAAACTTCGAGACTCATACGTGACACATGCGAATAGTACTACCAAAACTTCGAGACTCATAAGTGACACAAGTATATAAGTCGTCGATGGCTATAACCTTTTGTCTCTCGCTAAACTGTCCACAGATATCTTCTTCTTCTTTGTCTTTTAGCCTTTCTATATTATCCACCAAATCTTTAAATTTCTTTAATTGCTCATTAACCAAAAGATTCATTTTATTTACCAGTTAATAATATCATTCGGCTAACAGGTTCAATAGTACATCAGACCATAAAGATGACGTCAATGCCGCATGGACATCAATACTCCCTTCTTCAACTCCACGAAACATTACAAGTAAACCACCAATACCATTACCCGGTCCAGCTCAAGCCGCAATTGGTTTTCCCCAACCGAAATCATGATCGTACACTTCAAACCATGGAGAGCTTGCAACGATCAAAGAATTGTTGTATAAGCTTTGAAGGTTGTCTCCTAAGAAATCCATAAACAAGTCGGTTTAGGATAAGATAGGATTAAGGAAATTGTCTAGTTCTTCTTGTAATAGGAAAAATATGTTTTCCTATTTACCATAGGATTAGAAAAGGAAATCTAGTTCTATAAAATTTGGTTGTTGAGTTGTGACAATCATATGAGAAGCTAAGAGCAATTATGTTTAGTTTTGAGAAGTTTCTAAACATTCAATAAAAAGAGTTATTCTTTATATACTTTGTTCTTAAGACACTTTATTTGGTATTAGAGCTTAAGGAGATCCGATCAAGAAGGAGACGTGATGAAGAAGTTCGATACACCAAGGAGATTGACGAAGCCGAGATATGGCGGGAGTCGATCCTCCTACGCGACCAAGGGATGACAAGACGATCCCGATCCAGTGCCCTATGTTGACGTCTACTAATTACACGGTGTGGGCTATGCGGATGAAGGTATTGCTGCGATTTCACAAGGTGTGGGAGACTATTGAACCTGGTTCTTTAGCCTTAGACAAGAACGATATCGCAACAGGTTTATTGTTTCAATCAATCCCGGAGGCTCTTATTTTGCAAGTTGGTGAACAAGATTCTCCTAAAAGGATATGGGAAGCAATTAAATCACGCAACATGGGTGCAGATCGAGTCAAGGAGGCGCGACTACAAACCTAATGTCAGATTTTGAACGCATCAAGATGAAGGACATAGAAGCTATTGATAGCTTCACGGGAAAGCTATCAGAATTAGCTTCGAAAGCTGCTGCACTTGGACAAACAATTGACGAACCGAAACTTGTCAAAAAGTTCCTCAATAGTTTGCCAAGAACGAAGTATATACATCTAATAGCCTCATTAGAACAGCTATTAGATCTCAACAAAACGAGTTTCAAAGATATTGTTGGGAGATTCAAAGCCTATGAAGAAAGAATCCGAGACGAAGAGAATCATGGAGATTCGCAAGAGAAGCTGCTCTATACGAACTCCGAAGAAAGAAACACGTCTTCTTCACGAGGGAGAGGTCGTGGAAGAGGAAACAGAGGACGAGGAAGAGGCCGATCAAACACACAAGACCGACAAGCAAATCAAGCAGATAAAGACAAACCAAAAGAAAAGAAAGATAGGTCGCATGTGATTTGCTATCGATGTGATAAGCCTGGTCACTTTGCTTCTGTGTGTCCGGACAGGCCAAGAATACAAGAAGCAAACAAGATAGAGACAGAGGAAGAAGACCTGGCTCTCTATATGCACGAGGTAGTGTTCTTAAACGAAGAGAATATCATACCAAAAAACTACAAAACCGAGGAGGGTGAAGGAGGACTTTGGTACCTTGATAATGGAGCAAATAACCACATGACTGGCCATAAGGAGTTCTTCTCGGAGCTCAATGAAAACATAAAAGGCAAAGTCAAATTTGGAGATGGATCGTGCATTGAAATAGGAGGGAAAGGTTCTATACTATTTCAAAGCAAGACGGGAGAACAGAAGCTAGTTACGGACATCTAATACATTCCTGACCTTAAGAGCAACATCCTAAGACTAGGACAAGCAACAAAGACTGGTTGCGATGTCAGAATGAAGCAAGACTTCCTCACGGTTCATGATCCTAGTGGAAGGCTTCTAGTAAGAGTCACAAGAACGGCGAACAGACTCTACAAGATAAGCCTCAAGATTGGAAGACCGGTATGTCTAAAGACGAGTATGGAAGAAGACTCATGGAGATGGCATGCGAGGCTAGGGCATATAAGCTTTAAGACAATGAAAGCTATGTCTACACAAAAGATGGTCCATGGTTTGCCGGAGTTTAGAGAAGAAAACAGATTGTGTGAGTCTTGTTTGGTGGGAAAACAAACTCGACGATCCTTTCCAAAAGCAACCATGTATCGAGCAACAAAACCTCTAGAGCTACTTCACGCAGATTTGTGTGGCCCGATCTCACCACCAACCATCGCTCATAACAAATATATATTTGTTATAATAGACGATTATTCAAGATACATGTGGTATATCTTGATAAAAGAGAAGAGTGATGCGTTTTCTAGGTTCAAAGAATTCAAGAACCTAGTAGAGAAGGATCTCGAGAAGAAAGTCTTAACTCTAAGGACGGACAGAGGAGGAGAGTTTACTTCAGGGAAATTCAATGAATTCTGCAACACAAAAGAGATCAAAAAGAATCTCACGACACCTTATACACCACAACAAAACGGAGTCAAAGAGAAAAGAAATCAGAATCTATTGAGAATGACAAGAAGTACTCTCAAGGCGTTGAAAGTACCGAACTATTTGTGGGGAGAAGCTGTGCGACACGCCACTCACATAATCAATCGAGTACCAACCAAAGCTCTCAAGATCATGACACCATACGAATGCTTGAGAAACAAGAAACCGAATTTTGAGCATCTAAAGGTATTCGGGTGTTTAGCTTATGCTAAGATTGAGACAACAAACTCAAGAAGCTCGACGATAGATCAAGACCATTAATACATCTTGGTTTAGAACCCGGAACCAAGGCGTATAGGCTTTACAATCCAACGCAGAAGAGGATTGTGGTAAGCCGAGATGTAATCTTCGACGAGAAGTCAAGTTGGAATTGGAGTGAAACCGAAGAAGGATCAAGCAGAGATCCAGGAATGTTTCACTTGACTTGGGGAGATATTGTAGACACAGGAGAGGGTCCTATAATAATCGGGAATGATCATCACGATGATGAAGATGATCATCACGAAAACGAGGAAGAAGATCTAAGTGATCATGGAAATGATGACAATGCACACGGAGAAGAAGTTGTACACGATCAACCAGCTCAACAACCACTAAGAAGATCAAATCGCCAAGTAGGTAAGCCAGCCTATCTTAATGATTATCTCCTTCAAGCATCCATAGAATGCGAGAGACTTTTACTCCTAGTAAACGATGAGCCGAGCTGCTTCAAGGAAGCAAAGGGGTCATTAAAGTGGAGACTAGCATGTAAAGAAGAGATCGAGTCTATCAACAAAAACAAGACGTGGTTTCTCGTTGATAGAACAGGAGATATGAAGGTCGTTGGTCTCAAGTGGGTCTTTAAACTCAAGAAGAACGCGAACAATACTATCAACAAGCACAAGGCGAGGCTTGTATCAAAAAGATACGTACAAGAATCAGGCATAGACTTCGATGAAGTATTTGCACCAGTTGCACGTATTGAGACTATTCGACTATTGATAACATTGGCAGCATTTGAAGGATGGGAGATTCATCATCTAGATGTAAAAACCGCTTTCTTACATGGAGAGTTAAAAGAAGATGTATATGTGGCGCAACCTGAAGGTTTCGAGATAAAAGGAGAAGAACACAAGGTATACAAGCTTTCAAAAGCATTGTATGGCCTAAGACAAGCTCCACGAGCTTGGAATACAAAGCTGGATCAAATCCTTAAGAAGATGGGATTCAAGAAGTGTGCAAAAGAAAGTGCTGTCTATCGCAAAGAAGAAGGAGAGAAGCTTCTCATTATTGCGATTTATGTGGATGATTTGTTCGTGACCAGCAACTCTCTCAAGGCAATCATTGAATTAAAGAACGGAATGTCAAATACCTTTGAGATGTCGGATCTCGGAAAACTCACGTATTACCTTGGTATTGAGGTATATCAAGGAGAAGATGGAATCGAGATTAAACAAGAAGGTTATGCTCGACGAATCTTGAAGGAAGATGGATTAGAAACGTGTAATCCAACTCAAGTACCTATGGAGTTTGGATTAAAGATATCTAAGGCACTAGAAGAAGAAGAGATAGCTCCCACGAGTTATAGAAGAAACGTAGGATGTCTACGATACTTGTTACACACGAGACCAGACTTGGCATTCTCTGTTGGAGTTACTAGCAGATATATGCAAAGCCCTCGAAAGTCACACAGTGAAGCAATGAAAAACATTCTGCGTTATCTCAAGGGAACCATGGCATTCGGATTGAAGTTCAAGCGTGGAGGATCAAAGAAGCTTAACGGCTATAGTGATAGTAGCCATAACATTGACCAAGATGACGGAAGAAGTACAACGGGTCATATCTTCTACTTTGGATCTTCACCAATTACTTGGTGTTCACAAAAACAGGACACAGTCGCTCTCTCTTCATGTGAAGCCGAGTTCATGGCAGCAACAGAAGCAGCAAGACAAGCTATGTGGCTTAAAGAACTTCTAAGTAAAATCAAAGGATGGAAGACAGATCAAGTCCTCATCAAGATTGAAAACATGTCCGCAATTGCTCTCACCCGAAACCCAATGTTCCATGGCAAAAGTAAGCACATTCATAAGCGCTACCATTTCATTCGAGAATGCATTGAAAGGGAGCTCGTTGATGTGGAGCATGTGCCCGGAACCGAGCAGAAGGACATATTAACAAAGGCATTGGCGCAAATCAAGTTTGCTGAGATGAGGAACTTGATAGGTGTTCAAGACATGTCGAAGACGAAGACAACAAAGCTTACGAGGGAGATTGTTGGATAAGCTTTGAAGACTTGTCTCCTAAGAAATCCATAAACAAGTTGGTTTAGGATAAGATAGGATTAAGGAAATTGTCTAGTTCTTCTTGTAATAGGAAAAGTGTGTTTTCCTATTTACCATAGGATTAGAAAAGGAAATCTAGTTCTATAAATATGGTTGTTGAGTTGTGACAATCATATGAGAAGTTAAGAGCAATTGTGTTTAGTTTTGAGAAGTTTCTAAACATTCAATAAAGAGAGTTATTCTTTATATACTTTGTTCTTAAGACACTTAAAGAATTATCAGCCATTCTACTTCCAACCCCTATTTTTGGGATGGTGACATTTTTAACCCAATTCTCAGCAAACGTTTTGTAACTTTCATTCGTTTGTGACCTCACGGTTTTGCTTATTTGCAAAGCTGTCCAGCCTAGCCCATGATCCAGCAAGTCTCCCACGGTGGAGGTGGATATAGCGAGATCGGTCACATTCCCGAAACACTCTTTCTCTATAGGAGGGTTTAGTCTCCGCCTCGTATCCCCCGCTACTTTGCATTGCGTCTTCTCTTCTCTGTTTAGACCACTGTGTCTGATAATTGATAGCCATATAGATATGCTACAATTGCTTGAAGAGAATAGATTTTCGGATCAATGGAGCCAATTTCTTCGTTTGCTTTCGCTTTGAGATATGAAATTTTCTTCTTTGAGAAGTGAAAAACTCTCTCCTTATCATGAGTACCAACCATTTTTCATAGAGCTTGGTGTTTTTTTAAAAAAACTTTAAAAGTATGAAAAAAAAAACTTTAAAAGTAAATAATTAAATATTTATCAAATGTGACTTAATATATAAACAAAGATATCCCATAAACAAAATGCTTTGTCGGTCCGTCCCCCATTTAGTATATAATATACATTTATTCCAAAAAGTTGTTTTGATTGCTCAATGGTAGATGTTTCAAAATAGTTGTTGTTTTAGATGGAAAATTTTGTTTCAAATTATATAATATTTTGTCTCAAATTATATAATATTTTTCACTTTTCATGGTATAATTTATTAATTTATTTTTTACGACTTGTTTATATTATACAATTTTTTTATAATTTGTTAAATTGTTTTTAAATAGATAATAAAATAATGTCTTATTTAGAGAAAAAAAGTACTAACTGGTAAATGCTGAATTGAGGAATTCAGAAAAATGTAGCTGAGTTTTTTTAATTATGTTAACAGTGGAAACAATATAAGAATATTGAAGAATTCAAAAGAAATTCCTCAAAAAGATCTTTTTCTTATTTTATTTTTTTGGTCAAGACTTTTTTACCTTTCTCTGAAAATATATAAAAGAATGTTGATGTGTTAATATATTTCAAAGAACAATATATTTTTTAGTTTTATATGTGTATCATATTTTTATGTATAGACAAAAATACATAATTATTCGGGTATTCATTGGAGTTCGGATCGGTTTTTTTAGGATTTTGAGTATTTGGTTATTAGAGTATAAAACCTACTTGGGTATTTTTTTCAGATTAGGTTTGGTTCGGTTTCGTCTGGGTTCGGATCGGTGTCATATACTCGAATTATCCGAAATTTAGGCAAAATACTCAAAACAAATTTTAGATTTTCGTGTATTTCAGTTATTTGGTTAAATTTTACATAAAAAATATTTATTTTTAAAAACATAACTATAGTTTTTTCGGTATTTTAGTTATTTTGATCCCAACATAACTAATATATGCGGTTTATAATTGTAATTTTATTTCGTTTATGGCAGCATTTTAATATCTATCTATCTATTCTAATATAGTAAGGTTTTCTTTTAGAGTGAGCTTTGAAATGCTGCATGTTAGAGGTGACATTCTAATATAGTAAGGTTTTCTTTTACAGTGAGCTTTGAAATGCTGTCACGTGGCATGTATGATGTGTCACCTCTATTTAAAGAAACAAAACATAAACACATAAAAAATTAATATGTGTACTTCATAATTGTAACACTTAATTCTTTTATCTCTTTATTTTGTTGTTCTTAGTTTAATGATAAGGTTATCTGGATGAATAACCCTAAAAACAATAATTAACTACATAACTATAGAAAAAATAGATGTGATATTATATAAGATATAATAAAGTTTTTTCATCAGGAGCTCTTAAAATTTTGGGACGTGTTTTCCGTTCCCTCCTGTACCTTCCCGAATTTTCCGTCTCATTCCCTATCCCGTTTAAAACAATTACCCATTCAAGACCATTTATTTTATTTAAACGAGTATGGAAAAGATACTAGAAGGGAGAGAGTATTAGATCGGATACCCGAATTACCCGTTTAAAAATGAAAAACTTTAAAATTCTATATATTTTTTTCAAATTATTCTGAAATTTCTCGAGACGTTCTTATCATATTTCCTTTTCGGAATTGTTTTCCAATTAACAAATTTTCTATTTCCGTCCCATAGCCGTAGATTGCCGTCCTGAGTCCCACAATTTTCAGGGCTAACATATCTTCATTCTACACATTTATATATGAAGAAAAAACTAATCAACAAAAGAGAGTAAAAAATCCAACTACACTAAATAATTAAATACAATCTACAAAAAAAAACAAAAACAAAAACAAAAAACTGCAATAGAGATTCTACAACAATCTATAAATAGCAAGAACAATACAACAATATACAAACACAACTCACTTTTATTACCACACAAAATTCCAATATAATATATATTATATGCATTACAGTATCATATAATTTCTTTCACACAATCAACCAGAAACATCAACTACACAATCCCTTTTAGTACTGATCAACTACTACAAGAAAATAACTGTACTTTCAAAAATATGATTAACTTCTACCTCACTTATCATGATATGGATGACATAACATTAAGTACATTAACCGAAAGTTTAATAAACTTTATTCAGACATCTATACTATCACGTCAACCACATAACACACAATACCTCGAAGTCTCTTTTGAAAATGAAGATTTCAACTCAAATGCATTAAGAAAACTATATGTTGATTTTGTAATTGGAGACTTAGCGAGAACAAAAATCTTAAGAATATGACAATTGTGATTAACTTCTACCTCACTTATCATGATATAGATGACATAACATCAAGTACATTAACCGAAAGTTTAATAAACTTTATTCAGACATCTATACTATCACGTCAACCACATAACACACAATACCTCGAAGTCTTTTTTGAAAATGAAGATTTCAACCCAAATTCCTTAAGAAAACTATATGTTGATTTTGTAATTGGAAACTTAGCGAGAACAAAAATCCAAGCTACACAAAAAGAATAAGACAATTGTGATATATGTCATGATAATATACAAGGACCGAATAAGATCTTAACATTTTATTTTACAGTCACAAATTTCATCAAATGTATTTCAGATTAGATATACTACAAAATAACATGTCCGTAATTATTGTCGAAAATAAATAATTTTATATTTTATATGCTTATGATGAATAAAAAAAATTCTCATTCACTATAGATATTATTATTCCACCAATCTTTCAATACAAAATTATAAAACTGCATGATATTCACAAATTAGAAATTAATATTTATTCACAAATTTTTACTAACAAATATTATAAAATAAATTATAAAATTAAACATTTAAATTATCACAAATCCGCGCAACGCGCAAACCCTCTTCTAGTAATTAATATTTTTAGGTATATAATTGTATTTCAGATATTTTGGGTACCCATTCGATTTTCGGTTTGGTTCTAGTTCGTTTTTTGTTATTTTAGTTCTTAATTTTGTTTTTTGCATTTTTATATTATTTAATACATTAATAATATATTAAAACAATTTTTTCACATATTTATTAACTTAATTCATATTTCTTAATTATTCTAAAATAACTTTTTCAACAATTCTGCAATTCCTCAGTTACCATTTATATTATTAGTTATTCCACTAGATTCAGCTAAAAATCACAAAAGTTTTCGCCAGATTCTGCATTCAGCCTGATTCCACAGTTATCATTCACACCCTAAGTAAATGTGTTTTTAATATTACGTAACAACTTTAAACGCCAAATATTTTTTTGAAACGAAGATAGTATTGATTTACTATACATATATTGCATTTATGGTGACCAGAGGCAATAATTAATAAATATAGGATACATAGAAATATGTACGAAAGTAAGTAACGGGTCTGATTGGTAACCAATAATTTTTAACGGTAAGCTGGATCTTTTAGCGGTAAGCTGGAGTGATAAGTGCTTTTAAAATAGTTGAAAACTGTAAAAAAAGAACTGTAAACAAAAACTGTACAAAAAAGTTGAGTATAATACTGTTACTAATGCTTTCCGTACTCCTTTTATGATTGATAACTATTAAAACAGTATAAATTGTAACGCAGCTTTTTGGTAACGCTCAAACCCAATATGAAGATATTCCAATGCAATCCACTTGACCCATAAACCAAAACATGCATGGCGATAGAAGACTTTTCAGCGAATAGTACTACCAAAACTTCGAGACTCATAAGTGACACAACTATATAAGTCGTCGATGGCTATAACCTTTTAAGTCTCTCGCTAAACTGTCCACAGATATGTTCTTCTTTGTCTTTTAGCCTTTCTATATTATCCACCAAATCTTTAAATTTCTTTAATTGCTCATTAACCAAAATATTCATTTTATTTACCAATTAATAATATCATTCGGCTAACAGGTTCAGTAGTACATCAGACCATAAAGATGACGTCAATGACGCATGGACATCAATACTCCCTTCTTCAACTCCACGAAACATTACAAGTAAACCACCAATACCATTACCCGGTCCAGCTCGAGCCGCAATTGGTTTTCCCCAACCGAAATCATGATCGTACACTTCAAACCATGGAGAGCTTGCAACGATCAAAGAATTATCAGCCATTCTACTTCCAACCCCTATTTTTGGGATGGTGACATTTCTAACCCAATTCTCAGCAAACGTTTTGTAACTTTCATTCGTTTGTGACCTCACAGTTTTGCTTATTTGCAAAGCTGTCCAGCCTAGCCCATGATCCAGCAAGTCTCCCACGGTGGACGTGGATATAGCGAGATCGATCACATTCCCAAAACACTCTTTCTCTATAGAAGGGTTTAGCCTCCGCCTCATATCCGCCGCTACTTTACATTGCGTCTTTTCTTCTCTGTTTAGACCACTGTGCCTGATAATTAATAGCCATAGATATGCTACAATTGCTTGAAGAGAAGAGATTTTCGGATCAATGGAGCCAATTTCTTCGTTGGCTTTCGCTTTGAGATATGAAATTTTCTTCTTTGAGAAATGAAAAACTCTCTCTTTGGTTGAAGTTTCACAATTTAGTGGCCTCTCCGTCTCTGAAACCGGAATACGTACCGGGTAATCAATCTTGTCGAGGAACCAATCTTTGAGAACAAGAGGCTGAAAATTAGAACCTGAACCGGTCTGACAAATCTTGGACCAAGTGTGGAAGAAATTCCAGAAGGAAGAGCCATCGGCCACCATGTGATTGTATCCGAAACTGATGAAAACTCCATCTTTCATCTCGGTGACTTGCAATGCAAGCAAGGGCTCTAAGATTAGGGCGTCACGGCTTTCGACATTGTTCGCAGGGAAGAAAAGCGATATGAAATCGGGAACAGAGCCATGAGATTGAATGAGATCATTAACGGAGACAGATTCAGCTTTGGAGTGGACAAATTTGGCAACCGAGCCGTCGCAGTCGATGTAAAACGACACCGAATTGTCTTCATGATTGTACACTTTGACAAGACGACCAGCGAACGGGAAATAAATCTCCAAGGCTGTCGAAAGAGCGACCTTTAATAGAGGGATGATAAGGGTTTCCGGGTCGGGTTTGGGGAAGAGAAGACCTCTTTGAGGATAAACAAGGTAAAAAAGGTCAAGATCATGTGGAGTTAGATGGATCTTAGCCCGACCCGGTTGCTCTATGTTTTTGGGTCGGACTTTGCTTGAAGAAATCATGGTCACTTCTACCATTTTGCGTTTGAAAGAAGATGCAAAATTTTGTAACATAGGAATAAATCATATAGAATAGACACATAAAAGAAAACTCGAAGCCATATCTTTAAAGCTTGGTGCTTAACCTTTACGTTGAATTATATATATATATATTTTTTTGTTTTTCTTCGTTAAAATATGGACATTAGACAAGTTGCTTATTTGTTCTCGAAAACATGCGCATAACGTGAAGATGTTTATTAAAAAAAAAAAAAAGGACTGGACAGATATGTAATATATCTGAACTTAAGGACATGTGAAAATTGTGAAGAACTCTTGATGTTATGTGTCTGGGATTCGTTTACTCAAATGGATTCAAAATTTCAAATAGATAGTTCCAAACGCATAGTACATGCTAAAAACCAAATTTATGGGGCCGAGATTTATACCCAACCAAAAATATAAGAAGCCCACAAACTATGCAGACAGTGATAGAGACGACCAGACGACGTTGATGACCAGATTCGAAGAAGAGCGGGACCAAGCTTATAACCTGTGTTCTGCAACGATTTTGCTTTGTTTCTTACAACCATTAAAATACTAAGCAGAATGAGATGAGGAAGAAGAGTAATCCCATTGTGAAAACGCTGATTTTTCTCTTGGCCCGGGGTTTGCGAGTTGTGTTATTTATGTGGGAAAACCACCCCCTTCATCTGCTACTCAAAACACATGAATGTGTGGAAGCAGAAGTGGAAGAAGGGCAAACTTGAATGTCCTAGAGGATTGAACAATACTTGTTGGTTAGCGTTCCAAGTTTACTGGGCCGACGCCGCGACGAAAAAAGATTCCAGAAAAAATTCAAAAAACCGATTGAGCCAACGAGGTGGTAAAGGGATAGCAACGCATAATGCGGGAGCCACTGGTTTTGTTTGAAGACTTGGTAAGAATTATACAAAAAAAAATTTCTTTTTAATTTTTTTTTGTTTTGTTTTTACTAATTTTGTTTTTTTATGCGGCAAAAAACGGTGGTGTTCCCGTTAATTTGTATGAATTTGTGCAAGTCTCTCACACCAACAAGGGGACCGGTTAATGACAAGATGGAGTTGGTATTGCTCTTGTCGAGAAGGTAAAGAGGCTCCAAAAAGAACGCATAACTCAGGTATCTCAGCAAGGGACGCCGGTCGAAGAGCTGACTCGCGAGGAAATCGACGCAATGGTTTTAGAGGTAATCAATAGTTTTATATTTAGAATTTTTACAAATATTTTACTTTTCTAATAATTTTGTTTCTTTGTTGTAGCAAACTCCGAAAAACAAGAGTCGTTTCTTCGGGTTAGGATGTATTCCCGGAGTTTATAAGAAGGGATACGCTTCTTCTTCTCAACGAGAATCGGCTCTCCAACAAGAAGTCGACGAGTTGAAGAATCAAATAGTGCAAAAAAACGCTAGAATTGCTCAATTGGATGGCAAATACTCGGCTATGGAATATTTTATTTCAAGATAGTTTCCGGGAGAATTTTAAAAACCGTTGATGTAATTTGTTTTTTTTTTAATTTTGTTTTGGAACAATTTTTTTATATTTTCAAATTTTATTTTTAATTTCAATTTCATTTCGGATTATATATTTTATTTTAAATTTTGAATTTATATTTTATTTTCATTTCATTTAATTTATTTTATAAAATATTATATTAACCGTCGGAATTTCGTCGGAAATAGTATCCGTCGGAAATTCTATATTAACCGTCGGAATTCCGTCGGAAATAGTATCCGTCGGAATTATGTCGGAAATTCTATGACCGAAACTTTCCGACGGATACGAATTTCGACGGATTTCCGACGAATAATTCCCGACAAGGTATTATGTCGGAAATTCGTCGTAAATATTTCCGACAACCTTTTCGACGACAATTTCATCGTCCTTCTCCGATAAAACACTGTCGCAATTCCGTCGGAAATGCCGTCGGAAATTGAATCCGTCGGAAATCCCGTAGTATTTCCGACGGGATTCCGACGGCATCTCGTTTCCGACGACCTAGATGCGACGAACTTTTATCTGTCGGAAATTTGTTGGAAAAAGTATTTTCTGATGGATTTCTGACGGTTTCGTTTGTCTATAATCAATTGTTTTCTTGTAGTGATCGACCAACCTATTGATGACCAGATTCGAAGAAGAGCGGGACCAAGCTTATAACCTGTGTTCTGCAACGCTTTTGCTTTGTTTCTTACAACCACTAAAATACTAAGCAGAATGAGATGAGGAGGAAGAGTAATCCCATTGTGAAAACGCTGATTTTTCTCTTGGGCCGGGGTTTGCGAGTTGTGTTATGGGAAAACCACCCCCTTCATCTTACAAATCAAAAATAATATTCCAAAATTAGTAATTAATATGATCGCAATACATATGAAGTCAATCTCTGATTTTGATGAGTGCAATTTTTTTTCTAATTAAATAAAATAATTAAAAAGAAGGAAAAAATTAAATTCATCAACATTTTGAAAAAAAAATAGATAGATGGTTAAATAAATATAATTCAAACAGAAATAAAAAAAAAACTAAATATTTGGAAACATGTGACAAAAATTAATTGAAAATCAAATAATAGAGAAAATAAGATAATAAAAAATTGTTATTTTTTAGGCTTCTCTATCGGTGTGTGATTTTGTATCAGAATTCTCAATCTTATTTTATTTACTTTTACGAATGATCTCATTTTGTTTTACACTTTTTTCTTATTTTTGATTTTTTACGTGTTATAAAATATTAAATTATAAATTCGTATACGGAAAATATAATATAGTATATATATAATCATAAGTTTTTTATGTTTGGTTTATATGTTATTTACTTTCACGAATGATCTCATTTCGTTTTACACTTTTCTCATTTTTGGTTTTTTTTACGTGTTATAAAATATTAAATTATAAATCCGTTTTAGTGAAATCTATTCTAGTATATATATAATCATAGGTTTTTTTGTTTTGTTCATATGTTCTTGAAGAAATTCTTCAATTCATGATCAAGCTTAATAAACAATCCCAAAGAAACGAACATACTCATGTATAACATATTAAACTTTATATTATTATTATTAAGTAACAATAGATTCAATTTATTTTAAAGTATTAGTTTTTTTTTTCTTTGCATAAGTTGCTATTTATTTGGTGAACTCCCTCTTCAAATTTCTCTTCTACTCTTTCAACTAAGTTTCTCTTCCAGCAGAATCATGTTCACTGCAGAATCCAAAACCACAAGTAAAGACATCAAATGTTAAAGCTTAAAACAACCAAATGCTTCCTTAGTTCTTCGTCTCTGAAATCCAAAAGTTTATTAGTTCGGTATCGCTTTCATTGACTAGTTCCTAAACATCTGAAACTACAATGTTTGCAAAAATAGAATGTTATAAAACTACCTGATACAGTTGAGGTCAAACCCTTTATGATTGGCAAAGCGCTCGGCTATCAGATTCTCCTGCATTTGGTGCAAATGCAAGAACGAACAAGACATCTCCCTTAGTATCGCATCAAAACCGTTTGTTTTCAGGTAATAGCAATAAAAACGTAAACTGATTTTACCTGCTCAATCTGGTTCATATCGATTGGAACATTCATGTCCGGCAACAACATTTTAGCAGGAGGCAACACTTTTTCAGGTTCTCCATGTTCTAGCACACCCTGAACAGAACAATTTAGCACATAAATGACAGTGAATAATGCATGTTTAGTGAACACATGAACACAATTGTGGTTGAAAAAACTGTGAATTCACCAAGTGAGATTGCGAAGGAGAAGAAACCTAACCTGATGGATGGGACAGTGCGGTCCAAAAGGAACAAGATCGATCAAGAAACCATAACTCTCTGAGTTCTTTACGGCCTCGAAAACATCACAACTCCGGATGGTCTGACGAGTGCATGATTGTGTATGCATCCAAGCTCGTAATGTTAGCTCTAGAATAAAATATTCGCAAGCTTTGGAAAACAAAGCTGGAGCGTCCTTGCTGATCATCTGAAAATTCACATTTCTCACAGTCAATGGAAAATTTTGTACTACTAAACTTTTGTTCCTTCAAGTATTTGATGTCATCATATATCTTTGCCTATCACACCTACTCAGAGATCAATTTAACAGTACAAATCAATAACAGACTTTAGATCCAACCCAACATATCAACAAATCTTATCAGAACAGAGATTTTAGAAACTCCAGACACAGTTAACAAAAAAATCCAAGACTTCTTGCAAAGAAACAATTTTCATAATTTTTTGTACCTTGACTCGAGAATCGGATTTCAAAATCTTTTTGACCCTAGAAAGTGGCAAATGATTGTTGCGGTTGAAACCTGTTAGTTACCAAAAGGAGTCAGGGAATTCAGTAGTCGAAAAGCGGGAATAAATTTTTCGAAACACGATCTATTTCCTTTTCCTTTCATGGAGATGTTTGTTGGTGTAAAAGCCTCTTAGTATCAATCAGTAACCTGTAAAGTTTTCTAGCTGCTCCCATTGACTATCCCAAAAAACCTTCAGAACTGCTTCCAATGAAGAGCCCCCCTCGATCTGTCCATTAAAATGTTGTCACGAGTTAAGACCAAAAGGTTAATGACAAGAGACATCAAAATACTTCTAGGAAACAACAGAGAGAGCAAGGAGTGAATGAGTTTACATTGCTCGGTACTGGATGAAAAGGCATTCGCATCATGTTATGTGAATACCGCGCAACAGGTTCCATCCTGATGCGAGATGCTTTGACAGATGCATTTGGGAACAGGAATGAGTTTGACACTATTGGCCTCTTCATGTTATATTTCACAAGAGATGATGAAAAATATATAGGCGAAGATGTTGAGGATGAATGAATAGAGCAGGGGTCTATAAACTGAGCTAGAGTCATAACGTAACGATTTATCATTTAAGACACTACCAATAACAAAGAGATTCCTTTTTAAGATGAAGAACAACCTTTTTGGCACAAAAGATGAAAACATTAAATGCTGAAACTTCACAAAGGATATGCCTCGTGGAGTTCGTGAATCGCGAGGTATACATAGAAAGAACCATTCGCGGATCTTCTCCGTGAAAGCCACGCGCGGTGTAGAAGAATCTTAACAGCCAATAGCATACTGTAAATTATCACGCAACACTTGTATAAGTTCCACCTCCATCTATAGTAAGAGCACATTGTGTAGATGTAATTTCAAGAAGCCAAAGATATCAATATGCCACAACCCATCCTCATACTAAGACCAGTATTTGGCGCTTGAAAAGGCGAAAAAAGCTATTTGTAAGGTACTTATACTATATGTGTGATTGTATAGCATGTCAAGTTTGAGAATTCCTTAAGTGATAGTTGATTTCTTACAGTTCTACCACAAAAAGACAGACAACATTTCTCTTTGTGAGTATGAATATAAAGAGGCAAAATGTTCTAGTCATCAATCTAAGTTCACCGGTATAACTAACTGTCACACATGCAAACCTGTGCTGAACTAAGAGCAAATGAGTAAAACCTGGAATAGATCAAAGTTAATGACTTCTCATTTTGGTAACTTCCACTAGATATTGTTGCTCTTTAAGAATCAATCAGCAATCTATCTTTCAGCTACAGAGTAGAAAAACTAATATGATATATTTTCACTCTGATGAGTTGGTTAGATCTTAAAAACTTTTTCTACACAGCAGACCACAAACGCGAAAAAAGATCTTAGATCACATAAATCATATAACTATGCTCACACATTTGTCAAATAAACGGCACAAATGCGCATATAAACACTAGATGTTCACATTCCTAGTTCTAGCGCGCTAGGCTACATTTTATATATTACCCCACTGGAAATGGATTCAGTGGCTGAGGGGACACGTGGCGCCGGTAAGGATCGTTCGCCGGACATCAGTTGATCACCGGACGTCGCTCTTTTTTTTTCCATGTTAGGTTCTTTTTTACAACTCTCTCAAATTATCTGAAAACACTATCCGTGTTTTAGGTTCTTTTTTACAACTCTCTCAAAATATCTGAAAACACTATCCGTGTTTTACATTATATATCCAACAACAAAAAGTTCAATGTTTTTTCGACCAAAAAAAAAAGTTGTTTTATAAATAAAAAATCAATTCATATACATATTGAAAGGATTTTTTACTAAGTTTGTTCAAGGGTTTGATTAGTAAGACAAATTGAAACGGTTGGAGATTGAACCGCAATCTCGATTACCAAATAGACGGATGAATCGAGTGGTTAAAAGCCATGTTAAAAATATCGCTAGGTGCTAATCGTCCGGTTGAGTTGGGTTTAGCCCCTAACAAACTAATCGGAGATTATTTTGGGATTAATCGGAGACTAGTTTTTAAAGTTTTTAAAATATTTGTATTTTGTTTATATAAATTTATAGTGCAAGTCTGTTTTAAAATATTTTATAGCTCAATTAATTGACATATGGTGCATGATCGTGTGAGTGGTGGATTTGATTCCCTACATAGTTTCATAGCTCATGGTCGTCACTGGTATTTTAACATGTAAACCATCATTTTTATCATGTTTTAAGTCATTTTAATACCAAATTGGTAAATTTATCATAAAACATCTCATTTCAAATCTAAAATCAAGAAATTTTGAAATTTTAATTTTTTTCCTTTAAATAAAAGCAAATAAATCGGCAATTTTACTACCTATTTGGATTAGACGGGCGAGAATCGGATTAGACGGACGAATAATAGAACAAACGATTAGTAAGACCAATAATGCATTAATTGCCGCAGAGCAATGAGGCCTAGTGCATATGCGAGCGATTAATCGCTTGCACGGCGATTTTTTCAACATGGATTAAAAATAGCAACACGGTGTTATAAAATACAAAGCTTTACTCTTTCTAAAGTCTATCGGCACTACATATGTGAAGATGCAGCTGAAGTGGACAGACGTAATAGACGACAGGACGATATCTGAAGGGACTTCAAGACAGGAAGATGACGTGGTCTAAAGGCATGAGGGTAACATGGCAAGGAGCAGCTTGGAAGGATCCTTTGTATATGTGCATATATACAAAAGAAGAACAAAAGGAAAGAAAGGACGTGGCTACCAAGTTACAAGATTTCCTAACTAGGTTTAGGGTAGTTGTATATAAGGGTTGGAGTATACAAAGTGTTAGGTTAACACTTCATACGACTTCTAGTAGAAACGATGCTGATAGCTTATTAAGAGAAACGTAGAGAGCTAAGAGGTGAGTGTTCACAGATTATCTAGGTTCACGTGTTGTGAGATCTAGTAGATGTTTTTGAGTGGAACTTGGAATCGTTGGGGTTAATCTAGGGATCTAGAGTTGAGTAATACCAAGAATAGGATAATCATTGTAAGATTAACTATTGTGATTCAAGTTTAATAAAAGCATTCGTCTTGGTGCTGTCCAAGACACATAAATCTGTTGTTGCTAGTATTTCCACACTTACAATTGGTATCAGAGCAGACATCTGCTAAAGATTGATTGTTCTTTTAATCAGGTGTGATCTGGGAAGAGTATGGAAAACATGCAACAATTTGGATCTATGAAACCGCTGCTGTTAGAGAAGAAAAACTTTGGTTGGTGGAAGGTGCAGATCAAAGCGCTCATCAAAGGGATAGATGAAGATGCGTGGACTATGGTGGAAGAAGGGTGGACAGAGCCAATCGTTATTGACTTCGTTATTGACTTGGAAGGATGGGTTCATCCGAAACCTAAAAGAGATTGGACAGCTGCAGAAAAGAACATGTCAAAATTCAATTCTAAGGCGCTGTCAGTGATCTGGAATTCACTCACCAGAGACCAATTTCAAATGGTACAAGGGTGTACTACACCGAAGGAGGCTTGGGAAGCACTGCAAACTTCGTACGAAGGAACTAGCAGTGTGAAGAGGAGCAGAATCGATATGTTGGCTTCACAATTTGAGACTCTAACCATGGGAGAAGAGGAGTCGATTGAATCCTTCGGTGGAAAGTTAAAATCCATTGCAAATGAATCTCTCATCCTTGGGAAAACTTACAAAAGCAAAAAACTGGTGAAGAAATTTTTGAGGTGTCTACCAGAAAAGTTTCTAGCTCATCGCTCTGCTCTTGAAGTGTCTCAGAACTCAGATGAGATGAGGTTTGAAGATGTGGTAGGTATGATGCAAGCGTTTGAGCTGGACAGAAACACGAAAGTTGCGGCTAAGAGTAAAGGGATAGCGTTCGTGGCATCAGAATCAGGGCAGACTGAAGGACTGGAAGACAAAGTTGCTATGATTGTAAAGAAGTATTTTAAGAAGTTTGAGAAAGGACAGAAGAAGTTTGGATCTAACTTCAACAAGCAAGACAGTGATCATAAGTATGACAGAAATGTTCGTAAACCAGAAATTCAGTGTCACGAGTGTGAAGGCTTTGGACATATCAAGGCCGAATGTCCAACAGTTAAGAAGAGGAAATCTCTCAGATGCACTGAATGCAAGGGAGCTGGTCATACTAAGTTTGACTGTGTGGGGTCAGGAAGGAAGAAAGAAAAATCATTTGTGAGCATTGATTCTGAATCTGAAGACGATAGTGATGATGACCGGGTGAACCTACAGAACTTTGTTGCATATCTTGGTGTCATAGAAGAGGGAGCAGAGTCGGAGTCTGAAAAAGAAGTAGATGATGCAGAAATTCTGTATATTGAAAACAAGCTTCTCTGTGACACCTTGGTTAAGATTCAAGAAGTAAAAAAATACACTGCTTCAAGAAAAAGCTGAGCTGGTCAAGGACTGTAATAAGTTAAGATCTGTGTTAGCAAAGGAAAAAGAAGAAAAACAGAACGTTCTGGATGCAGTTGTGATTCTCAAAGAAGATCTTGACAAGGAGATTGAAAAATCGAAGGAACTGGAAGGAAAGCTGGATGAACAATTGAGGAACATCAGAATGCTGAGTAGAGGCACATAAAGTCTTGATAAAGTTTTGACGATGGGCAGAACATTCAAAGGAAGCATGGGATTAGGTTACAAGTTTGAAAAAACAGCTAGTGATAAAACCAAGTTCATCAAAGAGACTCATCCACGACAAGCAGTTGGTGCCGAGGATCATGTGGCTAGAATACATCAACTGAAAAGCTTCTCAGAAGGAACACAAGGAAGAAATCTGGTTAAAGGAAGTAACACAAGGGTCTATGGTTCAACTAGTGCATCTCGTGGTTTAGCGAAATCTGTAACTCAAGCATCCAAAGAAGAAGCTCGATGAAACGGTGCAAGACGACAGCCCTATGAAAGTCGAAACTTGTATGATATGTCAGGGTGTTTTTATTGTGGGAAGCCAGGGCATATCAAGGCATTCTGCTACATGTTCTTAGAAATGAGAGAAAAGATGCGTAGAAAGATTCATTACCACAAAGATAATCGTTATAGCAATCATGCATGGGACAGAAAAGAGGATTTGTATGGGTATGTGGCCTACACTGCTGATCAGAACAGCTCAAAAGAAAAGGTGTGGTACTTTGACAGTGGATGCTCAAGGCATATGACTGGTGATCAGAGTAATGTGGATACTTTGGAGAAAGCCACAGTAGGAAAAGTGACATTTGGAGGAGGCGCACGGAGAAAAATAAGAGGGAAATGTGTGACTTCAGGTCCCAAATAGCCTGATCTGGTGAATGTATACTTTGTAGAAGGACTGAAGGCAAATCTGATCAGCATCAGTCAGCTGTGTGATGAGGGTCTCTATGTGACTTTCACTAAAACAGATTGTAGAGCATTTGACGAACAAGAAGTTGTTCGGATGCAAGGTATTCGTTCAGGAAATAACTGTTATATGTGGAAACCAACTAAAGTATGCATGTCAGCTTTCAAGCCAAGTGAACTTCAAGTTTGGCATCAGAAACTTGGCCATAAAAATATCAGAACCATGGTCAAGCTGGGTGAACAAGAGATTGTCCGAGGAATGCCTAAACTGAAAATAGACGCTGAGTTTGTATGTGGTCTGTGTGCCAAGGGAAAGCAAGTCAAATTTCAACATAAGAGAATTCAGGAAATTCAATCAAAACGAGCTTTGGATCTGATTCACATGGGTCTGATGACCAGTGCAGGTTGAAAGCATTGCTGGGAAGAAATATATCTACGTTCTGGTTGGTGACTTCACCAGATTTACATGGGTCAGGTTTTTTAGGGAAAAATCAGAAACAATTAACAGTTTCAAGATTCTGGCACTTCAGCTAATGAATGAAAAGAAGACCAAGATTAAGACTATCAGGAGTGATCATGGAGGAGAGTTCCAAAATGAAGTATTCAGCAAATTCTGTGACGAACAAGGGATACTACACCAATTATCAGCACCTCGGACACCACAACAAAATGGTGTTGTTGAACGAAAGAATCGCACACTTCAAGAAATGGGGAGAGTTTTGAGGGAAAAAACAGAAACAGTTAACAGTTTCAAGATTTTGGCACTTCAGCTAATGAATGAAAAGAAAACCAAGATTAAGACTATCAGGAGTGATCATGGAGGCGAGTTCCAAAATGAAGTATTCAGCAAATTCTGTGCCGAACAAGGGATAGTACACCAATTCTCAGCACCTCGGACACCACAACAGAATGGTGTTGTTGAACGAAAGAATCGCACACTTCAAAAAATGGGGAGAGCCATGTTAATTGGCAATCAAGTTGCTAAATATTTTTGGGCAGACGCAATCAGCACAGCATGCTACACTATCAACCGAGTGTACATCAGGAGAGGTACGTCTAAGACTCTGTATGAGATGTGGAAAGGAAAGACGCCAACAGTCAGTTATTTTCATGTCTTCGGGTGCGTGTGCTATATCCTGAATGAGAAGGATCACCTTGGGAAGTTCGACTCCAGAAGCGATGATGGGATATTTCTTGGTTACTCGGGTACAAGTACAGCTTACAGAGTCTACAACAAACGAGAAAGACAAGTTCAGGAAACGGTCAATGTTGTGTTCGATGATGCATCTGCTCAAGGTCTGCATTTCAAACTACTTGATGCTGAGTCTGAAAAACATGTTGAAACTAAACAAAATGCTGAGAGTATGGATACACACGATGGAGGAGCATCACCAAGAAAAGACGAGGGATCAGAATCAGTGTCTACCTCTGAACAGGAAGCTCAGCCGAACAAGCAGGAGGATATGACTCAGGAACAAGTGACTAAAATTCACAAACATCACAATAAGAAAGATGTGATTGGTGAAAAGACAGGCAGACGAGTCACTCGTGAGATGAAGTATGATTACAAACAAATGGTAAAAGGAAACCTTGGTGTCATCAATTTTGCATGCTTTGTGGCAAATTTTGAACCTCGGGATCACAGAGAGGCCATTGTTGATGAGTTCTGGATTCGGTTGATGTAGGAAGAACTTGAGAAATTTGAAAGAAGTCAAGTGTGGATACTCGTTCCTCGACCCACCACAGGAAATGTTGTTGGCACAAAGTGGATATTCAAAAACAAGATTGATGAACATGGAGTCGTAGTTCGTAACAAAGCCAGGTTAGTGGCTCAAGGGTACTCTCAAGTTGAAGGAATTAACTTTGAAGAAACTTTTGCTCCTGTTGCCAGACTTGAGTCCATCAGACTTCTGATTGGAATGGCGTGTTTAATGAAGTTCAAACTACATCAAATGGATGTCAAGGGTGCATTTCTGAATGGGTTGCTTCAAGAGGAAGTCTTTGTCTTAAACATCCGTACTTTGTCTATAAACTAAGAAAAGCTTTGTATGGCTTGAAGTAAGCTCCCAGGGCATGGTATGAAAGGCTGACCACATTTCTGTTATCGCAAGGATATCTACGAGGTAGTGTCGACAAGACGCTGTTCATTCTTGAAAGCCAGAAGGGCTGATGGTAGTACAAATTTATGTTGATGATATTGTGTTTGGCAGTCCGAATCAGGATCTTGTCGACAGATTCGTTGCCTTGATGACAGCTGAGTTTGAAATGAGTATGGTTGGAGAACTGTCCTACTTTCTGGGGTTTCAAGTTAGATAGCTAGAGGGAGGTATTACCATCTCACAGGGTACCTATGCCAAAAATCTGGTGACTCGGTTTGGCATGCAGAACTGCAAACCTGCCAGAACACCTATGGGAACCAACACAAAGCTGTCAAGAGATGAACTGGGAGAGGATGTTGACCCACGAATAAATAGAGGGATGATTGGAAGTCTGTTATATCTTACTGCCACTCGACCAGACTTATGTCTAAGTGTGGGGATATGCGCCAGGTACCAAGCAAAGCCCAAAATGTCTCATCTACATGCAGTCAAGCGTATCATCAAGTATGTGATGGGGACAGCAGATCTAGGGTTATGTTACTCCAAGGACACGAATGGAAACTTGGGAGGTTATTGTGATGCTGACTAGGCTGGATGTCTCGATGATCGGAGAAGCACAAGTGGAGGCTGTTTTTTTCTGGGAAATAATCTTATCTCATGGCATAGCAAAAAACATAACAATGTGTCTCTGTCAACTGCAGAAGCAGAGTATATTGCCTTGGGAAGCTGCTGCACTCAACTCTTGTGGACGAAACAGATGACATCAGACTATGGTATGACCTCTGAATCTCTGTTAATACGTTGTGATAATGAGAGTGCAATAAATATCGCTAAAAATCATGTGCAACATTCTAGAATTAAACACATAGACATTAGACATCATTTTATTCGTGAACATGTTGAGGAGAAACTAGTTGAAATTGATCATGTGAGCACAGAACATCAACTGGCTGATCTGTTTACCAAACCGTTGGATTTTAATCAATTCATTAATTTGAAAAAATCCATAGGAGTTTGTGAAATCTAATATGTTGTGTGAGTGTGGAGTTGATCTGAGAGAGGAACAAGTATTTTTGCTTTGAAAAAAAAGGGGAGAAGTTTTTGTGTGTCTCCGGCCTCTAAAGAGCTCAAATGGGAGAGGGCTGCCTGGTGAGCTATCCTGGATTGGATCGGAACAAGTTGGCTGTCAGGAAATTGGAGGGTGCATAAGTTTGGGGAGAGATCAGGTTTCTGATGTCAAAGCCGTCTGGGGTCCACCTTAATAATATAAAAGGGGGGGGGGGGGGGGATGATCCCAGATAGTCTATATGGCGTAAGTTGATTCTGAGAATCAAGCATTTCGGCTGTCGTATAGTTGAACCTGATGATCTTGAATTCTGATAGATCAAATGATGGTTCAAAGACAATAGGAGAAAGTGTCTTCTCGGATACGTCTATTCGCTCAGTTGCCTGAGAGCTCAGGGTTGAAAACCGATTCTAATTTGGGAGAAAGCCTTGTCGGTGTGAAAGCTAACCATTTAGACAGAGTTTGAAGATACGAGAAACAGTGTGTGGTAATTGGTGTGTTCCTGTAGCCTGTTCTGGATCATCTTGTGGATGTCTATCAAAAACACACAACAAGTCAGAAGTTTGTTTGTATCGCCTCTGTGTCAACTCATCTGTGTCATTTTTGGTTTGGGTCCCTCACAAGGCACAAAAATTTGATGATCTAATTGTCTGTTGAGTTGAACATTTGATGTGTGGGTTGTTGAATATGCATCTCAATCATAATGGATTGACAAGATTATGTTCAAAATCGACTATGTAGTTTTTCTAAGTGTTAATCACAGGTTTTGGATCAGGCCCATTAAATTCTTAAAGGGGCCCTCTTGTGAAAGGACGAGTAGTGAAATTGGAGGGAGTTTATCTAGGGTTTACGGGGAGGGAAGCCAAACAGTTATTGGAAACTTTTTTCTCAGAAAAACTTTTCGAGTTCACTTCTGCAAGGGCAAGAGAACCTCCGTGTTGTGAACCCTCAACACAAGATGAATATGTTGCTGTCTGGTCTCTCGCGTCTTGTTGGCTCAAGCTCCGTGTCGCCTCAAACCGATCCGAGTAACTCAGGGGCGGTTGCATCTCTTCCAGTCTCCCCAGTCGAATTACATGTGCATGCAGAAGAACATCCTCTAGCAATGGTTGTCTTCAAAGGTGAGATCATCCCAGCAGAAGAATTGTCTGCTCCGACTGTTCCAATTCTGAGATCTTAAGAGCCATCCGTTGAGGCTTCGCATCCGGAGGAATCTGTCAATCAACCGAGTCCAAAAAGAAAGATCGCTCCGTTACTTCTCGGCGTTTTTCAATTCGTAAACGATGTGCTGCTCAAATAATTGAAAAGAAGAATTCGGTCAAAGGAGAAGACAAGGGTGTAGGAGCTCCACCAAAGAAAAAGTGTGCACGGACAAGATGAAGAATCAGATTGAGTTCGACTTAACCAGATTTCTGTCTGAGGAGGCAAAGTACATGTACGATGCCTTCTTAAATCGTCCTCTGTTAGAAGAATGGATTATTGAGTTTGGTGATGCATTCAAGGAAGTTGAAACCAATCTTGTGGATTTCAGGATAGCTAGCTGATAACATGCATATTTTCCCCGTTTTTACTATCATAAGTGAGTGCTTTAATAAGCATTTCATGCATAAACACTAGATTTCGAGTATTTGGTTGTTCAAGACTCTTTTCAGGTAAACTTAACAAAAGACGCATATTTTGGAGCAAAATGGACAATCATGTAAACAGTGCTCGAGGACAGAAGTTCAACATCAAATGAAGGCCTTCCCACCACAAGATCAAGCTCATATTTGGAGACAAGGTAGCCTTATCAGCTGTCTTTCACCTCGAAGTAGTTTGAGAACAATCCCACGGTATCTCAAGTTATGAAAGAAGCAAAAAGGTCCGTCAAGCACCTGGAAGGACGAGCTGGCCGCGCCACGGCAAAACCAGACGACCAGTAGCCGCGCCACGGCCAGTCGCTCGCGCGGCCAGGCCACTCGCGGTTCCCGAGCCCATTTGAAGCCCAACTTAAACCCGCAACCGTCTTATGCAAGTCAAGACCTAATCCACGACCTAGGGCACTTGAAGACCTATATATACTCGTTGTTTAGGTTTTTTTTTAGGGGAGAGAAGAAAACACATATTCATAGATTTCTTTTGGTGGCCGCGAATCTCTTATTCGTGGTTTACACCTTGTTCTTTGAGGGAGATTGATTTGTTCTTGAACCCTCTTTCCTTTTCATCGATTTATACAAATTATGCATTCATCTATCACGTTTTCTACTTCTTCTTTTATGCTTTAAGGGGATCTATGGGGAATTTCATTAACTGTTGTTGAACCGATTGTTTAGGCCGAAGATTAGGGTTTTCTGTCTCACCATATTCGTTCTTATTGCATGAGTCTAGCATCATGAACTATATTCTGATCGCAAGGTCTTGAGAGCGACGAACGTCCTGAATCTCAGATCTAGACCAAAATAGGGTAGAGAGCATCCTTTAAAAGATGTCTGAATGTTTATCGTCCCGATCTTATTGCGTGTTCGTCTAGGACGCAGGATACGAGAGTATACCTGCGAAATAGATGATCGCAGATCGACCTTTCTTGATAGAGTTAGGTTGTTAAAACCAGTGAATCAGTTTAAGAAAAATTGCCTAGTCTCGTTTGCTTAACTTTCGTATGTTTGATTTTTAGTTAGAACCCCATAGATTTCCCGAGAAGATTCACAACGTGTTCGCCCCATATGCTTTTACATTGAGATTTACGAACTTCAATATTTACTTTTCCTGCACTGCTTACCTGATTTCCTTTTTACAAGTCTTTAAGTTTATTTTCCTTTTCCCGTTGGTTATAGAAGAGATTGACAACCTTCTCTATATAAGGCGTGGTACTGCTTTCTTTACTTTCTGCAAAAATCGTGACACTTACCCCAAAACCACAGTTCCCTGCGTCTTTGGTGCCCTGATTCTTCTGTTTTGCAGTTGACCTCCTCCATGTGAATCGATACCCTAAGTACTACAACGCACGTTGTGCACTTGCAGCTTAGGGTCCTACAAATTCAAAGCTCGACGAGTCCCCAAAGAAATCTTCCAATCTCAGACGACTATTTAGACCCCATCAAGCTTTTGGCGCCGTTGCCGGGGAGGTTGTGTTTCGCTGTCCAAAGCAAAGGTCAGGATCACAACTCAAAGATAATCTTTTTCTCTAACTTCTAGATTTCTTTCTATGAGTTTCAGGAACTACCATACCATGGAGCACACAAGGAGCGATCCTTGCATGCTTCCGAACCCACGCCCACCTGCAGACCACTCCATGCCGCCGCCCCGAGAACGCTTCACTTCTGAAGTGACGCAGTCGGAATGCACCAAGACAACAAGCGTTAGTCTTGGAATTGAATACTCAAGTTTGCAAGCGACAAACTTGAAGAAAAAGCTCTGGAATCCACCAGAAAGATAAAGATTGAAAACTCAAGACTTTAATTGAAAATTATGAATAAAAGTTGTAACAAAAACATACAACCTAGGGTCTCTATTTATAGAGAAAGTCTAATGCATAAAATAGGAAAATTACTAGAATCCTAATTAGAAAAGGAAAACACTAAAATAGGAAAATATCTTGTTAACCGTCTCCTGCATCATGAAGAAATACCCGCACCCCTAGCGCAGGATGAGGACGAGAGTTCTCACCACCAGATTTCTGTTCTCTCCCATCACAACCAAAGGCTCCCACCTTCCTTCTTGCATCAGCGACTGCACCAGCTTACGGAGCTAGCACGGATCCTCACGGATCGCGTAGCCGAGTCCGAGAAGACCTTCCATTCCCGGATCAGTTCGATGAAAGCCGAGATATCCTACAAGGTGCAGAAAATCGCAGATCAGGTCAAGAGACTTGAGGCTCAAGCTTTAAGAGACCGAAACAAACTTCTGAGGATGGAAGAAAAGCTGGGATGTCATGATTACAATCTGGCCCATATTAGACGGAGAACCCGAGGGTACGGCTGCGAGCTCGAAGAAACTAAGGAAGCCATCGATGAGGTCAAAGATCACCTTGGGAGATACATCGAGGAGGCACGGGAAGGCCGTTTGGCAATCAGAAGCCAAACCAGCAGTAACAGCAGGGCAATCGAGGGCATTGCCTTGGAACTAGAAACAAGCGGGGACAAGTTCGAGAGACTTGCCCGAGACCAACAGGATCTCGCCGACATGCTGCCCTCGTTCAAGAGAGTCATGAGTTTCCCCGCAGGAGGACGCAAGGAGATACCAGATTCCTCAAGAGAGGAAGACATCACGCCAGGCGAACGGTTGGGCGCAAGGCTAAAGCAAGTGATCATTGCACCTTGCAATGTCATCACTCGCCTCAGAGCAAAGAGAGACGCCATTCTTAGGGCAAGGCACGTCCAGAACAGATTCGCCTTCTCAAATCATCGACCGCGTCAAACTTCAGCATCTCCAATCCATGGAATGTCATCCGCAGAGCCAGCATTAGACGAAGTCCTGACTTGCCGATCGAACAACAAGAGGGTGCAGGAGGAATTACGATTCGGGGATCGCATCAAAAGAGAAAGACTCATCGAGTTCCATAAAAAGACAAGAAAGATCCCGATATATGTTGGATTCGATGAGGCTCTAGAAAATAGGGGTCTGAAGGAGTACTTCAAGGATAGCAGCAAAGACGCTAGCATAATCAGATGCCACTTCATGCAGGCAAGGTTCAACGCTACCACGCCAAGGGTAATGGACGTTCATAGATATAATAAGGTTGGAAGGATTCGCGACCTGATCAGCAGAGAAGACCTTGCGGAATTCGACACGGTAGTGGAGAGCCTTTGTAGCGCCCCGACCCGGATTTCCTAACCCGCGGCCGGACCACATAAAATTTTGCCTTTCTAATCGATATCTTAGATGAAGTCTAACCCATTCCTTCCATCTAACAACTTAGCAAAGAACAGAATTATCAATACAAGTTCGGCTTAGTAAATACCTTGGCCATTCGCAGACTCGGATGCTTTGACCCACGCTCCAATTGCCTCGGCCACAATGCTGGCCACCCACGAAGCACATCTTCCCCCCCCCCGTACTTAGTCACTCAACCAACCATCCCCACATGACCAAGTACAGAAGAGAGACGGCTCGGATCCCCAATCCCTTGCACGCCCAGACACGATCCACACTGATCGCCAGACACGATCCACACTGATCGCCAGACACGATCCATACGATCGCCAGACACTCCAGTCACGATCAACCATGATCGCCAGTCAACCCAGCCACGATCTCCTTGACCATATCCACGTTTCTCATGACCACGGTCATGATCCTCTCGGTAGAAACCTGGTCCAGTTAGCTTCCTCTCGAATATAGTCAAACTGCTCGACTATCTCTCGGCTATGGTCAGATCCTCTCGGCTATAGTCAGATCCCTCTCGACTATAGTCAGCTGCTCTCGGCTATCCCTTGGATATAGTCGAATTCTCTTGACTATCTCTCGGCAGCCCCACTTTCTCTCGATCAGCACATAAATCTCTCGGTGAAAAATCGACAATAACAAAAATCCCTCGGACGTAGTCACGCGTCTCTCAGATCCAGTCGCCTCGTCTCGGCTATTGGTCGGATATCACCTCGCCCGATCAACATCTCTTGGCTATCTCTCAACCCGGTCAGAATCCCTCAGATAAATCAATTTTTCCTTCGGTAAATCGACCACTCTAAGTCGAATCTCTCGATCAGAATTCCCAGAAACAGAACCGAACACGCGATCTCACGACGGCTCTAGAATCTCTCGGACGAACTCGACTTTCTCTCGGCCGAAGTTTCTTTCTCTCGGATAACTCTCGATCCGATCGGGATTCCTCGAGATAAACGAACTTTCTCTCGGCAAATCGGCCCTTCCAAGTCGTTTCTCTCGAACATAAATCTCAGAAACTCGACGGAACGCACGATCTCTTGACGGCTCTCGGATTTCTCTCGGCGGCTCAGACTTTCTCTCGGGTGAAAAATCGCCTCTCGGGATAAAACTCGATCCCCCCCCCCACGCGGCCGCGAGATAAAACCCTTATATAGGCCCGAAAACCCAAGCTCGACCGTCCTCCCTCGGTTTATCCCACACGGTTTACCTTTCTCTCGGTCCAAATCAAGTTTCTCTTGGCCAAACCGGCCAACTTTCCTTTTTCTCTCGGCCATACTTAAACCGCTCGGCCAAACACGGGATAAATCATTTCCACTCGGGATAAACCGATTTCCCTCGAGTAAAACCACGGCCCACGGCCTAGTACCTTTGTCTCTCGACACTTAGACAATTTTTACAATATTTACTCGGTCCGACCACAATACGGTCCTTAACCTCACAGACGCAGACACGATACGGTCCTTGACCTCACAGACGTACCACGGTACATACATATTTACAGAAACGGACGAACCTCACTCATACCAGAACGTATATACAACGGCCATCACATGACCCGCACGACCATACTTAGGATTTCTGGTCGCGGATGCTACAGCCTTCCTCCTGAAACTACTTTCACTACAGCATGGAAGGAGCATTTGATCGGGTACTACTTCCACGAAAGTGATGAGACTAAGCAAGAGATACAACATCTCTACGAATTTGCGAGAGCCGAGAAGAAAGCTCAAAGCTCAAGGGAGACCCGGTGCGAGAAACATCTTCTTGAGAAGGATGAAGATGCTATCGTGGAGAGACTCGAGGAGCCTTTAGCAGAAGAGGCCATGCAGAACGCAAATAGACCTTGCCTAAGGTCAAACTCCACCTCCAACTAAGCTCCCAAACTACCAAAGTCTAGCTAAAAGACTCTAAACAAGAGCGGCTCAGTGGGAGACAACTCATTTTAGGTATTCTCTTTCTCATCTCCTTAATCATACTAATTTTTAGTTTTGGTTTCTTCTTAGTTTACAGCATTTTCATAAACCCCAAAAGCACAAAAAAATCAGAAAACCAAGAAAAGCACAAAAAAACCAGAAAAACCAGAAAAGACCAAAAATATGAAGGAGGCTCGAAGAACACTCACCGGGCGACGAACCGCCTGTGGGCTGGCCAGAAGGAGCCTGGCCGCGCCACGAGCCACGACGGCGCGGAGAGGACGTTCCTGGCCGCGGCCGCGACAACCCGTCGCGCGGCCTGCCGTCGTCTGAAACATTCCCCGTGCCGACCTCACCAAACCGGATCTCCTTCAACCTGTATCAAGCCTTTCAAGCATCCTCCTTGATTCAAAGGCCTGAACACGACCTAAAGACCGCAAAGATCACTTCCACAACCGAGGCACATTGTTGTTGCATCCAAGACGGCGAGACAAGATAAGACTCCATCCAAGTCAAGTTAAGTCAATGATCCATCTCTCTACTCACTTCTTCCAGCACGTTCAACGGGCCTGTATCCATGAAGATGAAGAAGAGTACGACGTTTCTAGAGGAAGAGGACCGTTGTGCAAGCTCCAGAAGGAAGAAGATGCAACTTTCTTCACCAAACTGCGAAGAGGAAAGTTCCCGAAGACTAGCTTCTCTCTTCCGCGACCGAGACCTTTACCGAAGCCAAGTAAGGATTTCATATGGCATTGAAGTTCATACTAGCAACACCTGTCTTCCGGGATCCCGAACAGATCACTGGATAGGCCAGCATAGACCCAAACTTCAAGTCAAGTTTCTGAGGTGACGTAATCTTCAAGACGCAAGGACGGAAGATTTTCCATCTCTCATTCACGGTGTTCTACAAAGGTCGAGGAACAAAGACAAGTACTCAACAACCGGAGTACCTGTTCTTCTCAACATAGGCGTGCCCCAATCATCATCATCACTAGCCGCCAACATCACCACCACACGCCCACCACCACCATCTGAAGCAAGGAAGCTCAACCGCGCAACACATTTCCTTTCGAGCTAAGTTTTCGATTTCTTTTGTTCAACTAAATCGATTCTAAGAAAGGACATAAGGAGAATGATAAAGTCCTTAGCTCAATCATACCACACGCCCATCCACCCACACCAAACCCAACGCCACTTTCAAGTAAGTCTTCACAAGCTTGTACTTGAATTTACCTATCTTTTTCACCTCAACTCGATTTAAACAAACTGGGGACAGTTTGATTTAAGTCTGGGGGGCGGTTTCTTATATTACTAACTATGCTTTGATTTGATGAGTCTTATGCATACTTACATCATTTATCGAGTCGTTTTATAGAGTCAAAACTTTTTTCTTTTAGTCGGAAACTATGAACTTTGCTAGGTACAAGTCATTTCGAACAAGGAACCTTAATGACCATTCTCACGGGTTTAGAAGCAAGGTTTACTAAGTTGAACACTGCGAGTGGATCATTCCAACGGAGAAAGTTCTAATCTCTAGAGTACTTGAAGGATCTTGCGTTGACTCCGCACCTAATGAATCAAAACATCTCATCAAGGGGCTTGAGGTACTTCGAACTTTGCTCCTCTTTTAAACTCTAGCATGACTAAGTAGATGCAATGCAACCTCTCTTTGATCTTCCCTTGTTATAGAAAATAAAAGAAAAAAAAATAGAAAAAAAAAGTCTTAGTTTGAGAATGGCAACCCGAGTTCCTTAAAGGACCATGACGGTTCGCAGCAATCATGAAAACTTCAAAGAAGTGATCATTCTCAAGTTAAAAAGAAAAGAAAAAAAATATAATAAGAAAGTCGATAGAAAAAATAAAATGATACCCTAGAAAAGTAGGGAGAAATCGACTAAGGGAAGAGAAAATAGGAGAGTTGTGTCTTAAATGTCTATGTATAGATGTTTGGAAGAGAAGAGTATAATGTCTCGTCAACCAATACTCCCTCGATAGAGACCGCACGCCTAAATGAATAAAGGGGTCAACAAGAGAAAGCTCGAAATACTCAAAGGGACCATGAAGCGTATCCGGGAAGGGTGAAAAGCTCAAGGTAACTAGACCCAAACGCCCTGAAGCTGAATTCCGAGTTACGTGGCTCAAACAGGTCGATTGCTAGACTTGATTAGTTCCCAAGTATTGGTGAGTTTCCACGTTTTCAAACCTCTTTTCCTTAATCAGAATCAGAATCATGGCACTGACCTCCTCAGGACAAACAATGTTTAAGTCTGGGGGAGTTGATAACATGCATATTTTACCCGTTTTTACTATCATAAGTGAGATCAAGCTCATATTTGGAGACAAGGTAGCCTTATCAGCTTTCTTTCACCTCGAAGTGGTTTGAGAACAATCCCACGGTTGGATCTCAAGTTATGGAAGAAGGAAGAAGGTCCGTCAAGCACCCGGAAGGACGAGCTGGCCGCGCCACGGCCAAACCAGACGACCAGTGGCCGCGCCACGGCCAGTCGTTCGCGCGGCCAGGCCACTCACGGTTCCCGAGCCCATTTGAAGCCCAACTTAAACCCGCAGCCGTCTTATACAAGTCAAGACCTAATCCACGACCTAGGGCACTTGAATACCTATATATACTCGTTGTTTAGGGTTTTTTTTAGGGGAGAGACGAAAACACATATTCATAGATTTCTTTTGGTGGCCGCGAATCTCTGATTCGTGGTTTCCACCTTGTTCTTTGAGGGAGATTGATTTGTTCTTGAACCCTCTTTCCTTTTCATCGATTTATACAAATTATGCATTCATCCATCACGTTTTCTACTTCTTCTTTTATGTCTGAGTAGTTTATTTTCGTTGGGTATTCTTTAAGGGGATCTATGGGGAACTTCATTAACTGTTGTTGAACCTATTGTTTAGGCCGAAGATTAGGGTTTTCTGTCTCACCATATTCGTTCTTATTGCATGAGTCTAGCGTCATGAACTATATTCTGATCTCAGGGTCTTGAGAGCGACGAACGTCCTGAATCTCAGATCTAGACCAAAATAGGGTAGAGAGCATCCTTTAAAAGATGTCTGAATGTTTATCGTCCCGATCTTATTGCGTGTTTGTCTAGGACGCAGGATACGAGAGTAGACCTGCGAAATAGATGATCGCAGATCGACCTTGCTTGATAGAGTTAGGTTGTTAAAACCAGTGAATCAGTTTAGGAAAAATCGCCTAGTCTTGTTTGCTTAACTTTCGTATGTTTGATTTCTAATTAGAACCCCATAGATTTCCCGAGAAGATTCCCAAAGTGTTCACCCCATCTGCTTTTACATCGAGATTTACGCACTTCAATATTTACTTTTCCTGCACTGCTTACCTGATTTCCTTTTTACAAGTATTTAAGTTTATTTTCCTTTTCCCGTTGGTTATAGAAGAGATTGAAAACCTTCTCTATATAAGGCGTGGTACTGCTTTCTTTACTTTCTGCAAAAATCGTGACACTTACCCCAAAACTCAGTTCCTTGCGTCTTTTGTTGCCCTGATTCTTCTGTTTTGCAGTTGACTTCCTCCCTGTGGATCGATACCCTAAGTACTACAACGCACGTTGTGCACTTGCAGCTTAGGGTCCTACAAATTGAAAGCTCGACGAGTCCCCAAAGAAATCCTCCAATCTCGGACGACTATTTAGACCCCATCACTAGCACCGTGTACAATATCCCCCCGTTTGCAAAAGATGTAGTCCTGGAGTTTTGGGCACATCTTTCACTGGTAGAAGCTGAGGACAATTCAGTGGTTGTTTGGGTACGGGGCAGAGAGTTTGAGGTGTTTGTTGGTCGAATTAATGCTTTGTTTGGACTTGGAGATCTTGCTGAACGTGATGGGGTAGTCGAGATGAAAGAGCTTTCAGATGATGAGCTAGCAGATTTCATGACCAATGGGCGAATCTGCAAGTGGAAAGGACTTTTGTCGTCTCAATTTTCTCCTGAAAAAGTCTGTTGTACCGAATCTGCTGTTTCAATTGGCTCCCGACGAACAATTTTGGGTACCCTCATTCGGCTAGGGCAAAATTAGTGTATAAGGTTGTCCACAGGATTCCAATTGACTTTGGAAAAATGGTGTTTGATCAGATAATCTATCAGAGTCGAATGGGTGATACCAAGTTCTCTCTGCCTTTTCCGAGTCTCATTTACCAGGTGTTGAGTTCTCAAGTGTTGGCTGATCTTACTCCTGCTGACGAGGTGGAACAAATCAAGGTGTATAAGAGGGTCATCACGACTGTGAAACAAGAACCAGATCAGGTTGTCCGACCAGAAAGAACCCAACCAGCCAGAACAAGACGATCTCAGCCAAGTAAGAAGGAGAAGACACCACAGCCTGAGTCGACTTCTACATCTGTTCTGCACAGGACCTTACCTCTGTCTTCCAGAGATCGCCAAGTTCTGTCTTCAGCTGTTAGGGTAATCCAACGCTTACTTGCTTCAGGTTAGTATCTCCTTCTTTTGCATCTGCATTTGTTCAGTATGTTTGTTTTTGACATGATTATGCGCTCAAACAGGGGGAGATGATGATGAGGTTAAGGATGTGATGCCAATGGTGCATGGTTGATGGGGGAGAAATTCTCTTATTTCTGTGTTATCAGTTGTTTTTTTCTGAACTTTGAACTCTTGTTTTTTTTGCTTTGTTGGTTATGTTCTCGGCTCAGTTGAGCAATATGCTCAAAGACTTTATCTGTTTGTCTGATCAGCAATATATTTTGTTTTGGGTTCAAAGTATGTGCATTCTAGTTTGTGTGGTTGGTCTGGTTAAATGTTATGGACAGGTAATGAGAGAGAAGTTGCTCGAGCATCGAATCAAGTCAAAAAGGGGGAGATTGAAGATGCAGCTGAAGTGAACAGACGTAATGGACGACAGGACGATATCCAAAGGGACTTCAAGACAGGAAGATGACGTGGTCTAAAGGCATGAGGGTGACATGGCAAGGAGCAGCTTGGAAGGATCATTTGTATATGTGCATATATACAAAAGAAGAACAAAAAGAAAGAAAGGACGTGTCTAGCAAGTTACAAGGTTTCCTAACTAGGTTTAGGGTAGTTGTATATAAGGGTTGGAGTATGCAACGTGTTAGGTTAACACTTCATACGACTTCTAGCAGAAACGGCGCCGATAACTTCTTAAGAGAAACGTAGAGAGTTAAGAGGTGAGTGTTCACAGATTATCTAGGTTCACGTGTTGTGAGATCTAGTAGATGTTTTAGAGTGGAACTTGGAATCGTTGGGGTTAATCTAGGGATCTAGAGTTGTAATACCAAGAATAGGGTAATCATTGTAAGATTAACTATTGTGATTCAAGTTTAATAAAAACATTCGTCTTGGTACTGTCTAAGACACAGAAATCTGTTGTTGTTAGTATTTCCACACTTACAATATGGAGCTAGACGTGCTCCTTTGGATAATGTTATGCCTAACAGAGAAGCATATATTATCAGATAGATTTGAGACGGATTGTTTGGACTGTTAAACATGATTGACGAAGGATTGGTCGTCATTTCAATAGGAACTAAACTATTTCGGTATTTTTAGAGATTGTTTTGAAGATCTCAGCTTGTTTTTAATTTTCACGCAACTCAAATGTCCATGTTGATTCCCTTGAAAAAGGAGGTGAGCACGAGGTTATTTATTTTTCATGCACGTCACATTGAATCATTTCATGGATTAACACTTCTTAGATACTTCTACATTTCTCATTGTTCTCAAAAGCCAAAATGATTGTTTTTTTTTTTTTTATCTTTTCCGACTAAAAAAGTTGACTAAAGTCGGAACTTTCTTCTTCTTCTTGATTACAAAGAAAGTCGGAGTCCCCGCGGATGAGTATCTTCTTGGCTTCCCTCGTTGTACCGGTGTGTATTTCGCGCTCAACCTCACGCGTTTTCCGACCAGTTTAGAAGAAGAAAGATAGCTTTCGTCTTCCGCGTTCCCCTTAAGCTTCTGAATCTCAACCTCGACTAGTTTCTTTGTCGATAGCGACCTTTCCGTCCTAAACGCTTCCCTGTCTTCTTCCATTCTCTTCATTCCACTCGCTCTCATCAAACTTTCCGTCTTCGCCGATACCGCTTTTGTGCTAGCCCTGAGTGCTTCAACCCATGCCTCTGCTGCTGCAACTTTCTTCTCTGCGCTTTCTTCTGCTTGAGAAGCATGTCTACTCAAATACTCGTACTCAAACCTTGAGATTGTGATTCTTGAACAATGCTTAGACTCTGTTTCCCGGCTCTCCATAGTGTCATCTATGAGAGCTTCAAGCTTCTCAAGCACGAAAGACTCTGCGTGCTTTGCTTTCTCGAGCTCATCCAACTTTGAAATCAATTCTCTTTCCTTTTCGTCTATTTCGAGTTTGGCTTTCTCTGTTTCCGCCTTTGTGACCGTCTTCTCTTCTTTAAGAAGACGCTCCTCTTTCTTTGCAGCTTCTCTGTTTTTCTTTAACTTCTCAAGCGAACAAACTAAATTGTCAGCAAGAGAGCTAACTCTCTCTTCGGCGGATAATACTACTTCCAGTTTCGATTTCGCCATAAGCATCTTCGAGTTGAGTTTCTGAATCATAACAGCATCAATCCGTGAGATTTCGTTGAGGCGAGCTGCTTCTTCTTTGGCTTGGAGAATCTCTTTCCTCGACGCATCCATTATAGTCATGAGCCGGAAGAGCTCTGCGTTAGCAGAAGCAAGCTCCTCCTTTTTCGCTTCAGTCGATTCCGTGACCTCTTTCAAAAGCGATAAACCGTACTTTCCTCTTTCGGAAGAACGGTTTGATCTCGACATGCTATAGTCTCTCCTGTGAACTCTCATCTCCATTTTATTGACAAGCTTTAGCTGAGTTTGTAACATCTCAACATCAGAAGTCGTCTCAAACAACTCTATCTCGATATTCTTCGATCTCTCTGCCTCTTCCGACAATTTCTTGATTCTCTTATTCTTTTCCACCAACAAATCCAAAACCTCTTTCCCTTCTCCTTCTCTCAGCCTTTCTATCTCTTTACATTCCATCAATGCCTTTATCGTTCCCAATTCAACCAACAAATGTTCCTCATTAGCCACTTCGATCTCCTTCTCAAGACTCTCCAACAATCTCAAATTCCCTTCTGTTTTAAATCGCAACACCTCAACTTCTTTCTCTGCTGCAGTTCTCTCTCTCAATATAGAATCAAAATCAAGCTTCAGCCTACTCAGTTCTTGTTTCACAGCCTCCAAATCTCTCATAACTTCAACATAATCTCCATGTGCCTCAGCCTTTGCATACATCTTCAATGCCTCAATATCTTGTTTATGAAACTCTGCACCATGATTCGACCTCTCTATCAGTAATGTGAGATCCTTTACCAACTTCTTTGCCTTTGATAGTTCTACTTCTGCTCTTGCCCTTGTAGACTATGAAACTCTTCTACTCTCTTTGTACCCATCAAGTTTCCTTCTTGACTTGTGCAGATCTTCCACAAGTGAAGAAGAAGACTGCTTAAAAAAATTTAATCAAAAACAGAGCAAATAATCATCATCAAAACGTGACCTTTAAGCTCTTAAAACAGAGTCCAATTTAAGGATTTTTGGTTTCACCTTAACGATTGGTAAATCCAACTGAGGAGAGATTCTTTGTGCTTTCACTGATCCGCTTTTTTTCCGGCGTCGGAATTTGCCATTGCTCGTTTCCTCTTTGATTATATAAGTTCAAATAAAAATTCAATCTTTTCATACAAACTTCGAAATTTTTGGGCACCCAAAATTTAAATGGGCATAAAACTTGAAAATTCGAAAAAAAAAAGCTCCCACAAAAGTCTAACAGCAAATTGACAGTAAAAATTCAATCTTTTCATCACCTAAAGAGATTATACACACAAAAAAAAAATTCTGGGCCCTCCAAATTTAGATGGCATAAAACGTACCTGTGAGGGAGATTATAGATGAGGAAAATTCTTCTGGGTAAAAGCGAAGGAATAAACAGAGAGAAGGAAACGATTGGTAGGGATGATGTTCGTGCTTGATTTGTTATCATTTTGATTTTCCGGGGAGAAAATTTATGACGATTTGTTTCTTCTGGGACACCAGACACCAAATCTGAGGACGAGGACTGAACAAGTAGCAGCAAAAAATGGAAGAAAATCAGAAACTTTTCGACCTAAATGCTTCAGTATAAATACATGTTTTTCAAAATGTTTTCAACCGTCTGGGTGGTGTAGTTGGTTATCACGCTAGTCTCACACACTAGAGGTCCCCGGTTCGAACCCGGGCTCAGACATTTTTTACTTTTTTATTTATAAGTCCACCATATGGGTCAATTTTTTTAAAATATGTGGCTATAGTATTTTCTATATATTTTATAATATAAGCGAAATTACCCTGCATTTCAAACAGATGTGAGAGAATGTGATGACATCACACCCTAGGTTAGTGAATCGTAATATTGACTCTCCGTCCCTAATGGTCAGTCCATGATGTCATTATGGTATAGTACAGCTTGCAGTTGTCTCTCTTTTCGACTTTCAAGTCTATATTTTCTTTTTTATTTTGTCACAAAACGAACTTATATTAAAAGACTTAGTTTAATACAATCAGACTTCTTAAAGCCTGTTTGGCTATGGAATCAGCCTCAGAATTATCCACACGGGGGATATGTTTAAACTCTATAATCTCAAAAGAAGACAGAGTGACGAAAATATCAGAGACAATGCTACGGATTTCTAACACCGGGCATTGGGAAGTGATGGCTTCGATTAGCTGTCTTGAATCCGAGTGGAGGATCACTTTCCGGGAGAGCCTAGAAGACGCATCAATCAAAGCTTCCCTTACAGCTACCGCTTCAGCGATCAGAGCAGAGGCCACAAATTGTTTATTGTTTGAAGATCGGGACTTCTCTCCTGTCGGGCTACGAAGTGCCATCCAAAGTCCGCGGCCCTGGTTGAGGCATCCCAGGCGGCATCCGTGTAACACAAAATCGCATCCTCAAATCTAGCAGATTGAGCTCGGTTACTTTGTCTCGGCGGTTGGGGATCTTTCGTCTGGTCCACGGTTTGTGCTCGATCCCATTCTCTGGCATCACAGATTTCTCTAGTAATTACATCATGAACCGTAAAAAATCTAGAGTTAAAAATTCTTTGATTCCTTGCCGTCCAGATTGCCCATAAAATCCAGGGAGTCAGAGTGCCTCTTTCAAGTCCCACCGGAGGCGCAGGAATCAGATTTCTAACCATCACCATTCCAGATGTTGGGTTAGTGCTTTGGGATGTATCAATACTTACTGTGAAAGGAGCTGAGGCCCACACCGCTTGGGTGAAATGACAGTGAAATAGCAGGTGAAGCACCGATTCTGTCTCATCGCATCTGCAGCATTTTGGCTTAATTGGTATTTGCCTCAATGCTAATTGTTCACCAACAGGTATTGCCCCATGGAGAGTTTTCCAGATGAGCATTTTGACTTTTGGTGTAGTTTTTAGGTGCCAAACTTGCTCGTTCCAGTTGTTAACCTGTGAGAAGGCAGGTGGGGAGAAGCGCAGTTGTCCCTCCATTGCCGTAAAATAGCCTGATTTGGTGGTGTACTCCCCAGAGGGGTGACCAAGCCAGCAGAGTTTGTCAAGATTGCCAAAAAGGCTCGGGTTAAGAGCTAGGATCTTCTCCTTGTGAATAGGTATGATTTGTTCCAGCTTCTCAACATCCCATTCATATGTATGCTCAAGCATCAGATCAGCAACCTTTAGAATTTGGTGTTCCAACGTCACAGGTCCATATGGTCGTTTTTGTTCCTTTAGTGACAACCACGGTGCTTCCCATACTGGAATGTCTCTGCCATTACCCACACCCCAGCCCAGATTCTTGAGAAGAAGATCTTTCCCAGCCATTATTCTCGTCCATCCGTGCGAGCTGGTATTTGGGGTTGAGCTCTCCAAGAAGCCAACATTGATGCAGTATTTCCCAAATAAGACTCTAGCAAGGAGGGACTTTGGGCAGCTGTGTAATCTCCAAGCTAGCTTTGCCAGTAGGGTATCATTGAAATTGGTAAGATCTTTAAATCCTAACCCGCCAAAAAAATTTAGGTTTAACTAACTTTTCCCAAGCCATCCAGCTCATCTTTCTTTTATCAGGTGTTGAGTCCCACCAAAACCTCGTTAGAGCAGACTGGATCCGATTGCAGAGGGACTGTGGGAGCTTGAAGCAAGACATTGCATAGGTGGGAGTTGCAGAAAGGACACTCTTTAGCAGTACCAATTTCCCTGCAGCTGAAAGGAGTTTAGAGGACCAACTCGCCGCTTTCTGTTTGATACGGTCTACAATAGATGTGAAGAGGTCACGCTTCTTCCTTCCAAAGTGCTCGGGTAGACTCGGGTATTTTCCGACTTCACCCTCCTTTTCAATCTGAAGTAGACTTTGTATTTGATCTCTCTTGAATTGTGGCATCTTTCTTGAGAACGAAATTGAAGATTTCTGCGGGTTAATCATTTGGCCTGATACCTTGCTATATTGTTCCAGGATTTTCAGCAATTCCGTACAGCACTTCAGGTTTGCTTTGCAGAAGAAAACTGTATCATCCGCAAACAGTAGATTATTAACTCGAGGGCATGCCTTGCAGTTTTCCTTGTTCTTGCGCATTGTGACAGAGCCCGGAGAGGACTTCGCTGCACAATATAAATAGGTAAGAAGAAAGAGGATCACCTTGTCTGATTCCCCTGCTTGGTTTAACATTTCCTCTAGGTGCTCCATTAATGAGAAATGAGAAAGACACCGAAGTTACGCACTGCATTATCAAACCCACCAGACGCTCTTGGAAGCCAAACCTTAGGAGTACTTTTTCTATGAAAGACCATTCAAGCCTATCATAGGCTTTACTCATGTCCGTCTTGACAACCATTGAACAATGCTCCTTTGCTTTAGATGTTTTTAGGAAATGTAGAACTTCATGTGTTATCAGTACATTATCTGATATTGTCCTCTTTGGCACGAATGCAGATTGATTTTTGGAGATTAGATTCGCAAGCAGTGGCTGGAGGCGTCTTGAGATGAGCTTGGAAATGACCTTATAGTGTACATTGCATAAGGCGATTGGCCTATAATCTGCCACCCTCTTCGGGCCATTGATTTTGGGAATTAAACGTATATGAGTAGCATTAGCCGCTTCCGACATAACTCCCGTCGAGAAGAAGGTTTGTACTTCACTAACCATGTCTTTCTTGATTATTTCCCAATTTGATTGGAAAAAACATGATGAGAAACCATCTGGCCCAGGAGCTTTGTCTGGGTGTATGGAGAAGAGGGCTTCTCTGATTTCTGCCTCCAAAGGTTCTCTTAACAAGTCACGATTTGTCTCGTTCGTAACTTTGGGGAGAATCGCCGACTCTAGGATCCCATCTTGCTCCTCCTGGTGAGTAGCTTTTGAGGTGAACAGTTCTCTGAAATACTCAGCTATTGCCTGAGCGATTTTATCTTCTTTGAAAATTGCTTGTCCATCGTCTTGTTCGATACTGAAAATTTATTCATCGCTGTTCTTGTTCTTATAGATGCATGGAAGAAGCTAGAATTTTTGTCGCCAAGGCTTAGCCATAATTGTCGGCTTCTTTGTTTCCAGAACGCTTCTTCAACATTGTAAGCAACTTTCAAGTCTATACTATTACACATATATTAGACTATACTATTTTATTATTGTGTCTATTTTTCAATCGAAAGGTTATCTTTTTCTTTTAATTTTGATTTTATCTATTTAAATCAAATTTTTAGACTATACTATTACACATTTATTAAACACTTAATGTTTCTTAAATATTTATATTTTAGAAGATCAGAGATAGGTTTGATCGCCTAAGTCCACATGACAACGAAACCCATAAAAAGTCAACACAAAACAATATCATATAGAATCGAAAACCATTTCAACAATTTAGTATTTATAGTATAACCATCCAAAATAAAGCCCGTTACTCAACACCATACTATGTTGATAAAGCTATTCCATAACACCAACATCATATAGAATGAAAAACTATTTCTACAATTCAGTATTTATAATAAAACCATCCAAAACAAAGTCTGTTACTCATACTTAGAAAGTTTATGAACCTAAATTTGATGCCTCAAGACCGACAAATAAGGTTGAAAATTATATAGTATAACCAATACACTGAACTTTTTAATTTTTCCACTGATTATAGCATTCTATTATAAATAAAATTTTACATACTATTCCATATAACGAGATAAACTCTGCATCATCAACCGACCGCCGACTATCCAAATTAAACACCACCAAAAACGCAATAATATACGGAATCGAACCCACCATCTACTCTTCATAACACCACCAAAGACTATTTTAGTAAATAGAAAACTTGTATTACATTGTCCTGTACTATTATTTGGGAAAATAGAATGAGAGTAATAGGTGATCTCTTACCCGTCGGAGTTCTACGTGTAAGGTGTCTGACGTCAGCCAAATCTTTTGTTCTTTAATTTCCCACTTAAAAGAAGAGGTCAGTTTCGACATTGCACAATGGGGCATGGTTATATGGTTTATTATTCAAATACTATGGCTATATTTTTTATTTTGATACCTAACATGGTTATTTAACCCAAAAAAATTTATCGGTTGGGTGTAATTTCTCTAATTTATTAAATATAAAAAAATTAGTTGTATTATTTATGGTAAAGACTTACGTATGCTCATTATTGTCAATAAAAATTAAATATTTAGTTTTATTTGCTATAATAAATGGTGATTATTATCAGGCCTGCACAAAAGGTCTGAAATTGAGAGACTCAAACCAAACCGTTCCGAATTAAAACGTATTGAACCGAATCAAAAAAATTATATATATCTAAATGATTTCTTTAAAAAAAATATTTTGAGTACGTGAACCCGAACCTAAAATCGAATGCTACATATAATTGTATATATAAAAATATCAGTTATATTTATATTTGAAATAACCAAAATATCCAAATTTTAGTTATTTTTATATCGAAATAACCAAAATATATAATCAAAATATATGTATGTCATTAGTTATATTTGTTAAAATTAAATATATGTTTTGTAAAATTGAACCAAATTTCATTAAAATAAAATATATTTTTTGTTTGTTCGGGTATTTCAGATAACTTTCGGATTATTTGATTATATTTGAATAGTTTAGATACAAAATAAACAAACTGAACAGGATCCGCTAAATATTCGGATATATGCCAGTTATCAATATAAATATTCATATCGAACCGGACCGCAACTGAAGGGAAACCGAACCAATTTTCATAAATACTCGAATTGATCCTAAAAAAATGTAACTGAACTACTTGAATCCAACAAAAACCGAGCTAATTCGGAACAGGTATCCGAATGCCCATGCTTAATATTTATTGAAGCTTACAATGATATATGCCCAATGAAAAAACTACAATTATCCCATATAATTAGGTTTCTAGCAAGTAGTTCGTATATAGATATCAATGTATTAAACATCAATGACTCTATCTAGAGTTGCCAAAATTGCAACCTCTATTTTTCATCATTATGAAATATCAAAATCAAAATCGTTTTCGCTCTTGGTTTATTTAAGCTTTTCCCTCTTTCAGTTTCTTTGCACTTTTTTTTTTTTAAGTTTCTTTGCACATGATAAAGCTCTAATGAGATATTTCAAATTATGTATTTGTTTTTCTATTTTGATTAGCTCTTCTAGAGCTTGAATAATCCTTGTTTTGATATCGCCCACAATATTGGATAATAAAAAAATTGGAACAAAATACTTTAACGGACGTATTACTGTGCAACTTACACACCCAGCACTTGTGTGAGCACTTTTTGGTTTTTATTTGATTAATGACCTTCACGTTCTTCTGCATGATGGCCAAATGTACGAGTGAAATGCATGAGCTCCCCAAACGAGATATAAGACCAATCAAAACTGTCCATTTCGATCACATCCAAAACCTCCCTATCTATATAGAACAGCCTTACCATCCTGAAAACCTCAAATCCAAATTCTCAAATATAGCTTAGGAAAAAAAAGGAAAAAAAAATTTGAAGGTAGAGAAAATTCCCTAGTGTTTCAAGACATGAAGTTCACGGCATTATTGTTCATCGCACTCGTGATAGGTGATTAGGTGTCATGTCGTTTCCAGTTCCGATCAGAGCAACCGCTGTTGGAGGTTCATCAGGAGGAGAAGTGGCACAACAGTGTGTTGCGACAGAGCTCAAGCCCTGCTTAGCAGCACTGACCTCAGGAGGAGGACCAACCGGAGATTGTTGCGGGAAACTAAATGAACAGAAGCCTTGTCTGTGTGGTTACATTAAAAATCCAGCTTATAGTATGTATGTTAGCTCTCCAAATGCTCACAAAGTCTTTACTGCTTGTAGTGTTCCTTATCCTAGTTGTTGAAGCTCAAGATGTTCCAAAAAAAATAATTAATAATAATAATACCACGTATCAAAACTAAATCACTATGTAAGAGTGAGTAGTCGTTGATGATGGTTGGCAGTTTTATTATTTCATGATGAAGCTTATAAACTATATGCAGTTGTACTAATAAGAAGAAAAAAATAAAAAATGAAAATGAAATGTTGCTTCATGAACGTCCGAAAAAAAATTCTAGAAGTGGAAGACAGGTTCCTAGAGTCCCATTCTGATTTTGTTGAGTTTTCCTCTCTTTTTATTTAATGAATTGGATATCACTATAAGTATTAATTACGAGATTAAAACCGTTCTAAAATGAAATAGATTGATAGATACAAGTGATGAAGGTGACAGATAAAGAAAACATCTTTTATAAGATTTTAAAATCACCCTTTACCTTTGTGGTCCAAATCAAAGGTAACATACATAATCGAAGAATATAAAACATGAATTAGATTAAACAGTCATTAGTCTGGGTGGTGTAGTCGGTTATCACGCTAGTCTCACACACTAGAGGTCCCCGGTTCGAACCCGGGCTTAGACACTTTATTTACTTTTCGTACTTTTCTATAAGCCCATTTTATATTACGTAACAACAATAAGCCCAACTCATTTAAGGGATGTGTCACAGTGAAAAGAATTGTGGATTGGATATTATTAGTTGTGGAAATATTAACTGGATAATCACATATCGACACGTGTGTGACCATTATTGGATCATGACATTCACGTTTCCTACATGATTGCCAAATGTAGGCTAGCCAAAATGCATATGAGCTTTTTTTTTAATCAAAATATAACCAATTAAAATTACCAGTTACGATTCTATAAATCTCACATTCTGCATCTATATATATTTTAGAATTCTCTAATCCTAATAACCTCATAGACAAAATCTTAAAGATACATTTTTTTCAAAAAAAAAAGTTTGGAACCGAAGAAAAGCCGTCATGAAGTTCACGAAAATAATACTCATCACATTCCTCATGGTCTCCATGCTATCTCCTGTTCCGATCAGAGCACAACCGTTGTGTTTTCTATTGGAGCTCTTCCCTTGCTTTCTGGCAATTACCATGGGAGCAGCTCCGATTCCAGCTTGTTGCAACAAACTTAAGGCGCAACAACCGTGTATATGTGATTATATAAGAAATCCAAAATTTAGTACGTTGTTTACTTCTCCAAACGCTCTTAAAGTCATAGAAACCTGCAAGGTTCCTCTTCCTAGTTGTTGAAGCTCTCAATATATGTTTGTAAGAAAAATTATTATCAATTCAGTAATAACAAAATATTAAAACTAATTCTTGTGTAAGAATGACTCAACGATGATGATGGTCGGGAGTCTTGGAACTTGGGACTTCGATTTTATCATGTTATAGTTGAAGCTTTATATATAAACTAGGAGAGAACCCGCGCTAACGCACGAATTTTGTTTTAATTTGTGAATATTTAATATATTTTAAGATTTTTATTTTAACTATCAATATTATTTTACATATTTTTTATAAATTTTTTTCTTTTGATTCCTAGTAATCCGCTAAAGAAAACATGTGATTATTTTAGTTTTTCTTATAAGTGACATGTTTTTATACTTTTATTTTGATTATCAATCTTTTCTTGCTTTTTCTTTTACCAATTTTTATTTTGTTTGTTTTGTTACTGGTCATTCTTTTAATATTTCCGTATAGTTCATTAATCCAAATTTTAATTTTAAAATATACATTGTTTTTAAAAAGATTAATTTAACACTTTGAGTTTTTTTTCTTTTCAAATATATTTTATTAATTTCATATTTTTGTGTTTTAAAATTTTGTATATTTTTGAGTTCATGTTTCTTTTTTCTTTTTGTCATATTTTTGCACTATTTTTGATAATTAGTTATCTTATTGATTATTATTAAGTATCTTTTTATGTCATATATTTTTTTAGTTTTACATTTCATAATTTGGTCTTTCTTCATTTTTATTAAAATTCAATTGTCTTCATTTTGTTCGGAGATGATGACTAAATCATGTAAACACCCAAAAACGGCATAAAACTTTTGTATTATAAAATATTTTTATGTTTTTATTTTTTAAACTAAATCTTATTTTTATTTATTTTATGTTTGTGTTTTAATAATTTTAAAATAGTTAGATTCAAATGAAATGATTTTATATGTTTATGATGTTTTAAATTAAAATTTAGTTACCTTATATTTATGTTATAATCATTTTTAAATAGTTAAATTTTATGTACAGTTAATATTTGGGTTAATATTTATTAGTATTATTTGATGGTTTTTTTAAATTAAATATCATGTGGACCAATGAGAGAAGGCTGGTGTGTCATCACCGGAGAGCTCCCCTTCATAATTTATAGTATACTAGGAGAAGATCCGCGCGTTGTGCAGATTTGTGATAATTTAAATATTTTAGTTTTACAATTTATTTTATAATATTTGATAGTAAAAGTTTGTGGATAAATATTAATTTCTAATTTGTGAATATCATATAATTTTATAATTTTGTATTGAAATATTGGTGGAATAATGATTTTTATAATGAATGAGAATTTTTTTATCCATCGTATATAAAATATAAAATTATTTCTTTTCGACAATAATTAAGGACATGTTGTTTTGTAGTATAACCAATCTGAAATACATGTGTGATGAATTTTGTGATTGGAAAATAAAGTGTTAAGATATTTTCCGGCTCTTGTTGATTATCAAAATATATATCACAATTGCCATATTCTTCTTGTGTAACCTGGATTTGTGTTCTCTCTAAGTCTTCAATTAAAAAATCAACATATAATATTCTTGATGCATTTGGGTTGAAATATTCAATTTCAAAAGAGACTTCGAGACATTGTGTGTTATGTGGTCGACGTGATAGTATAGATATATGAATAAAATTTATTAAAGCCTTGGTTAATGTACTTGATGTTGTGGCATTCATATCATGATAAGTGAGGTAGAAGTTAATCACATCTTTGAAGGTAGAGATATTTGCTTGTAGCATTTGATCAGTGTTAAAAGGGATTGTGTAGTTGATGTTCTATTTTTGACGGAGTGGACGTGTGATTTTGAGACGGAGTTTGTTTCCGGTTGATTGGGTGAAAGAAATTATATGATAGTTTAATGAATATAGTATATATTCTATTGGAATTTTGTGTGGTAATAAAAGTGAGTTGTGTTTGTAAATTGTTGTATTGTTCTTGCTATTTATAGATTGTTGTAGAATCTATATTCCAGTTTTATTTTTTTTGTGGTGTGGATTATATTTAATTATTTAGTGTAGTTGAATTTTTTTAATCCCTTTTGTTAATCAGTTTTTTCTTCAAATATGAATGTGTAGAATGAAGGTATATCAGCTCTTAAATTTTTGGGACTCATAACAGGAATTTAAGGCTATGGGACGAGAACAAAAAATTTGTGAATTGGAAAACAATTTCCAAAAAGAAATCTGGTAAGAACTTCCCGGGAAATTTCAGGATAATTTGAAATTTCAGTTTTGAACCGTATATGGGATGGGATAAAAAAATTCGGGACGGGAATCCGTCCCAAAATTTTAAGGACTCCTTCTGAAAAAACTTTATTATATGTTATATAATACCACATCTGTTTTTTTCTATAGTTATGTAGTTAATTATAGTTTTTTGGAGTATGTCATCCGTATAACTCTATCATTAAACTAAGAACAACAAAATAAAGAGATAAAAAATTCAAGTGTTATAATTATGAAAGACACATATCAAATTTTTATGTGTTTAACTTTTTTTTCAATTAAATATAGGTGACATATAGCAATGTCTAGAATGCAACATGATACCATTTCAAAACTCACTCTAAAAAAACCTTATTATATTAGAATAGATAATATCATATCTATTTTTCCATAGTTATATAGTTAATTATAGTCTGTTGGGTTATTTACCCATTTAACTCTATCATTAAATTAAGAACAACAAAATAATCTATTCTAATATACTAAGGTTTTTTTTAAGTGAGATTTGAAATGCTGCCATGCGGTATTCTAAACATTAACATATGTCACCAATATTTTTAAAAAAAAATACATGAATACATAAAAAATTGATAGGTGTCCTTCATAATTGTAACACTTAATTTTATTATCTCATTATTTTTTTTAAGTCATATTTTATCCTATTCTAATATACTAAGGTTTTTTTTTAAGTGAGATTTGAAATGCTGCCATGTGGTATTCCAAACATTAACATATGTCACCAATATTTAAAAACAAAATACATAAATACATAAAAAATTGATAGGTGTCCTTCATAATTGTAACACTTAATTCTATTATCTCATTATTTTTTTAAAGTCACATTTTATCCAATCATACTTTAATGGTTTTTAAGTCTTAAAAGTTATACAACTGCTCATAAAATTTCTTATTGCTTTTTTTCCCTTCATAACCGATGATTTTTTCTAAAAGCAAAAAATTTGGTTTTAACTTTTTTTAAAAGTCACATACATTATTTTAAAGTCACAATTTTCACAGTTACAGTTTAAAATATAAATTCACACTCACAGTTGTTACAAATCAGACCCTATATATTTTTAGTTTTATAAATTTTGGATGTAAAAATTGTGACTGTTACTTTAAATATTTTTGAAAATATGATTGGTAACAAAAACTGTAAAATATTATAAATTTTTATATAAAACTATAAATTATGTTTAATTTAAATAGAAATGTTGATATATCAACAGAACTCGAACAAATTATTATGCTACATGTCATAGTTAAAAATATTTTAATCATAATATTTTAATATTTAATAATTAACATAAGTAATCAATACAAAATCTATAATAAAACACCCAAAAAATATAAATATTTAAAATTAGAAAATAGATAAATATTATAAAAACACAATTTAATCTATATTTATTATTTCATTTATTGGTTTAGTAACCAAAAAATATGTTAAATTTAGTACGTTAAATAGAATAACAAATCTTGAACAAAAGAAAAAATAAAATAACATAAAAACATATTAAAATAAAAATAACGTAATATAAAAGATTAATGGAAAGATTGTTGATATTTAAATATTTGAATACATAAAAAAAATTCATTTAAATTAGTTATGTAATATTTTAAGTTTTTGTCATTGAAAGAAAAATAGTTATGTTATATGGTAGCATTGATAAAATAAATTTGGCATAAAAAAATTACAGCTACTCTAAAGCCTCTCTCTTATGTGACTTTAGAAAGAAAAAAAAATATTGATTTAGCATAGGCTATTGTTTTTCTATAGTACTAGGAGAATATTCGCGCTACGCGCGGTTTTTTTTTTGTTTTGTATATTATTTTAAAAATGTTTTGTGGTTTATTATTTTGTTTGATGTAATTGTTTATTTTTTTGTTTGATGTAATGATATTAGAAATCGTGATATCAAAAGTATCACCACAACAACCCATTTATCCCATAAATCTACTAATAAATCAATAATGGTTTAGACAAATCAAATTACATACTGGTTGGAGAACACTTAGAAAGGTCGACAGAGGTTTGACTAAGTTGTTCATACCGTTTAATATCTCCAATCCAATCCTTTTATTTAAAAAATATTAAATCAACTTGATGAAAAGGATGTCAAAATTATTATACAAAATTTGTTGATGCAAACTATTATAAATAAGGGCGGATTTAGCTTACGACGAATGGGGTCACGTTCCCCGTTGATTTTTTTGGTTTTTCTATGTAATTAAAACAAGTTTATTGAAACAATGTTAGCTAAATATTTTTAATAATGTATATGTGCTACGGAAATCAAATCACTATTTTAGGATAGCCACCATCTAAAGTTTCATTGTTTTCATACTTTTTGGTTTGAAAATTTGCTACTTTGTACTTTGTGATAAGATTTTATCATTGTATTATCACCAAGATTTATTTTTTGAACCCTATTCTTTTTCATTCATCAATAATAATATGTTATTCTTCGTTGTTGTTGTTGCTTGTCTGATGGATATGTGTGAGTAGTCACTTGTTGGGATTAAGGGTCTCTAAAGGAGAATCATCATGGTTTGGTAGATAGGTTTAGTATTCTAGGATGATGCTTACATTGAGTAGAAGTAGATTCTCTATCTTTTCCGTTCATAATGCATATTGCTAGATTGATCACCTAGTAATTGATGTTAATATAGTACTGTTTGAACACTACTTCTTGCTAACCGGAAAAAGAAATTGATAGGTAAAAATTTTTAGAGCGCTAACGCTGTCTCTAACTGCCTTAGTGAGAATGCGAACTTGAACATTCATCGCAGCATCTTGTTACTTACGTTGCATTTGACACATGTGATCTAGGTTGATAGATGTAAATTGTTCTGAAAATAAATTATCAAACTAGAAGTGTTTCGGCTCTAGGATGAAAATACCCGTGTTTGCCTCTAATTAGCTAAATTCTGAATAATCTAAAGCATGATCCCTAAGGATTTCCTATGATGCCAACATTTATTTGTTTGCTTTTTGATTTTGTTTCATTCCTTTTCACTTGCATTCATTTGCAACAAAACCCAAACCATATTTGTGACTTAGCTTTCTTTTTATTTTGAGAACCATTGTGCACCCAAGATTTACTATCAATTCGATACCTAAAATACTACGATTGATTGGTGTGCACTTATAACGCTCACATTGTCTTGTTTTTAGGAAAATTTGCATACAACATTAAGGCGCAGCAACCGTGTCTATGTGGTTATATAAAAAATCCAGAATTTAGTGTGTTTGTTACTTCTCCAAACGCTCTTGAAGTCATAGAAACTTGTAAGGCTCCTCTTCCTAGTTGTTGAAGCTCTCAAGATGTTTGTAACAAAAATTATAACCAATCGTTTCAAAAAAAAAAAAATTATAACCAATAAGAATAAATTATTAAAACTAAATATTGTGTAAGAATGACTCAACGATGATGAAGTTTATCATGTTATGGCTGAAGCTTATAAATTGAAGTGTCTGTTTCTTATATATTTGTACCACTCGAAATTCAAATATACACACGTTTTTAATGTTGGATGTCTATAATAGATTTAATAATGAAGCCAACCAAAACTGTAACACAAAATTACAAATACACCGACTCTCTTTTCCATATAGGCTCCGACGACGGAGCGGTTTAAATGCGGTTTGTGCGGGATGCGGAATAAAAGTGCAAGTAGTGAAAAATAAGCGGTTCAAGATATATAGAATTCGAATAGTGACAATTACAAATGCAATATAAATATAATAACTATTGAAGTTTTGAATTATCCAAAATAATTTACTTTTTTAAAATAAAGTTGTAGTAACAATTGAAATGAATAGTATAAATTTTTCATTAAGAAAACTGAATTAAAAAAATACAAAAATATAAAAACCACACTTGGCGAGTACTAAACACCCCAAATTTGGTGCGTTACAAATTTACTAGCGGATCACAACATTTTACTTGTTTTTTGACCGCACAGTGGGTCCCTTTTTTTTCTTTTTTATTACCAACTACTACTATTCAGTTGAACAAATCTTATACAAAGTGAAAGTGCGTTCCACAAAAAAAAAAGCCAATAAACGCCCCGCACCGCTGTCTGCACTGATTGCATTTAGTGGTATTGTATACATTGACATGTGTCACCTATATTTATAGACAAAAAACATAAACACAAAAAAAAATGTAACACTTAATTTTTTTATATTTTTATTTTGTTATTCTTAATTTAATGATAGGATTATATGAATTAATAACCCAAAAAATTATAATTAACTACATAACTATAGAAAAAAACAGAAAACCAATTTTGGGACGGGTTTCCGTTTCCTCCCGTATCCGTCCCGAATTTTTTGTCTCATTCCCTATCCCGTTCAAAACAATTATCCATTCGAGACTATTTATTTTATTTAAACAGGTATGAGAAGAGTACGAGAAGAGAATGAGTATTAGATAGGGTACCCAAATTACCTACTTAAATATTAAAAACTTAAAAGTTCTCTATTTTTTTCAAATTATTCTGAACTTTCTCGGAACGTTCTTATCAGATTTCCTTTTAGTAATTATTTTCCAATTCACAAATTTCATGTTCCTATCCCATAGGCGTAGATTCCTGTCCTGAGTCCCAAAACTTTCAGGGCTGACATACCTTCATTTTACACATTTACATTTGAAGGAAAAACTGATCAACAAAAGAGAATTAAAAATTCAACTACACTAAATAATTAAATACAATCCACAAAAAAAACAAAAAATTGCAATAGAGATTCTACAACAATCTATAAATAGCAAAAATAATACAACAACCTACAAACACAGCTCATTTTTATTACCACACAACTAACTTTTATTACCATACAAAATTCCAATAGAATATATACCCTTCCTGAGTCTCAAAATTTTCAGGGCTGACATACATTCATTCTACACATTTACATTTGAATGAAAAACTGATCAATAAAAGAGAATTAAAAATTTAACTACACTAAATAATTAAATACAATCCACAAAATAAACAAAAACAAAAAACTGCAATAGAGATTCTACAACAATCTATAAATAGTAAGAACAATAAAACAACTTACAAACACAACTCACTATCATATCATTTCTTTCACCCAATCAACCGGAAACAAATTCCATCTCAAAATCACATGTTCACTCCATCAAAAATACAACATCAACTACACAATCCATTTTAGTACTGATCAAATACTACAAGCAAATAATTCTACTTTCAAATATGTGATTAACTTCTACCTCACTTATCATGATATGTATGATACAACATTAAGTAGATTAACCGAAAGTTTAATAAACTTTATTTAAACATCTATACTATCATGTCGACCACATAAAACACAATGCCTCGAAGTCTCTTTCGAAATTGAAGATTTCAACTCAAATGCATCAAGAAAACTATATGTTGATTTTGTAATTGGAAACATAGAGAGAACACAAATCCAATATACACAAGAATAATATGACAATTGTTATATATATGTCTTGATAATCTACAAGGGCCGAAAAATATGTTAACATTTTATTTTGCAGTCACAAATTTCATCACAAATATATTTCATATTAGTTATACTACAAAACAATATGTCTTTAATTATTGTCAAAAATTCCCATTCACTATTAATATTATTATTCCACCAATCTTTCAATACAAAATTATAAAACTACATGATATTCACAAATTAGAAATTAATATTTATCCACAAATTTTTAATAACAGATATTATAAAATAAATTGTAGAACTAAAACATTTAAATTATCAAAAAATCCGCGCAACGCGTGGATCTTCTCCTAGTATATAGTATCGTAAGATTTCTTATAAACACAAATTTTGAGAAAATGCCACGTGTCTGTTACTAATAGACTTTCGTTTTTTTTCAAATCAGCTATACACTACTTCCTTTTTTTCTATTGAAGTTTTGGAGTTTTCACACATATTAAAAAATAAATTAGAATTTAACTATAAATACATTATTTTGTGATTAACAATTTTCACAACTTTAAACCAATAGTAATTCAGTAAATTTATTTATTTTTCTTAAAATTTAAAATTTATCATCATTAACTAATAAAAAATACATTAAAAACTTAAAAATATATATTTGTGAAACGAAGTTTAAAACAAGAAAATTTCTTTTAGAAATGGACGTAGTACTTGAGAAGTATTTTTATAAAAACTCTTAGCTTCATGTATTATTTATATGCATGCCATGATGATTTGTCATCAACAGAGTGATTTTCAATATAATATAGATATTATTAAATGTGTTCAAATTATTAGAGTAAATACTATCAGTATCACTCATATTAATTGGTTGTAAAATCAAATATTTCTTATTAAAGTAACCATAAAATTAATTATTAATTAAAAAATCTCACTCTATTTTTTCAATTCTCAGCCACTAAAATTAATAAATAATTAAAAAAATTATTTATTAGCCAATCAAATAGAATAAGATTTGATATCTAATTATATCATATTAATTTTTTTTTAAATCATTATATTTCTCCAATCATTTTTGTTTATTTTTATTTTTAAAAATAAATTGAATCATCACATCAAACATATATTCTAAAAGTTTATATTTATTTTTAAATTTGTTATGATTTGATTTTTTTTTAAATGAAATAAACCACTAAAACTGTTAAAACTCTCATATCGAATATTTATTTTTTGAGTGATGGTTCATAAATATATTCTTAAAAAGATCCACATAAAACCAGTTAAATATAATATTTTCAAAATAATATTTAATAAAATAATTTTTTATTTTTTATTTTGCATATGACACAAATTATTACCTAGTTTATAATTACATTGTAAGTTTTCTTATGCACAAAAGCTCTGGTTTTCTTAAGCACAAAAGCTCTGGAGTGGACATGTTAATGTAATGCATATAGTATATATTCTATTAGAATTTTGTGTGGTAATAAAAGTGAGTTGTGTTTGTAAGTTTTTGTATTGTTCTTGCTATTTATATATTGTTGTAGAATCTCTATTGCAGTTAATTTTTTTGTTTTTGTTTATTTTGTTGATTGTATTTAATTATTTAGTATAGTTGAATTTTTAATTCTCTTTTATTGATCAATTTTTCCTTCAAATGTAAATGTGTAGAATGAATGTATGACAGTTCTGAAAATTTTGGGACTCAGGACGGGTATATATTCTATTGGAATCTTGTATGGTAATAAAAGTGAGTTGTGTTTGTAAGTTATTGTATTATTTTTGTTATTTATATTTATAGATTGTTGTAGAATCTTTATTGCAGTTTTTTGTTTTTTTTTTGTGATTGTATTTAATTATTTAGTGTAGTTGAATTTTTAATTCTCTTTTGTTGATCAGTTTTTCCTTCAAATGTAAATATGTAGAATGAAGGTATGCCAGCCCTGAACATTTTGGGACTCAGGACAAGAATCTACGGCTATGAGACAGAAACATGAAATTTGTGAATTGGAAAATAATCACTAAAAGGAAATCTGATAAGAATGTCCCGAAAAATTTCAGAATAATTTGAAAAAAATAGAGAACTTTTAAGTTTTTAATTTTTAAATAGGTTATTCGGGTATCCGATCTAATACTCATTCTCTTCTCGTACCCTTCTCATACCCGTTTAAATAAAATAAATAGTCTCGAATGGATAATTGTTTTGAACGGGATAGGAATTGGGACAAAAAATTCGGAACGGATACGGGAGGAAACAGAAATCCGTCCCAAAAATTTCAAGGCTCTCTGTTTTTTCTATAATTATGTAGTTAATTATAGTTTTTTTTTGTTATTCATTCATATAACCCTATCATTAAATTAAGAAGTAAAAGATAAAAGAATTAAGTGTTACTATTATGAAGGACACATATCAATTTAAGTGTTTATGTTTTTTTTCTTTAAATGTAGGTGACACATGTCAATGTATAGGATGCCACATGACAGCATTTTAAATTTCACTAAAAAAACCTTATCATATTAGAATAGATAGATATATTTAGTTTAAGGAATGTATCACAGTGAAAATAATTGTGAATACTATCAGACATCAGTTGTAGAAATAATAATGAATAATCACATCTTGACACATGTGTGAACACTATTCGATCATGACATTCACGTAATCACGTTCCCCTGCATGACAGCCAAATGTAGGCTAGCTAAAATGGCATATGAGCGTTTCTTATCGAAACATGACCAATCAGAACTATCAGTTACGATATTGTAAATCTCACATCTATATATAAGATTTCTCTAATCCTAATAACTTCAAAACAAAATCTTAAATCCACTTAAAAAAAGAAAAAAAGTTTGAAAGCGATGAAGTTCACGAAAATAATACTCATCACATTCCTCATGGTCTCCATGCTATCTCCTATTCCGATCAGAGCACAACCGTCGTGTGTTCTAACGGAGCTCTCGCCTTGCTTACCGGCAATGACCACGGGAGCAAATCCGACTCCAGCTTGTTGCGAACAACTTAAGGCGCAGCAACCATGTCTATGTGGTTATATAAAAAATCCACAATTTAGTGCGTTTGTTACTTCTCCAAAAGCTCTTAAAGTCATAGAAACCTGTAAGGTTCCTCTTCCTAGTTGTTGAAGCTCTCAAAATGTTTGAAAGAAAAATTATAAATCACAATGATACATATTTCATTATATAATTTACCATATATTAGTTTTAGCAACACAATTCGCTGAAGCATCCGACTAATCTTATAGTGAGCAGAGTTTTTGTTTAGAAATTTTCTGCAATTCCATCACGAGTGAAACATTCGAGCTAAAGCACAAATGATTGACTTGTTTGTGCACAATGCACACAGTAGAATTGAACTTAGAGCATAGAAAACAATAATCAAACTAAATTTATTGACTTATATACGCTTTTCTTTTTATATAGTATTTTGGGTATTAAAAAAGTCTTACCATTTGTTATTGCAAATGTAATATTTGGTAACATATTTCACGTAAATGTGATTATATATATTTGTTATTGCAACAATTTACCTTGATTCATTTACTTACCGTGATATTGACTTTGACATCATCGTGCATTTTTAGAATATAATATTTGCCAACATGATCATATATCTTTCCTCGCATGCTCTCTCTTTTTTTCTTCTTCCATCTGTTGTTGTGTACTCTCCAAACATTGTACCTCAATCAATGACAATGCCTATAGCTATAATATTTATCCCAACTACATTGGATTTGGATATCACTAAAAGTATTATGAGATTAAAACCGTTCTAAATTGAAATAGATTGATAGATACAAGTGATGAAGGTGATAGATAAAGAAAACATCTTTTATAAAATTTTGAAATCACCCTTTCGCTTTGTGGTCCGAATCAAAGGTAACATACAGAATCGAAGAATATAATAAATGAATTAGGTTCACAGTCATCAGTCTGGGTGGTGTACTCGGTTATCACGCTAGGACCCCGGTTCGAACCAGGGCTCAGAATTTTTTTATACTTTTTGTACTTTTCTATAAAGCCCATTTTATATTACGTAACAGCAATAAGCACAACTCATTATATATACTTTAAGGGATGTGTCACAGTGAAAACAATTGTGGACTGGATACTATGTAAGTGGTAATAACAAATTGGAATTGGAATGTAAGGTATAAATGGAATTAAAAAAAAATGGAATGGAATAAAAATAGAATTCCATTCATTCTTTAGCATTTTTGAATGGGAATAACTTTTTTAAAAAATTTGTTTTTTCTCTATGGAATAAGTGGAATGATTTTTCATTTTCTTTTCTTGTAACTAGTAATAATTTTGTAGAATATCATGGAATCTTCAGTTTCACATGATTTTATTCCTAAAAATTACAATATAGTTACAGCCTGTAGAAATAATAACGGATAATCACATATCAACACGTGTGTGACCACTATTGGATCATGACATTCACGTTTCCTGCATGATGGCCAAATGTAGGCTAGCTAAAATGCATATGAGTGTTTCTTATCAAGACATGACCAATTAGAACTACCATTTAGGATTCTATACATCTCACATCTATATATATTAAATTTTTGTAACCCTAATAAACCTCACGATGAAATCTCAACTACACTTTTAATTAAAAAGAAAGAAAAAGAAATTGAAAGCAAAGAAAAGCAACCATGGAGTTCACTACAATAATGCTCATCACATTTTAATAGTCGCCATGCTGTCTCCTGTTCCGATCAGAGCACATCCATCGTGTTTTCTAAAGGCAATAATGCTCTTGCCTTGCTTACCGGCAATGGTCTTGGGAGCAGCTCCGACTCCAACTTGTTGCGACCACCTGAAGGCGCAAAAACAGTGTACATGTGTTTATATAAAAAATCCAAAACTTAGTATATTTGTTACTTCTCCAAACGCTCTTAAAGTCATAGAAACTTGTAAGGTTCCTCTTCCTAGTTGCTGACGCTCTCAAGATGTTTGTAAGACAAATTTATAATCAATCAATACAGTAATAACAAAATATTAAAAGTAAATCTTGTGTAAGAATGACTCAACGATGATGATGGTCGGGAGACTTGGAACTGGGACTTGGAGTTTATGATGTTATGGTTGAAGCTTTATATATAAATTGAAGTGTCTTGTTCTTATATATTTGTCCCACTCAAAATTCAAATATATATACACACGTTTCTACTTAGGTTATGTGCAATGGAGATATTCAACAGTCGAACTCATGCAATAAGGATGTTGAATAAAAAAAGTTGGAACCACTAATGCCATGTGGTGACTTCTAAAGCGGCCGTGTTACTCACACGCCCATTCACCCACAGATAATTGTCTCACACACCGTTTTATTTGGATTGCGACACATGTTTTATTATTATTGGTAGTTGAATTATTGATATTTTTATGGGGTTTCTGCAAAAAAACAAAAAAAACCTTAAGGTGGTTCGAATTTGCAATTAATTAACCCTTCATCTCGAAAAAATGCACTACGAATCAACCCGTAATATAATCCTTATTTATTTTACTGTGTAAGATACTATATATTTGTGGAAGCCCTTGGCACAACGGTTTATCAAGGGTTTATTAATGCTTTTACAGCAGAAAGTATAAGTTTCAAATTTCAAAAAGCGCAATTTATTATTAATTATACACATTAATGAAGAATTATGCAAATTAATGGAGGCAAGCTTACAAGAGATCTTCAGCGTGATGCAAGCAGAATCGCCAAGCGTAAATCTTCATATGATGATAAAAGTGGTGTAAGTAGAGCTGTTAGTCGTGGATATTTATAAAACGGTAGAATTAACCGTTGTAGAATCGTCGATGTAACAGTTCTCATAATTTGTAATAGATTATAAATTAATGTTAAGAAAAAATACTATATATTTTTAACAAATTTAAAACAACGTCATTTTGTAAACAAATTTTAAACCAAAAAATTGCAAAATCAATGTTCAAATTCAAACACTCAACCTCTCAATCAATTAATTAATTACTAATTAACCAATTGTGCCAAATAGTTTTTAATATATTTTCTAACCAAATTGCTTATATTATAAAATTTCTATATAAAAAAATGTTGATGAAATCAGATTAGAAGGTTTGCCTTCTTTCCCTTTATCTTTTCCTTTCACTCTCTTAAGTGTTAACTAGGAGTGAATCTCCTCTTGTCCGATATTTATTTCCAGCAATTTCAATATTTTGGAAGATCCCTTTCCTTCTCCAGTGTCTTTCTTTCCTTTTCTCGCTGATAACTTTTTTTCTTTTCTGCTCGAACTTTGTTAATCACGCCAAAGAAGATATGATTTCCCAGAAATTAATGGTTGGAACTTGGAAGATTCGTCTCGCAATCTCTAGCCAATCCTCTTACACGACGATTTCTAGGCAAAGGAGAAGGAAGAGAGAGAGAGGATCGGGATTACACCATGTACTTTTCTATAAGCCCATTTGGTATTAAATTACAGCAAATTAAGGCCAACTTATTATATATATACATATAGATTAAGGTAAGTATCACAGTGAAAATAATTGGGGATACTATCAGACATCAGGTGTGGAAATAATAATGAATAATCACATTTTGACACATGTGTGAACACTATTATATCATGACCTTCACGTTCTCCCGCATGATAGCCAAATGTAGGCTAACCAAAATGGCATATGAGCGTTTCTTATCAAGGCATGATCAATCAGAACTATCAGTTACGAACTTACGATATCTGTAAAGCTCACATCTATATGTAATAAGATTTCTCTAATCCTAATCACCTCAAAACAAAATCTTAAATCCACTTTAAAAAAAAAAAAGTTTGAAAGCGAAGAAAAGCCGCCATGAAGTTCACGAAAATAATGCTCATCACATTCATGAGAGTCTCCATGCTATCTCCTGTTCCGATCAGAGCAGAACCGTCGTGTGTTCTAACGGAGCTCTCGCCTTGCTTACCGGCAATGACCACGGGAGCAACTCCGACTCCAGCTTGTTGCGACCAACTTAAGGCGCATCAACTATGTCTATGTGGTTATTTAAAAAATCCAGAATTTAGTGCGTTTGTTACTTCTCCAAACGCTCTTAAAGTCATAAGGTCTGACTGGTTTAAACGCAGCTGTTGCGGTTGTGGTTGCGGGAGTTTGCGTAAGCGGGCGATTGCGGTTAACAGCGTTATTAAGCGGGTTGTACGACTGGCACAACGGTTAGAAATAAGTGCATTTGCGGGATATTTACGACTGGTTAACTTGCGGGTGTAATAGCGTTTAACTAATAAATTAACAATATAAACAAATTTTATAACTATAAAAAATATTAAAAACCATATTATTATAAAAAACTATAAAACAATTAATTAAACATAATTAATTATAAAAAATCATTACTTTTATTTCTCAATTTTTTTAGTTGGGATGAAAATTATGATATTAATAGAAAAAATAATTTTTTTGTATGGAGATGTTAGATGAAAAGAATCTTAGGTGTTATATATACATTAGTGATGAAGAGAAAATTTATCAAAATAATTAGAGTTTATAGATCTTATACATATAAAATTATGAAAGATTGTTAATGAATATTAGTTAAAAAATGTCAAACTTATTTATTTATTTGTAATTATAATATTCAAATCTTATTTTTTTAAAGTTTCTTATATATATATATCTCTTATTTTTATATAAATTTTGTGTTTTTTAATTTTAAATTTTTTTTAACTATCCACCCGCAATCGTCCGCAACCGCAAACGCTAGCTGGAAGGAGCTTTTGATTTTGAGCGATACAAAGCAGTTCGAAGCGATAGAAAGCGTTTTATGTGATTGTTGTCAAACGCGAACAACCGCTACCACCCGCAAAAGCTGCGTTTGCGGGTGTTAGCGGGAGAACCAATCAAGCTCATAGAGACTTGTAAAGTTCTTCTTCCTAGTTATTGAAGCTCTCAAGATGTTTGTAAAAAAAAATTATAATCCCTCGATACAATAATAACAAAATATTTAAAGTAAATCTTGTGTAAGAATGACTCAACGATGATGATGGTCAGGAGACTTGGAACTTGGGACTTGGAGTTTATGATGTTATGGTTGAAGCTTTATATATAAATTGAAGTGTCTTTTTCTTATATACATATTTGTCCCACTTGAAATTCAAATATACACATGTTTCTACTGTTGGATGTCAAAAAGATTACTGAGGTGTTGAAAACAAAATTCAACTATTGAATTGCTACAATGAAGGAGTTAAAAAGGGTGTTGAATATGATATGGATTAATCTGTGTTGAATCTTTTCAACATGTTAAAAAAATAAAACGGAGGGGCCACGGTGTTACATGTCATTTTCTGATTCGCTACTTTATTTTTCAGATTTTTTATCTTATCCTAATTATTTAGAGTCAATTATTTCAAATTTATTTATTTAGAAAAAATATTTATACCAAATTTCATTATTTTGTATTATATAAATAGAGACTTGTTTTGTTTAAATTGAACACATAATTTGTTTTAAAAAAAAATAAATTAAGTGATAAGGTAGGATCTTGAATTTTATTAAACAAAACAATTGTAAAAACTAAAATTTGAATGGGCTGACGACCTATTTCCCTCTCGAAACTTTCATATAACACATGTGTCTACACAAAGTTAAGTCATCATCTTGGTTCTCTATTTTTTTAAAGATCTAAACCTATTTACCTACGATTTGAAACCTAGATACACTCATAATAAAAATTCAAAACCAAATTACACACATACGTAAATTATTGTGGGTTTACTGTTTACAAATCACATTTTAGAGACCTAAACACGAAACTAAACCGAATCTGATCTGATAACAACCTGATTACATGTTTAAAACCGTAATTGGAACACAAAAATCTCCTAAACAACAAAAAAACTATTCTTCCCTAAAATCGAGTTAAAAATGATTACATCCATATCCGAATATTACGATTTAGACCATATCCGAATCTTACGATTTAGAAATGATTACATCCATATGGTTCATATGCAAATATCCAAAATCTAATCATATATTCTATTTTGGTTCGGTTCGATTCGCACCCCCTCAGATAATCCGGTTTAGGTTTAGTGCTAATATTTGCTACTTGAAAACCCGCTAAAAATCGGGTAAATTGTTATCAACCCGTGACCCGCTTACTGGTTCAACCGGTGTGTGACAACAACAAAGGTTTGTTTATGACTTTGTGAGTAAAATATAAGATTTTGAAGTTTTAACTTTTTTATTTTTTGACGGGTCGTCTCACCAATTCAATCAAATAAAACGTAGATTTTGATAAAGATCTTACTATGCCACTCGAAGAAAATGAAAAGAATGGCAATAGAGATAGCCAAGATTGGTTGATGTGACCATATGCTATCATTTTAATTTTTATTTTGAAATTAGAATGTTAACTTGATAATTATCATTATGTTAGACGTCCACATCTTTATTGCTCTTTTATTTGTTATTGTTTTAAATTTATAAAAGATTTATATATGGTTGATTGTTAAGGTTTTTAAAAAACCGATAAGGTAGGTATACAAATCTGATAAGGTAGATAAGATTTTTAAAAACAATATTTGCACCATTTATTTTTGAAAACAAATTAACATAAATACAAACACTCACAATCTTTCATAACCATATTTTTAAAAACAAATTAACATAAATACAAAATTCATTTATATATTGACCCGTGGTTGAACATGTAATCTTGTTTTTTTGGATCGAGTTAAAAATATTGGGTAAATTATTTAAATAAAATTAAGTCATGTACTGTATATGAAGTTTAAAGAAAATAATTATATGAACTATTTTTTTCAAATAAAAATATTTAATATACATTATTAATTTTTAAAAGTTGAAACATCTCATACGAAATATAAGTTGTCTTTTCTTATTGAACATGGTTTAATATTTTTTTTTCTAATTTTGACTTAGAGAGATGTAAACCTACTTTTAGCTTTATAATTGAATATATCTAGGTTTCTCGTTTAAAATAATTGGATATTCCGATTTTATTCAAAACAAAAATTTACTTATAATATAAATTTCATAATCTTATGAATCAAATTAGTTAAAAGATACGTTCTATATTCAAAATGAATATATGTTTATTAATGAAAATTTACCGAAATTTATGGATATGAGTTTTTTCTGAGAAATATTTATTAATAATTAAGAAATTTCCAAAACTAATTGTCAATGTAAAAGTATATTCCCTAAAAAAGTTTTTAATAAACGAATTACCGATTTATACGGTAACACGATCATAGCCATTTTCGATTTATATTCGATTTATAATTACCAAAACTAATCCCTAAAAAAACGGTAACATGATCATATTCGTTAAACAGGTCTCGAGACGTAATTCGATTAAAAAAAAAAAATGGTGATAGTAAAAAGAACTAACCAGTTTGTTGAATGATAACCTTAAAATGTCCACTTTAGCCAAAGCTAGTCTCCATCTCAAAATGTCCGCTTTCCTCTTCCCTGCACAAGTTTTCCGAAATATCAGGTCAGCTTTTTAACGTCGGCTGGATAAACTTAATAGAAAATAACCATCACTATTAGACCCAACTCTTTCCTACAACTCATGATCTCCGCCAATTCGTTTAGACACCATGTCGAGGAAGCATAGTTTCTCGAGAGCACGACAATTGCAATGGTTGATCCTCTGATAGAATTTATGAATCTAGGACCAATCGACTTGCCCCTCTCTATGTTATTATCAATAAATGTGTCGATTGCTTCGCCTTTGAACTCTTTTAGAAGATGACTGAGGAAGCCTCTTCGCACATCTGCCCCGTGGAAGCTCGGAAAGACATCGTATGTGCAGTTGAGATGCACAGATGAAGTAGTTAAAGCGAAAGCAGAGTAATCCGTCATTGCATAGTATTGACTTAATCTGAAATGACTATATCCAATAAATAGCATTGTACCCAAAAGCACGAAGAGCACTCTATCTAGAATGTATTTTCTTAGAGAAGATGAAGCCATTTGAGTGAGATGGAGGAGAGCGATGTTAATCACAATCACAAAAGGTTTCCAAAACGCAATTTGCAGAAAGAAATGATGGAACGGACTTTATTTGGTCAGCTCATGGAAATGGATTTTATTATAAGAGAGACCCTTTAGTTAAGGATGCAGAGTTGTCTCTTTAATCCCTTGATTAGAAAAAAGACCGATGAATGTCAAAGATTGTTAGTTGGCCAAAAGTAAAAAAAAAAAGAGAGAGTATATTTTGTATTTGATCCAATGGAAACAAAATATCAAATGATTGATGAACCAAGAATCAGTCATATACAACAACAAATTAAGAAAAAACATGTGTAATCTCATTGTGCCATGAGAAGTAACACCAAGCCACTCATCACCAAACACAACCTAACCAGCGAACCATAGCTATAATCATAATGACCAGATGGTGTTGGTGTTCTTCCTAGTGGGGTGTATATATATATTTATATACTTTTTAATCTAATTGTGTGGTTAGACAAAAGTAAAAGTCAAGAGGCAAAATAAAAAGAGGCAACAAAAGCCAAGAGGCAAAATAAAAAGAGGCAACAAGAGTCAAGAGGCAAGAAAGCAGAAAAAGAAGACAAGAAAAAAGAGAGAGAGGAAAAGAGAGGCAAGAAGAGAGGTGAAAACAGTTTTCGTCCAGGTTCTTGAAAACTGCGATCGGAGGCTTGAAAGTTTCCTGATCGGGCTGAAATTTTGTGGAAAGCTTCGTGCCTCAGTGGATTTGAGATTCAACGGTGGGATTTTTATTTCAACGGTTGGTTTCTCGTGAATCGGGGTTTTAGCGTCGCTGTTCGCTGTAGTTGTTCAGCAGGTTATGTTTTGGGTGTTTGGAAAATCCGACGGTGAGTTCTTCTCTGTTTGAGTTGAAATTTGGCAGAGTTGTTGTTGACTGGTTCTGCTTTGATTTGTACGGTTGGATCTTCATCTGGTGGCCGGAATCCTAGTGAACTGAAGTCGTTTGTAACTGCTTATTTCTGAGCTCTTGTATTGCTCTTGTGTTGCTCTCTTGTTGAGTTTGTTGTATTGGAGATTGCTCTGTGGGAGCTTGACTCTCTGGATCTGTTCTGTAGGAACAGGGAGGACGTGGTTGTAACTCATATTCATTTTATATAGTGAATTTTTGAGTGGACTACGGTCCCGTGGTTTTTACTCCTCACATCGAGGAGGTTTTCCATGTAAAAGAAGTTTGTGTCTCGTTTAATTTCTGCATTGATCATAATCTGCCATCGTCGAAGTATTTTTCTCACAGGTTCACACAAGTGCGGGGAACTTTATTCCGCTGCGCCGTTGTTGCGTTTTTGTGTTTTTCCCAACAGATGACTCTCCTATCTGAATCGGGAAATTACAATGTCCTTGAGAAATATTCTGCGTAAGCCCATCGAAATCGCACGCTTGAGCTTCTTGGTTTTGCACTTGGAAATACATATTAAACGCGTAAGACGCATTCCCATTCACATCAAGATTGCCACAAGACGATCCGTAGCCCAAAGCGGTACAATCCGAGAGCGAGCACGCATAGTCTATGTTATCTCCAAGCTTACTGATATTACCACGACCGTTAGGATTAAACATACACCACTGGTTTAGCAAATACTGAACGTTTTATGCTCCTGTCAAGAACTTTTTCTGACCTTGTCCCTGAAAATCAACCGGGAACTTCGTTTGTCCGTCGAATGTGAATATCCCCCAATCAACCGGCACAACGCTTTTGGCATCTTCATCGATAAATCCGAAAAGATAGACCTCAATGTAGCTTTTACGCATTGGGGTTCCAACGTTGTTGGATAACCGAAGAAGCAAACCGGAATAAAACCGTTCCGCGTTTGGAACGTTTGTGTTCTTGTCTCCATCGTAGGCCAACCAACTTCTCCAACGATCACTTCCATGTCCCCGTGCCTTTACTTAACCAAAGAATATCCGCCTCGTGGTTATATACTACCAGCCAAGGGGATCGGTTCATCAAAGCAACATGAATGGTTTAAATTTTCTCTGGGTCTAGCTTTCACGTAACGGGACAATGTACCCAAGTAAGAATCTGGCAAAACACTATTAGATTAGTGTCTGGCTATGATTTTGATAAAACTAAAACAAAAGTAAGAATCCACAGTAGTAGAACATCTACGATGTAAAAAAAACCCTCTAACTTCTCTTGGATTTAATAATAACATGTTAGTAAAACATAAAACATATATAAAAACATTGAAAAATTACATGATAGACTTCTCGTGATGAAGAACAATAATTACATCATGTATTTTTGATGAATTACTGCGAGTGGATTTCCGAAAGATGTATCTCATACGTATGTTACACAATAAAAAAAAAAAAATTCCACTAGTTTGAAATTTAAAAAAAAAAATGCAAACACAAATCGAAACCAAGGGAAACTACAATCAATTTATTGTGATGGCTGACAAAGATGAAAAAAAAAAAAACAAAGGAGTGGGTCTTATTATATAGGTAAGATTCAATAGAACTTCTTAAAGAAGTTTTGAGAAGATAAATACAAAATTTGGAATATAACTAACTTACCAAAATTATAGCATAAAAATATTAACAAATTTAAGAACTTAAATCTTGGATATTCCATACACAATTGAATATCTTGTATATTAGGCAAATAATGAATTAACAAATTGTAAAAAATTAATTATGTCAATCAATCATATATTTTATACCATATTGAGATTTTTTTATGTTTTCTTAAATAAAACAAAAAAAATTAATGGTAATAAATAATAAGATACTAAATATACAGAAATTAAATGGATGATGAAAATTAAATAAGGTTTAAAAATCGTATCACATTATTTTATCAAAAGAAAAATTATTTTGTAATATTATATTGTTGTATTTTGTTTTATTTCATAAATGATTGTTAATTTTAATAGGCAGATTATCTAAAACACTATAAATATATTCGAATTTATCATTTTATTAATTTTTTAAATAATTTTAGACTTCAACAATTAAATATGATTAATAATTGATTTAAAAATATTGTGTATAAATCAAGCAAACATTTTGGAAGTTATTTTGATTTTTAGGTTGTTATGGTAGTTTTTGAGATTATGAGAGATTGTGAGCTTTTGTATTTATGTTAATTTGTTTTCAAAAATAATTGGTGCAAATATTTTTTTTAAAAACCTTACCTACCTTATCGGATTTTTATACTTACCTTATCGGATTTTTTAAAATCTTGCGAATCAACCATATATTTTATATCATATTAAAATTTTTATGTTTTCTAAAAATAAAAGAAAACAATTAATGCTAATAAATAAATAAGATCCTAAAGATAAGGAAATTAAATGGATGATGAAAAATAAATAAAATTTAAAAATCGTATCACATTATTAAATCTTCATATATATAAATTCGAAATTATCTTATATAATTTATTTATTTATATAACATTATCTAAAAAATTGATTTATTTGCTATGCTATCAAAGAAAAATATTTTGTAATTTTATATTGTTGTATTTTTCATTAATGAATGTTAATTTTTCGAATTTATCATTTTATTAATTTTCTGAAATAATGTTAGACTTTTTCCAATTAAATGTGATTAATAATTGATTAAAAAATATTGTGTATAAATCAAACAAACATTTTTGGAAGTTATTTGGTTTCGGGTCAAATAGGATCCGCGTCCTTTTTATCGGATCTACCGAGTCAACTCAGCAGACTCGGTCTTGTTAAATCTGTTGTCAAACACATCTTTGAATTTTGGTTGTTATTACCCTTAATGAAACATAAAAACTAACAAAGAAAATACAAACGCACCGATGACATAAAAAGTAATATTCCAAGCCAAATCGAGGGCAATTCCAAAATGTACTTCTCCTTTAATAGTATAGATATTGTCAACAAATCTCCTAACCTTCCAACGTGGGATAATTCCATCACACCCCCTCACGGTCAGGACTGGACATCTGAAGCGTGAAGTTTGTGGGACTGGACATCCATAGGTGCTGACCACAATCGAGAAGTTGGGTATAACCAGGGCTATGATACCTTGTTAGTGGAGAGAAAGCTTCACGAAGAAGAAGATCCAAAATGGATATATTTGTTATTAAACTCTCTCAATCGTACAATTTGTAGAAGATGAAAATTATATACAAGCCATTACAAGTGGTATTAAACCAAATACAATAACCAATGTAAACCAGAATAAACCAGAGAGATTATATCACTAATATAGATTGTGGAGTTTAACGAAGTTCATGCTGTTCACGACGATTTGTGCGTTTAAATTTTGGATCTTTTGTTGATTTACAGTTTCCCTCGTTCTCTTTATTTCCTCTGGATTGACTTATGTTCGAGGAGAGCGTATGCCTGCTCCTGTGAGCATCGTGGTTTAATACAATGACAATGACAATTATGATTTTGACATTCCACTAGAGTATGAGGATGAAGACGAAGATGACCTCAAGTTTGCGGTTAACATTTTCAGGAATCTTAACAGAGATTGTATATATGCTTCCGCTCAGTTTCTCAAAGCTGGCATTTATAGGAAAACAAAAGAAGCGAAAAGTTCCATGTAACATCAAAACTGCAATTGATTGATTTTAATTTGCTCTGAGAGCATTGTTGTTCATCGCGCCGTTAACAACTGAACCGGCTTGAGCTTGTTTGAATTTAATTTTCTCTGAGGGAAATGTGTGGTTACTGACGTCACGATCTGTTTTTTTTTTCCTTCATCTCGGTGTTCATAATCATAATATTTTGTCATCATAATTTGCTTTTTATCTTCTTGAAATATATCTATTTTGTTCCATTGATCCTCACCTACCTTATTACGCTTCGATTCAATGCTCCTGAATTTTCTCAAAGCAAAAGCTCCTCTTGCTTCACCAACACTTCTCTCTCCCCCCTGTCTATGTCTCTCTCTCTTCTCATGACTTTCCTTTGAGGCTATCAATGCTACTGTTCAGCCTCATTTTCAACGTCAACTCATCTATGGTTTTTTCTTGGCTTTCATGATGATCTTGTGAAGAAAAGAAACTGCCATTTCTTTGATCATCTACAATTCTACATCTTTTTTCCTTATGGAATCTCTCTCAAACAAGCATATTCGTCTAGGATCTGCTACCATCAAGGCTTCTCAGGTGTTCTCAAAGTGTTTGTTCACAACGAAAATTAACATCCACAACGTATGCATCTACGATAACTAAGACACCTATGTCAAATTCTCCCTCACATACAATCCCGACGACACAATCTCTACCAGAATCATCCACAAAGCTGGCAAAAAAACCCAGAATTCAACTAGAAACTTATGATCGATTTTAACCAGATCGATTTTTAGGTTTCTTTGTTTTTCAATTTGGGGATTTTTAGAGTTCTGGGTAAATGGATATTAATCGCGGGTTTATGGGTCGGGTTTTAGGTGTAGTAGCGTTTTTAATTTGGTTTGACGTCGGGGTTACGTGTTAGGTATCTGGTTTAGGTCGTTAACCGATAAAACCAACCAACGGGTGTATATGGGTTTCGAACTTTCAAATTGTGGGTAAATAGATTTAAAACTTTCAAACGATGGAGAATCAGGATGACGCCTTAGCTTTGTGTAGCCGTGGTGTTATATGAAAGTTTCGAGAAAGAAGTAGGTCGTTAGGTTAAATTGAATGGGTGTTAAATTATTAGGTAGAATAAAGAAAATATTATGTGCAGTGTTAAAAATTAAAAATGAGGGTGCTAAAAGTTGAAACCAATGTACATAATCTAATAGAGATATGGTTGTGCTTGTTTAAAACTTTTACTTTTAAAGCATTTAAAATAATGGCTGTGAAAATTTTAGATTGTGAACTTTTTTTAAATATGACAGTGGCTCCGATTAGTTTTTAGACTGTTAAAACTTTAAGGACGGTAAGTGTCCAATCACACTTTAAAGAAGAAAAACTGAAATAACTAAAAAGTGACTTTTAAGTCCGTACAAATAAATAAAGTCACAAAAATAAATTGGCGAAATATAAATTGTGAGAACTGTCAATTGTATTTAAAGTCAACACAGTCTTAAAAGTTTAAATGTCAATCGGGCCATTTATATATTTTTGGTTTTAGAAATTTTGTCTCTAAGAACTGACTCTAACTTTAAAAAAAAATGAAAATATGTTTAGTAACAAAAACTATAAAAATTGTGGCTGTTATTTAAAATATTATAATTTTTTTTAAAAATTATAAGTTATGTTTAATTTAAATAGAAATATTGATATACCAACAGAACTCGAACAAATTATTATGCTCATTATCATAGTCAAAAATATTTTGTTTTGTATATTATTTTAAATATATTTTGTTTTTTATTTTATTTTTTTGATGTAATGATATTAGAAATCGTGATATCAAAAGTATCACCACAACAACCCATTTACCCCATAAATCTACTAATAAATCAATAATGGTTTAGACAAATCAAATTACAGACCCGTTGGAGAACACTTGTCGACAGAGGTAAGACCCGTTGTTCATACCGTTTAATATCTCCAATCCAATCCTTTGATTTAAATAATATTAAATCAACGTTGATCAATTGCTGAAAATGATGTCAAAAAATATTATAGACAATTTGTTGACACAAACTATTATGAACATGTAAACAAAATATGCAAGATGCATAAAGGGAACAATAGCCGACCTTTTTCTGAGAAACCTGAAGATGCCTTCAATATCACATTCTTAGTACCTTAAATGAAAACCCATGAAAAAACAAATTACAGAAAACACTTTTATTTGGAAATGAGTTAAAAAAAAACAAAGCAAATTACCATGAAGAGATGTACTTTTTTGAAAATAGTTCATTGTTATATTCTTCATCTCCAATCTTCTCTGTAAAACGTAGATGTAGACGAGATGTTGACAACCAAAGTGTTTTACTACTCCTTATTAGTTCGATTACGGAGCTAGTGAAGTTGGCGATACATACTCACTTATACAAATTTTTTACAACTCTTTTATACAAATTTTTTAAGAGTTAAAAGCTCGGTTTGAGTTTTTTGTCCTTAATTTTTTTTTCATTGTATTTTTGCGATTATGTCTATGTAGACAATGGTCCTCTGCTTTGGTTATTTTGTTGGTTGAGATGTCGGTCGCAATCCTGGTGGAGGTGTGGCTGCTGAGGAGGCCAAACTTCCTTTAGATAAAGTGCAAAACAATATGTTTCTTGCTTTGATACTTGCGTGTATTCTTTCGTGCAGAATAAATCAGTGTAATAAGTCATGTAATCACGCTACAAACAAAAAACACATTTTAGGGAAAAAAAAAAGAACATAATTTAAATTGTCCAAGACTAAACCAAAGACTAAACCAAAAAATCATTCTCAAACAGTCAGTTAGATCGAAATACATTATTTCTTCACACACAAACAAAAAACTTGTCGAGATTTGATTATATGGGAAGCATTTTGTAATCCAAGAGAGAAAAAAAAAAGAAGTAGATGTGCGTTCTCCTCCTCTCCGCCGCTCGGTCTCTTACCCGCGACATGATGTCGAAAAGGTCTCGGAGGATCGGGGATCTCCTCTCTGGCGGTGCTGAGGTGTGGTTAAACCATTACGGCGAGTCGGCGGATGGGACGGCGTGAATCAATTTGCTTTTTTTTTGAGCTCCAGAGCTGCTATAGGGGCCGGTGGCGGAGAGAGCGAGGAGGCGAAGTCTCGGCGGCAGAGTAGAAGCTGCATCTTATATTAATATAATATTTTAAAAAAAAACTTGCCAAGAGACCAACAACTTATGAAGAAAATTACAAACCATCTTATATACAGACTGGTAAAGCTACATGAGCTTAAAACTTGCTTACCCTAAAAATTTGACTTCCGAGAATTGTTGTAATTAATGACTGACCTTCCTTATTCAACATATGAATACGCAGATTTGTTTGCATTTGTAAAGTTCTGGTAGTTACCACTAACCGTTGCTCTCATTTTAATTTTGCACTAGTGATAACCTGCACATAAAAATTTATAAATAATTTTATTAAAGATGATTTTGAAATTGTATAAAGTAAAAATAATTTAATCAGTTTTATATATATGTGAATAATATAATTTAATATTTCAACTTTTTGATATAATATTTTTAACTTGTTTTCAAATTTAAATATTTAAATTATTTGGTTAATTTATATGGTTCTATTAACAAACCATATAAACAAAAAAAATATTTATAAATATGGATATCTATTAAAATCACACATATCGAAGTATTTTTTTATTGTAACCTAAATTATAGTTTTAATTTGTTATAATTTTCTTATTTTTTATTAAAATCACACATATCGAAGTCTTTTTATTATAAACATATTTTCTACATAATAAAAAAAGTATTGTGTATATCATAAATTGTGTATAAATTATATTGTTTAAAACTATTGTTTTATTCATTTTCAAGAAATGTATTGTGTAATATGATGTATATCATAAATCATCACATAACCTAAAATTCAATTTTAAATAATACAAAAATTAAAACATAATTATCTGGTTATATTAAAAGTAATAAATAGATAAAGGCATATAATGTAATTAGTGTAATCAAAAAAGGAAATTTGTATTAAAATAATGGGAGAATAAGTGTGGTGGTGACACATCAGCAAAATGGCACCACTGTAAATATTTCAAAAAATAAGTCCACTCTCTAAAAATGTTTCTCAATTAATATGATGAGTTACATTCCTAACAATATTCCTGCGTCTGTTGTAAATGTTCATGTGGCCTCATCATCGAAGAAGCTTCCTGATCTCGACCCCCAAATAACTGAAGCTTCTATCGAAACTTCCCAGAATGGCACCTCTCATCCATCAAAGGTATCCGCTGGTCAGCCTGTACCAGCTTTTTCTATCCCTAAGGGGGGCATGAGAGAAACCTCTCTCAATATCTTCTAACTGCAGACAATTGGAGAATATGGCCTCTCTTAGACAGCCAGATGTCTCGGAAACTGATGCTGAAGCTTTGAAGGCTCTTTCAGTGAGTATCCTTGGGCGGCAAAGATGAATCAATGTCAGAGGAACCTTCACAGAGTCACTATCCCAGAGTATATGGAGGATGGCACTCCCAAAGTAAGTGTTCCTAGCCATGTCCTTCTAAGTGGCTTAGAGAATCAAAAAGAATTTGTTGTAGGCCAGTTTTATAGATGTTCTGCTCCATCTAGAGGCTTATTCCAAGCGGTAGTTACTAGGATATGGGGAAAGAAATGTAGGATCTTTATTCACAAGTTAGGAGAGTCAGCATACTTGTTTCACATCACATCCCGGAAATGGGTTCTTCAGAGAGGATTATGGCACGTTGATGATTGTCTGATCTCTTATTTGTTTCCACTTGGACACCTACTTACACCATTTCCTTGCCAGAAATCTCCACCGTTCCCGTATGGCCGACTTTAAAGAACATCCCAGACCAGCTGAATTCCATCTTTGGTATTAATTAAGTGGATAGCTAACTGAAAAGCCATGGCTTGACCCAACTCAAATGGGAGAAGCAAAGATTCTAGTTGAAGTTAAGCTTTATAGGCCTTTCATAGAACGTGTTGCCTTAGTAGATAAAACTGAAGCAGTCGCAATGGTGGATGTGCTTTACTCTTGGCTGCCCTCATATTGCAGTAGATGTGGTCAGCCTGGGCATAAAGAGTCTCATTGCGTTCAGATTACAAGCAAAGGCTATGCACCTGATACAATCGACAAGGCTAATGTACCATCAAGCTCTCACAACATGCTTTAAGCAACACTTCTCTTCAACCCGAGGTTGAATTTTGATCCTCCTTCTGTTACCAAGGGAATAAGCGTCTCGGCAGAGACCACTTGTATTGAGACGATCACGACAACTACTTCTCCGCCTGCACCAGGTACTGGCTAACCATCTCATCATTAATGATGCTTCTCCTATTGCACCAGGTAATGTCTCTACTGAACTAGAGGTCATGTCCTCTCCTTTGATTACAGATAACACTAGCAACTCCACATATGCCTCTATGCTTATGTCCAAAAAGACATCAACTACAAAAAGTTCTTCTTATCCTTCTGCTCAAGGCGAAGAAAAGTTTCCCCTTTGTCAGACTCCGACGAGCGAAGAAACAGCGTCTTTCCAGCCTTGCGATATGTGGGCATCATTAATCAAAACAATCAGTGATGAGACGAAAGAGAAACATACCAGTCTTATTCCCTTTAAGACGAACAACAAGACTCCGTTGAAATCGATTTAGGATATTCTAGATTGCAAATTAAATTGAAAACTAGGTTCTAACTGCGCGCAGGCCAATATTTTTTAAATATTAAATTTTGTAATTTATAAAATGTGATATGAGAATTGAGGTTTCAAATATGTTATTTTTTGTTATAAGAATTATAGATTATTTTTATGTGTGATGAGGGTTGAAATTAAATTTTGTAAGTATGAAAATATGAAGTTGAAAACAAAACAATATAAGTTATGTGTTATTAAATCAAATATTCTGTAATTGTAAACGAAATTTTTATTAAAAACATAATATGTTATTGATTGTGTACAAAAAATTATATTCTTAATGTTGTATTGGATTTCTATTACTATGTTTTAAACTTTTGAATGGTTAATTAAAATATTTTTTAACCGCACTCCTATTTTTAATTTAATAATAAAGTAATGAAAATTAATAATATTTAAACAAAAAATATTCAAATTTAACAGATAATCCTATCATATTATTATTTTTTAATTAATTTGCTCATATTATTCTTCTCCGTTCTTCTTCTTCTATGTTCTTATTCTTCTTCATTCTTCTTTTATGTTCTTTTTAGTTTTCTTCGTTCTTCTCTGTCTTCCCTGTTCTTCTTCTTCTTCTCTGTTCTTCTTTTTCTTCTCCTCCGTTCTTTTCCCTTCTTGTTCTCCGTTCTTCCTATTATTATTATTATTCTTATATGTTGTTGTTCGTCTTCTTCTCTATTTTTCTTCGTTCTTCTCAATTTTCTCTGTGTTCCCCGCTCTTTTCCTTCTTCTCCATTCTTCTTCTTCTGTTCTTCTCCATTCTTCTACGTCTCCTCCTCCTTCTTCTTCTCTCTTCTTCTCCTTCGTCAATGCTCTTCTTACCCGTTCTTCTCTGTTCTTCTCTGCTCTTTTTTTCCATTCTTCTCCTTCTCCTTCTTGTCTGCTCTTCTTCTATGTTCTTCTCCTTACTCTTTCGTTCTTCTTCTCCTCTGTTCTTCTTCTTCCTTTTTCTTTCGTTCTTTTCATTCTTCTCTGTTCTTCTTCCGTCTTCTCCACTCTTCTGTGCTTTTCTTCTTCTTTTTTTCTCCTTCTTCTCAGCTATTCTTCTTCTTATTTTCCTCATCCTTCTTCTTCTTCTTCTTTTTCTCTTCTATTCTTCTTCTTCTTTCTTATTTCATTCTTCTCCGTCTTCTCCGTCTTCTCCATTCTTCTCCTACTTCTCTGTTCTTCTCTGCTCTTTTTCTCCATTCTTCTCCTTCTTGTCTGCTCTTCTTCTATGTTCTTCTCCTTCCTCTTTTGTTCTTCTTCTTCATTTTTTTTTTCGTTCTTTTCATTCTTCTCTGCTCTTCTTCTCCGTTCTTTTTCGTCTTCTCCGCTCTTCTGTGCTTTTCTTCTTTTTTCTTCTCCTTCTTCTCAGCTATTCTTCTTCCTTCTCATATTCTTTCATTATTCTTCTTCTTATTTTCCTTATCCTTCGTCTTCTTCTTTTTCTCTTCTGTTCTTCTTCTTCTTTCTTATTTCGTTCTTCTCGATCTTCTCCATTCTTCTCCTGCTTCTTTGTTCTTCTTCTACGTTCTTCTCCTAATTCTTTTGTTCATTGTAAGCCCACATCCAAAATGTAAAATTACAAATACAACAATATAATTTAAGAGTTATTAATTCAAAATTGTTTAGTTTTTGGTAAAACGTAATTTGTTGTTAGTTTGTTATAAAATGTGTTTTAATGGTGTGTATGGTATTTCATTATTATATACTATTCTGATTTTGATACACCTAATCTAAAATTAGTATTAATTATTATTAAAATAAAAAACTAAAATTATAATCAAAAAATTATTCTGTTTTTAATTATATTTTATAGTCAATAATTTTATATTTATAAATTTTGGAGAAACAATCGAGAAATTTAAGTTTATAACAATCAAAAAATGATCTCAGAAAATTTATAACCAAACTTGGTTCTGTTTTTCCATTTTGTAATTGACTTTGCATTTTTTTTTGGGAAACAAAATCATCACATATTTGAAGAAAATGAAACGTGAATTCATTTTTCCTTTATGTGTCAATTGAGTTTGTTGAACTTAAGCTTTGTCCCAATAAAAATGATTTGGCCCATGAGTTATAAATAACTAAAGCCCACATCCACAAACTCCGCCTTCTTTCAATCTGAATGTTGCTTTTCCCGATGACGAAAAACAAAGCCTACCATTTTCCGTTTGTTGGAGAACCGACCACATGCAAATATTTGATCATCATTTCTCAAATTTCCGGCAAGAATCTCTGCAAGTTTTCTGGTGAGCCCTCTCTCACCTAACCTTCGGAGGGTGTTAGATAGCCGTCGAAACCTTATCTTCTTTGTTGCTCTCAATATATATATATATTTTTTGAATTAGATGTTAAATTAATTCAAAAAAAAAATGTTTTTACATCAAATGCTTCTTTAATTTGAAAGCAGAAAGAATAGAAAGATAACCGTTGAAAGAATTTTTTTTAGCTTGAAACTGAAAACCAAATTTGGAGCCCTTCTTCGTATCTCCGGTCTCCAGCACTCCTAATTGATAGGAGTTGGTTCCGCACTTGTTTGTCAATGAATTGAGAGAGTTTGCTAGCAGGTGTTGATGGTTCGCCATGTCTCCTAGCATTCCTTTCTCTCCAAATTGTATGAATTGATGCTTGGAAAACGTATTGGGCAAGTAACCCTTGGATACGGTTTAGACCCTTGTCTTTGATGTAATTGACAATCGCGTGTCAATCTGTAGAGTATTGATTGTTGAAAAGATTTCTTGCTAGCTTAGTCCAGATTTCCGAGGAGAACCTGCACGAGAAAAACAAGTGATCCCTCGTCTCCATGAGGTCTGTACAAAGGACACAAGCAGAACTCGCTCCTGCATTCCAAACGCTCATTCGATCCCCCGTCGATAAGCGATTATGGATCGCCAGCCAAGTACAAAAAGAGTACTTTGGTGTTGCGTGCGTGAAACAAATCCCCCGATGCCAGTTTACTTTGCTTGCCGTTGTCCTTATGTGGTTCCAAGTGTCCCTCGTTGTGAAATGTGGCTTGAATTGATCCCCTTTTCCTCTCCAAGTGACGATATCTGCCGAATTCGGGACTTGTCTTTGTCGTGAAGTGGCAAGAGCTTTTTCAATATCATTCAAAGCTTGCATTCTATGTCGACGCCTTCGCCGAGTGCTCCACGCTTCTGCTACTGTTGCAGTCACCTTTATCCCCAAGTCTATGGTTCCTCTTAACCCCACCTTATCCATCAAGGAACCCAGATCTGACCACTGATCATACCAAAATGATGTAGCCTCCCCATTCATTATCTCAACTTTGCATAAAGTTTTGGCTATTAGTCGATATTTGATCAACTTACGCCACATCCACGATCCCTTGTTTATGTGCGTTTTGACTGACCATTCCCGTTTCAGCATATTTGTTTTGATCCATTTGACCCATAGAGATTGTTGATCTAAGACTGTCCTCCAAATGAGCTTCAGGCAGCACACATCGTTCGCTTCCTTAAGTGAACGCAGTCCAAGTCCTCCTTCTACTTTCGGTTTGCACACAACTTCCCATGCAATCTTTGCTTTTTTGGTGTTTAAGTCAACTCCTGACCATAGAAAAGCATAACAGATTTGATCAAGCTCTCGAATACACGCCCGAGGGAGCCGAAAAGCTGCCATTCAGAAGTTTGAGATGCTCCCAAGTACTGATCCTATGAGACATAGCCGTCCCGCAAAGGACAGGAACCGTGAAGTCCAGGATGTAATGCGGCTTCTAATCTGTTCCAGTAACGGAAGATAGTCCCCTGCAGAAAAACATTTAATGACTAAAGGCAGTCCTAAATATCTTACTGGGAGCGATCCATGCGCAAAAGGAAACTTTGAGATCATCTCTTGCCGCACTCCCTCTGATACACCCGCAAGATAAAACGTAGACTTCTCCATACTGATTTTTAGACCCGAAATTTTTTGCAAAATCATCAAATACTTTGACTATGCCCTCCATTGATCGCACCTTACCATCAGTGAGCACCATGATATCATCCGCAAAGCTGAGATGAGTTAAGCCCGAGTTTTTGCATTCGGGGTGGTAACCAATCTGTCTTCCGACTGCAGCTCTGTCCAGTAGCTTTGACAGCACGTCCATGCTTAAAACAAATAAATATGGGGATAAAGAGCAGCCCTGTCGAAGCCCTCTCTTACTCTGAAAATAGCCTGCAAGTTCTCCGTTTACTTGTACTGAGAAAGATGCAGAAGTTAACATAGACAGATCCAGTGAATGAAATCTGCTGGAAAATTCATGGCTGATAAAACGTTGGTGGTGAAGGACCATTGGACTGAATCAAAGGCCTTTAAAATGTCGATTTTTATGGCGCATCTCTCTGATATTGTATCCTTATGGTAATCCTTTACTATTTCCGTAGCAAGTAACACATTCTCTATCAACAATCTGTCTTTCACGAACGCTGATTGATTTGCCACGACGAATTTTGGCAAAATCCCTTTGAGCCTATTCGCAATCACTTTGGAGATGACCTTGTAAATGACATTGCAACAAGAAATAGGCATGTAGTCCTTCATCTCTACAGCCTCTATTTTCTTTGGAATAAGCGTTAGAATTGTGGAATTTATGCCTTTCGGCAAGAAACCTGTTGCAAAGAAAGATTGGATTGAAATAATAAATTCCAAGCCAATAATCTCCCAAGCAGATTTGTAAAACTCCACTGTGTATCCATCCGGACCCGGCGACTTGTCGTTGGGCATAGAGAATAAGACCTTTCTGATTTCCTCTGGAGAGAACTCTTTCATTAACCGCTCATGGTCCTCCTTAGCCCTGGGCATTCGGGTATTCGGGTCGGTTCCGGGTCTTTCGGGTATATAGAATTAATACCCATATAGGTACCGAAAGGATTTCGATTCGGTTTCGGTTCGGTTCCTATCGGTTCCGGGTCGGTTCGGGTCTAAACTTAGAGAACCGTAAATTACCCGAAATAAATCGGTTCTTAATTCTAATCGAGTTGGTTCCGGATAAAATACCCGAAATAAAGAAAAAATAACCGAAATCAATGCAAAATAACCGAATTCAATCAAAATAACCGAGTTCAAGGAAAATAACCGAACCAAATTGAACATAAAACATTGGTCTAAAGTAGAAAATTTCAAATCTAAAGTTCTTGAAACAGTCACACAAATGATAAAGTAGAGGCTAGAGACGAAATTCAAACTTAAAAATGAAACATAGGAGAGTACAGTTTGAAATGGTAAAGGTCCTAATTCCTAAAGGACCTAAAGGTGCAACCCTTGAAGTTTTGAACATCAAATTTTTTTGCTCTTCACTCTTATGTCTCCTATAAACAGAAAATAGTAAATCTGAGAGCCTGAAGCATAAAGAACAACAAAAAATCAATAAAAGATAGACTTGGTTACCTCATTCTCATGGTTCTGGGAAGTTGAATTTAGGTTCAAACTCTATAGAAAAAATGAAAGAACATAAACTTAGAAATCATACTTGTAAAATCGATTCAAAAGAGAGTTGAAAAGAAAGAAATTACCTCTCATAAGTTCATCTTGCATCTCTACATCCGAAAGCAAACTTTCAATTGTTAAGTCTCCTTTATCATTTAAATGAATTTCACACTTCAACAATTGCTCGGTGCACATCAATACTTCAATCATGTAGTGTGTCAAACAACTCCTACATGGGTCTAATACTCTCCCACTAGTGCTCAATGCAGATTTTGATGCTACTGAAGACACTTGCATTGCAAGTATATCCTTAGCTACAAGAGACAGAACTGGGAACTTGGGACTGTTTTTCCTCCACCAATCTAAGACATCGTATTCAATACCTTTCATTACCCTCGGATGCTCCACATCTTCTTTCAAGTACAAGTCCAACTCATTAACTGAATCTGGAATTCCAGTTTCTTGTACAAGCTCTTCGTATAGGTTATCCATTCTTTCATAACCAATTCCATTACCCAGAACCCTTCTCTCAAAAACTTGACTTGTCACTTGAACTTCGGACTGAGAAGACGATGGTCCTTGTGACTGTGAAGAAGTAGCAGATCCACCACTAGCACTAGAAGTTTTGTACTCATCAAACAATTTCTTCAAAATACTTTTGATTGTCTCAGAAAGAAGATTAAACTCGATGGATTCTTTCCCATAAAGCTTCTCAAAACAGAGGTGAGCAAACTTCATCTTCTTCGTTGGGTCAAATACACTTGCTACTATCAAAAGCTTGTTCATCTCACAGTTTTGAGATTTACTATTCTCACTTGTATCTTCCCAAAAAGGATTCCAATACTTCTGCAATTTCGTCATCATGTTTAAGGCTTTGTACTTTAATTCTTCATTAGGACCTGGACAGCTGCTTATAGCACTAATATTTCTAGTAATTGTGCAAATCTCATTGTAGATTTTATGAGCAGTGATGGAAGTTGAAGCTGAAAGACTCAAACTGGAATTGTAAAAGATTAGAAGGAATTGAGCTAACCTCTCAACTTCTTCCCAATCTCTTGTAGTCGCTGGTCCAATCCTCTTCTTTCCCTCCACAATTTCAAGAAAGTAGTCGTTATACGGTTTATCTTCAGCCTCCATCTTCTCAAATGGCAATCTAAACTTCAAAGCTTGTTCTAACATGAGATATGTGGAATTCCATCTGGTTCTCACATCTAAAGGTAAGCTTCCCCTTGTAACCTTTCCTGAATCTACAAGAAACTCAAAGGACTTGAGTCTGTTTGTTGAAGACCTCACATATTGAATACCATTACGAATCCCAGACACACTGTCTTTTATCTCCGTCAAACCTTCTTTCACAATCAAGTTGAGTATGTGAGTAGAACACCTTATATGCAAAAAATCACCTTTTAGAACCAAAGCATCATCACCAAGCTGACCGAATCCTTCCTTGAACTTCTTCAGAGCTGAAGAGTTAGCTGTGGCATTGTCTACTGTGATGCAAAAAACTCTCTTTATATCCCACTCTTCTAAACACTCTAGAAGTACCTTAGAGATTGTTGCACCTTTATGATCAAAAACATTCTTGAAACCTATGATCAACTTCCTTAGCTTCCAACTAGCATCAATAAAATGAGCTGTTATTACCATATAACTAGCCGAAGTATTGGGAGCAACCCATATATCCGTAGTCAATGAAAACCTTTGCTTGTTCTGTCCAAGAATTTTCTTCATAGCTGCTTTCCTTGAAACATACATCTCAACAATTTCACTTGTGCATGTTCTCCGAGAATGAGGCTGATAAAACTTCACTTTCGAGCAGAAATGTCTCCAAGCTATGCTCTCAACAAAAGCTAATGGCAATTCTGCTAATACCATCATCTCATTTGTAGCTTCCTTAAACACCTTCTCAGAGACCTTACACAAGCTCATGTCGCCATCCTCACCAGGAGATATCACTGTCTGGCTTTTATTTATATTAGCAGCTATCCAAACATTGTAAGACTTACAACCCTGTAGATGTTTCTTCAGATTGGATGTACCAGACTTGGTTGGATAACTCATTACTTCCCCACAGTAATGACAATTACATTTGTCATAATTGTCTTTCAGTCTGGTGAAGTGATCCCAAACCCAAGATCTTGGCTTCTTCCTTGACCCTAAACCAGAACCAGAAACTCCTTATTTATCTTTCCTCTTCCCTTTACTTCCACTTGCAGGACTTGGCGTTTCAACATCATCGTCTGATACATCAATATTATCTTCCTCCATTGGAGAGTAATTGTTTTGAGGAGGATATTCACAAGATGCCATATGCATCATCACTAAACAATTCAATAATCGGATAAAACAACAACAAGCTCTAGAGAAGACAGACATCTGTGAGATGGAGATATTTGTTTTCAGACTAAACATTGACCAACTTACAAAGGATGAAAGGAAAGTGGAAATGAAGATAACCGAAAATGAGAAACTCAACTACTCAAGTATGAGATGAAATTACTTTAAAATCAGACAAACATGATTCGGGTACTCCCAAAAATTGTAACAAAATCAAAGCATACATAACAAAATCAGACAAACATGATTCGGATATTCCCTAAGAATTGGTAATCACTAATCAAAGCATGCATAACAAAATCAAAATGTCACAACTTTACAATTACTATGACACACAGACAAAAAAATCTCTTAAAACCATGTTCATGAAATTTCCGATTCAAGGAATTAGAAATCAATAAATGGGAAATTAGAATCGTGGAAGTTGGATTAAGCATCACATAATTTAACAAACAATCACATATATAAGGAACAGAGAGAGACCTTCAAAATCCCACAATCGAGATTCGATAACGGAGAATTGACAAAGATTAGAAAGAGAAGAGTAGGGAAGGACGACACATACCTCCGATTGATTTCTCGACGACGCTGACGTCGGCAACAACAAGCAATCGGCGATATTAGGTGAGGGTTCCAGCTTTGTAAATAGAATTTGTATTCGTCTCGAGTCGTTATAGGTGAACTACGAAGGGCAGGCGAGCCGACTAAGTCACGAAGGCTAAGTGGCTAAATAGGGTTTTGTGTTGTTTTGTTTCGGTTACCCGATCGGTTCCGGGTGGGAACCAGAACCGATCCGATACCCACGGGTATGAAACATAAAACCCATCGGGTAAATTGACTATAACCGAATCCGATCCGAACCGGTTTTTTCGGATCGGTTCCGGTTTGGGTTTTCGGGTCCGATTTTTATGCCCAGGGCTAGTCCTCCTCTGTGCATCGAAAAGGCAGTAAATCCTGCAAGTTTCCCACTGATACTCCTTCAAAATCATCAGGAATGAGCTGTAAAAACTCTCGAAAGAACCTCTCAGCTTCTGCTTTTAAATCATCCCCATTAGTAATCACATTTCCATCCGGACAACGAATTTCATGAATCTTATTCTTTGCCTCTCGTGTTTTAAGAGCTCTATGGTAGGCCTTATTATTTTTGTCTCCAACCTTCAACCAGTGAAGTTTCGACTTCTGCTTCAAATATTTTTCCTCCAAACCTGCGACCAAATCCCATCTGTTACAAGCTATTCTCTCCTCCTCCATAGCCAGCTGCGATGGGTTTGTTAGAGTAGCCACTTGTTTTTCACAGCGAACTGAGTAAGCTTCTCTGGTTTTCTGAACAAGATTCCTCATCCTTATCTTTGCCAAGTTTCGGATCTGAGGCTTTAGATGCTTGAGTTTCTTTGAAAAACGGAACAAGGCGGATGTTGACAGAAATATCTTTCCTGTATCCTTCCAATATCCCTCCACCATTGGTTTAAATTCCTCCAGCTCTGCCACCACATTGACAAATTTGAAAGGCTTACGTACCCGCGCAGTCTCAGGAATTAGATGAATGCGACTTTGAAGGTGATCCGAGCAACCTCCTGCTTCAAAGACGTTATAAGATTGGGGGAAATTTTGCAGCCACTAGTCATTTACTAAGACTCTATCAAGCTTCTTTGAAATCAGATAGCTGTCTCTCTTATTTGACCATGTAAACAGCGGACCATGGTACGCCATATCTGAGAGTGAACAGTAGTTCACCATGCTCTGAAAATCTCGCATGCCTTGTGTGACCATTGGAGAGTTTTCAAAGTTTGAGTGCTCCTCCATCTCAAGTATTTCATTAAAATCTCCAAATATTATCCATGGCTTATTCCGAAAGATTGGAGAATTTTGGTGACTAACCAAATCTCTCCAAAGCTCCTTTCTTTCTTCCATGAAGTTCGATGCGTAGACAAAGGAACAAAAGAACTCGTCATCTCGATCCTCCATCTTCACCGAACAGATAATTAACTGGCTACTCTTGAAAAAAGGAGTAACTCTAACATTGTTCCTCCAAACCACCCAAATACGACCAAGCCGGTGGTACTCATAGTTTGTTAGAATCGACCAACCATTAAAGATCTTACTTCCAATCCTCTGATATCGTTCCTCCTTCACTCTCGTCTCTATCACACAACCAAACTGAAAATTTCTCTCCTCTACCCACTTCTTAATAACATAATGCTTAACTGATTTATTTAGTCCCCGGACATTCCAGAAGAAGCTTGACATATGATTATTTCTTGCGAGAGGTTCTCTTTGTACCCAAAGCACTAGGGCAAGCCTTAGTGGTTAGGGCGTAAAAGTCTGAAATAAATGTGTTGATCCCCTTTTTTCCACGAGGCATAGATTTTCGCAGAGTCCCAACCTCGAGATTGGGTGGTGGAGCTTTTGATTATGTGTGAATAATTTCTTTCTCCTCTGTTTCTTCTATCTCCTCACTTTCTGATTCTGTTTCTTCCGTTTCATTGTCTTTCTCTTTTCTATTGCTTTCCTCCCTTTTTTCTTCCTTTTCTATTACGTCTCCTTCTGTTTCTAAGTGCAAGATTTCAAAACGAGAAGGTGACCCAATCTCTTTGTTCTCTTGTACTTTTTTTATCTCTAGAACGACTTGCCTTGTTTGATGATACTCTCAACCATTTATTTGTCTCTTATACCTCTGGTATTACCCCTGCCTTTTCTGATACTGGAGTTGATGTTGCCTGAACGAGGTCATTTATCTTGTCCATACTTGTTTCTCCTTGTCTGTCTTTCGGAGTTTCCATGATCACCATCTCATCCGTTATTGTGTCACTCACCTCCTCATTCTGAATTCTTTCAACTGCCTGGATCTTCTCGACCACCTGAACTGCATTTTGACTTTCCCCTGAAACTGTGTTTGGAGCCTTTCCTTTCACTGGACTATCCTTGTGAACATGTCCCCACTTCGAACATCCTCTACACCTTGCCGGTAGCCAGGGATACTCAAAGGACACTTCAGCATCTATTCCCATAGACGATTTGAAACGGTAAACTTTTGGTAGCTCCTTTGTCATATTCGCTTCTACAAAAACCTTGCTTCCTCAAAGTTTTGAGCAGGGTTCGGTATCCGGGTGTAAACGCACTGGTTTACCTGCTGAGCTTGCTATAAAACCCAAACCATCCCAAGAGAACATCCTGTGTGGGACGTTTCTCAAAGTTATCCACATCGGAATTGTTGTAATCTCTGGTTCTTCTTCTTCCACTACTGGAGACCACTTTGAGACTATCATGGGAATATCCGCTATATTCCACATTTCCCGTCGCAGAATTCTGCTTCGAGTTTGAGCATCTCGAATTCTGAACTTGACCGTATTCTCATTCACGGAAAACACATCAATTCGAATTGATTTGTCTCCTAAGGGCCAGATTTTATTTACAATCACATGAATCTTTGCTACATGTGGAGCTGGGGAAAGAAATTTCCCTTCCAGAAAATCCTCCCATAGCGGAACAGAGTTTTGAAGTATTACATCTGGTTTTTTCACCATTGCAACTCCATTAACAACTTCGACTTGAATTGAATGATTCGATAGTGAGGGCTTATTTTTGACGACATTTACCCACGTAACTTTCTTCTCCTGAGAGCCCTGAGACTGCCCCAGATCTCCCTGAACCAGAGAAGGAGGGGGAGCCTCCTTTTCCGGCGCCGTCATTTGCCGTAGCGTTGCCTTGCGGCGAAATCCTTTGAAAACCCTAGTCGCCCTTTTGGTCGCCCTAGAGAGAAAAAAACAGGTTTTCGAAATATAGAGTTTTTTCCTTCGTTGCTCTCAATAACCTTATGTGTGTCTCTCTCTCGGCCATTTAAGCAAATTTGAGGCTGCTGAATCCTAATCCCTTTTATTTTCCTAGGTAAGCATCTAAACTTTGACTCTCTTTACCGTCTACTGTTCAAACTTTCTGAAATTTCTGTTTGCGAAGCCAGAAATCTTCAACCCGTGTTCATCTCCTTAACAGCTTCTCCAACGAATTGCTTCGTCTTCTCCCAATGTTTCCATGACTCCAAGTAAAATCATTGAAACTTGAATCTTCTCTGTATCTTCTGATGTTTCCAAGACATTGTGAAATTATAACTCTTTATTCGACTTCATGTTAACACATGTAACTTATTCCTGTTAATTTTGATGATTCCTGGCTGATTCTTCGACATCGTGGATTATTTTCACATACGTTTTGTAAGTTTTATTGATTCATTGAAATATTTCATCAATTATTCCATTCACTGATTATTGATTGTGTTTTTAATAGAGTCCACCAATCTTCAGCTCCAAGATTGGTCCCCCATCAGCTCTAACACAAGATATGAAGCTATGAGGTGTGATGTCAACAATAAACATATGGTTGCTGCTAGACTGGTCGGTGGTCTTTATTAATGATAACAAGGAAAGAAGAAATAAAGCTGCTGTTCAAAACGAGGGTAAAGGCAAGATGGGACAAGATACGGAGGCCCAGTCTGAAATAACGACCAATCCCATAGAAGATTCTGGAATGCTCAAAACAGAGCTGCAACGGTCTGAGTTGAATAAGGACAAAGACTGCAAAAGCAGTGTACGAGTGCTAAAATGCATGAAGGAGAAGAAGACAGAGAGCGCTGCGGGCAATGCTTATCCTGTAAAGCTGTCAAACCGATTTGACATATGTTATAGCACCTTAGGGTTTTCATAGCTTTGTATAAGTACTAGCTTATGCCGCTTGTAAAATCTAAGTGGATAAAATAAAGATTCAAATGTTTATCTTCTTCAAATCTCTCTAAAGGTTTACAAACTTCTTTAGTCTTGTGTCTGTATCGAGATTCTTGGGTGAGCAGGTCATATCTTATGCCAGCAGTTTATCTCTGATTCTCTCTTGGGAAGTGACTAACCATATACACCAGGTTAGTTGAATTGGCTTTGTTGATCTGCATATTCGTTTGTCTATATCAATAGATGTAATTGGTTGGTGTAGTTGTATGTCAAGAACCCTGTAACTTTTAAGTGAACTTAATCGAGTTAGGATCTCACTATTAATCGAGTGATGCAAATCTCAACTGAGCATAATCTAAAAAGTAACGTCAAGTTAGCAATATCTGCTGAATTCCTTCTGGTACTTGAGAATAATGTGGATACTTTTGTTTTATTCAGTTTGAATCCAATGGACGAAATGCATATAAGTTGGCTTGACTTCAAACTGGTTTATTTCATCTTTCGGTTCCAGTTTAGAGTCTAAGTAAGCGACTCTGTTTTCGATTGCTTCATATTTTTCAACAAAGCTCTTATTAGATACACCACGAGTAGGATATTGAGAACTGATTCCTTGAACTTGTCATCTCAGTGCCTTGAAGAGATTTGACATCGGAAAGGTTAGTGAAAGAGACATATTAAGATGATATCACCGGCACTTTAGTCATTTGAACTTGTCAACTAATTCTTTCTCGGGAATAAGATAGTAATTATTTTTGTAATTTTGTTTGCTTTGAGAATGAGATGCTTAGGTTATTGTCTCTTGAAATGCAAATATTTGGAAGATTTATGTTTCGCTATATTAAGATGATATCACCGGCACTTTAGGTAATTTCATTTGGAGTTAGTTATTATATATTAGAAACAGATATCTAATTTAAAATCCAGGATACTATTACTAATTTTTGCCGATGATATCACCGGATTATCGGGGAATTTCGAAATTTAATATTTGTTTAGAGAAGAGAAGGCAAGAGTTTATTGTATTTATGAAGGCTTTATATATTATTTTAGATTAGGTAAGAGGTTCCCCGTTGAAATTTCGAAATTGAAATTCCTTTCTTATCGGTGTACATTACTTTTTGATTAGGCATAAATATTTTCTGGTTGAAATGAAGATTATATCATTTTCGGTTTAATATTTCAAAATAATACTGGTTAATTTAATTTGTAAGGTAACACGGTTGTGAAATGTTTCTTTGCAATTTTGGACTGTAGGTTCCTCGTTAAGCATGTATCTTTTGACAATTGACATAGATGATGATCTCTAAAAGAGCTTACTTATTGTTCTTCATCACGTTTAAAATGTATATGTGAATTAGTACAGTAATTTAAAAGTTCGTTCATTTGCAAATTGTTGATATTGGGTCATGCCATTTTAAAGTGCATAATCGTATGGTTCATTTTATAAGCGGGTGAAAAATCGGTTTTGGAGATTTCATGAAAACTTAATCACAAAATGAATATGTAAGTGGAATCATAATCTGGTATGTACTTTTATATGTTAACTATTATGCTCAAATCGTATTATATTATATATGTAACAATAAATAGGTCGGTATATACATGAAAAAAAAAAATGGGTATCGAGTCAGCTGAGTCGACTCAGTTTGTACGGTACATTATTGTTCAAATCTGTTTGGAAACATGTTTAACTTAGATAGAATAGTTTTTTAATCCTGAAATTATCCTTAATGAACTCTAAAATTCTAACTAATCTCCAACGGTACAAACAGTAATATAACATATGAATAAATGTTATTTTTATAGAGTAAAAAAGTGACCCTATTTTAATAGAATAGATTAAAAGACCTAAGAGCAAATTATATGAAATTAATTAATGCTGAAAATCTTTTTAAAACGAAATTGTTTCAGTTTACTAGTTAACTGTATTTGCGTATAACGGTTGTTTGTATTGATTATGTTGATATGAAATTAATGCTCTTGATATCAATATAATTGATTTGAAGTTAAAAAAAGAGAAACTAAATTTAAGGAATTTCATATCTTTTGGAGCAATTTAAGGAAATTATGGAAATTAGAGGAATTATAGCGGAGTGGGGTGGAATATATAAAAGTGGCATCACAACTTCTTTTCATTCATTCGGTATACAACAAGCAATGACTTTTTCTTTTCTTTCAAACAACAATTATGTCTCGCAGATCACAGCATCCAAAGGGCAAGGAACAAAGGCATTGATTGATAATGTTGACAGACAAATCGAGATTACAATGATGATTCATTGTAATCTCGATTTGTCTGTCGACAGTGTCTGCACATGTGAGAAAATTCCAGAGAGATATCGATTGCCTAAAAACTGAATCTTGTTGTTGAAAAAAGCACCCAAAACTTGATTTCTCAATTTTCTCGCCTGCCCGTTTTTTCTTCTTCTTCATAAATACACATCCTCTCGTCTTTTTAAGCCAATTCGATCCAAAAGCGTTCGTCTTTTCTCAGCGTTTTCCGTTGTTCATATTCAAGGAAGGAAAAAGGTTTTTCTGGGTTTTTATTTATTTTTTGTTTTATAGATTGTTTTGTTTCGTTGGTTTCCATTGCTTTATGCTGAGATCTGCGTTTACGTTTTCAAAGTTTGTGTTTTATTTTGATGGATCTGCATTTGGGTTTTTGACTGTTTATGCAAAAAAAACACGAGAAGGTCTAACCTTTTAAATTTGACATTTTGAGAAACGTTATTTGGCCGTTTGCTTGTTTTGATCTCTTATTTTGTACGTGTGCCATTGCTCAGGCTGAGTTGTGTCTTCTTGGAAGCATAGAAAACCTCTATGGTGAGCCTCTTTTGGCGCGATTCACTAAGTTGCTCTTCTTTGTTCATAGTTTTCTCACATTTGTGTTATTTTCTGGGATAATTTTGATATCTTGTTAACAGGGAGAAGCACCAGCTTGAAAGCAAAGATAGAACTTTGATAAAATAGAGTTTGAAGCTAACCTGTTTTCATTTGCTTGAAGAATATTGGGTTACAATAAGTGGTATTTATACAAAAGGATAAGGAGACAGACATGATCTGGATGAGCTTTATCTACAAATCCAGCTGGCTGCTTCATGTAAACCGTTTCATTGAGTTCTCCATGAAGAAAAGCATTTTTGACATCCATTTGCTTGATGTCCCATTGCATTACCGTAGCTGCATCAAGAACAAGACGCACTGTTGCTGTTCTTACCACTGGACTGTAGGTATCTAGGTAGTCGATGCCTTCTTCTTGATCAAATCCTTTGGCCACAAGACGAGCTTTGAGTTTATCAAGAGACCCATCTGCATTGAGTTTCGTTCGGAAAACCCATTTGCTTCCTAAGACATGCATTCTTGGAGTGTATGGGACTAGAGACCAAGTGCATGTTTCTTTGCAATTCTCAATTTCTTCATTTAATGCTCCATTCCATCCAGGATGTTTGAGAGCAGCTGTCACAGTCTTTGGCTCAGGATGAGTAACCTTATGTGTTAGTAACACATACCGTGGGTTTGGTTTTCGAATTCCATCTTTTAATCTTGTTACCATCGAATGTTGGGGAGCTTCATGAACCAGAACTGTTTCTGTAGCTGCAGGCTGAGACACAGTAGACGCTTGTCCAATTGAACTGTTTGGAATTGGAGATCCACTGAATTCACGAGCAGTTTCTACCTCTGTTGTTGCTCCTGAGGTTGGCAATGGAGGAAAATCTGTCTCTGGGAATAATGGTGCAGCATGCGTGTCAATTGGGATGTCAATCTGTGCACCAGTGGATTCAGAGGCAGTGTTTGGTATCTCATGAGGAGGAACAGAGATGACCGCTGGTGAGGAGCTTAAGTCTTCAGGATTTGACGAGACTGAGCGTGAAGGTTCCGTGATCTTGGTCAAGAAACTCTGCTGCCAAGCGTTAAGAAGTACAGAGCACGTTGCAGGCTGCAGGGATGCATATATATCTTGAAAAGGAAAAACTTCTTCATCAAATAGGACATGACGACTGATGTAGACACGGCCTGTTGGTGGATATAAGCATCTGTAGCCTTTATACTTCTCATTGTAGCCAAGAAAAACACATTTGAGTGATTTGGGATCAAATTTGTTGATTTGATAGTCCCTGAGCGTAGGGTAACAGGCAAAACCAAATGTACTCAAGGCAGTGTACTAAGGAGGCTTTCCATGAAGTCTTTGATAAGGGGAGACATTGTTGTCAAGGGCCGAAGTGGGAAGAAGGTTGCTTAGAAAGTTTGATGTGAAGAACGCTTCTACCCAAAACTTCTGAGGCAATTTACTTTGAAACATCATGGAGAAACCCAACTCCGTAAGATGTCTATGCTTTCTTTCTGCAAGACCATTTTGTTGAGGAGTGTGGGGACATGAAACATAATGTTGAATCCCACTATGTTGCAGATGAGAGAGAAAAGTTTTGTTTACAAACTCACCACCACAATCACTTTGAAAAATACCAATCTTTGTATTGAATTGGTTTTCTACCAGTTTCTGGAAAGTGAGAAAGATTGAGCAGAAATCTGACTTGTGCTTCAGTGGATAAAACCAGCAATACCGAGACCAATTATCAATAAAGATTACATAGTATCTGAAACCTTGTACTGAAGTAATAGGTGCAGGACCCCACAGATCACAATGAATACGCTGAAGGGGTTTTGAAGCTAAAAATTCAGAATCAGAAAAAGAAAGTCTTGAACTCTTCCCAAGTCTACATGACTCACACATCAGACCGGTACTTTTATTGATAGAGATAGCTTTTGAAGATGAAAGTTATTGAAGAATCTGATTATTTGGGTCAAGCCTCCTATGCCAAACCACATCACTTGCTGCATGTTGTCTGGAGGAGAAGAACACCTGAGATTGACTAGAATCCTTCAACACATAGAGCCCCTCACTGTTTCTTCCCAGCATTAGTGACTTCTTTATTGCCTTGTCCTTAACAATAACCCCATCACAGTCAAACTCAAAGGAGCAGGGATAATCTCTGGTAACTTTCGACACAGACAATAGTGATTTAGCAATATCAGGACAGACTAAAACATCTTTTAGAGGAAGTATACCTGATGGTGAACCAATGATGGCAGAACCAGTGTGAGTGATGGGTAAGAAGTTACCATCAGCTATCATAATCGTGTCTGAGCCATGATAAGGATGGGCCTACTGCAGATGGTGAGTGGAGTTCGTGACATGAGCGCTTGCTCCCGTGTCTGGAAACCATTCTGTCCCGGACTGTTCAGTGACATCAGTGATGCGCATTGCAGCCATTGCTTGAGGAACATCTTGGAGCTGATACGAGTTGTCAAACATGTGCCAGCATGTTATAGCAGGATGTCCTTTCTTACCACAGATTTGACGGACAGAACGATTGTCAGGGTCAGAGGATGTTTGAGGAGATGAGATCTGTTGAGGAAAACCACGACCACGAGTGGAATAGGAGCCGCAGCCTCTATTTCCTCGTCCTCTGCCTTGATTCGTGTAACCTTGGTTTGTGTAACCTCTGCCTTGAATTGTGTAGTAGGCTTGTGGTTGCAGTTGCTGAAAGGTATTGAAAGCCATGTGTGGAGTAACAGAGGATGGAGATTCATATTTCTGCAGCTTGTCTTCAAAGCCCACGAGCTTGTACATGACATCCTCAAAGCTAGGACCAGGAGGAGTGTCCATAGAATCTTCAATCACTGTGACAATGGTCTCATACTCTCTCCCTAGACCGTGGAGCACACCATATATCTTCTCTTGTTCAGGAATCGGCGCACCAATAGAGTCCAACTGGTCACACAGATCTTTTATTTAAGAGATGTACTCAGATAATGACCTTGAGCCCTTAGTGGTTGTCTGGATGCGTCGTTGTATGTCAAGTCTTCTTGTTGCAGAGACCCTGTTGTACTTTTTGGCTAGCGCATACCAGATCTCTTGAGAAGACCGAAGACCATAGGTACTCTTAATAGCTTCTTCAGTGAGAGAACCGATGATCCAAGCCATGATGAGTTGATCTGTGTGAACCCACTTGAGAAACGCCGGATTGTTTCCTTCTGTGACCACATCTCCATTTCGAACAGCGATTGTCGGAGGAGGTCTTGGAATTGCTCCGGTAACGTAACCCATCAGAAGCTGGCTGTTGAGAAATTGCTCGAACTGAACCTTCCATGAGAGATAGTTGGTGTTGGTCAGCTTCAGAGTAACAACTTGAGTGATAGATAGCGTAGCGGGTGTAAAGACATCAGAAGAAGGAGCCGCCATGGCTCTTATACCATGAAAGCAAAGATAGAACTTTGATAACTTAGAGTTTGAAGCTAAACTGTTTTCATTTGCTTGAAGAATATTGGGTTACAATAAGTTGTATTTATACAAAAGGATAAGGAGACACTCTTGTAAACCCCAACGCCAGCTAGCCCTAAGCTGCTTCTGCTTTACTCTTCGGATATGGATGCCAGTACATCGTACCGGTTTTGAACATTAATTCCTTCTGTTGTACGAACCTGCAACATCTTCTTTTGCTCTGCTTTTATGTTGTCGTGTTGCAGAGATGACCGTTGTGGATCTGAAGTGGGCTCTAATGATTCTTTCATCTTGGGCCGCCATTCCTTACGGCCCAGTGTCATTTTGTTTTCTGAAATGACACCGTTTTGACCATTCACGTTGACACAGCTTTCTTTGTGGATCATTCGGAGAATGGACACACCAATGGGTTTGGTGTAAAATCTGAACCTCAAAACAGAGATACGTCAGTCCATATTTAGGGATCGATCCGTAAGCCTCTCAATTTGATATTTTAGAATGTGAAACTGTTCTTGATTCTTCGACATTGGTTTGATCTTGAGGTTTATCTTTGCAGTATGTGATTGGTGGAAATCATGAAGGGAACCCATTGTTCCTTGGAGTTCAGATTTATGACAAGTCGCTAAAAAGTGGTGTGTGTGTGTTCATTGATGATATATTGATCTGTTAGTTTTTTCCATTAGTGTGGAATCTTAAGCATTTGAGGTCAATTTGGGTGTGTCTCAGGTCGAGTCCTACTGTTCTTGGAACAGGCCTTAAACCCTGCAAGGGTTACTCTGCCATTGTTCTTAAACAAGGCCAGATTTTGGTTATCAAAAAAGGTTCAGCTTCTGATGACTCTATATGGTTCCTTGAGGTTAGTATATGGAGATGTCAATGTTGCTAGTATAGAATTTTCGGGTGTTCATATTCTCATATGTTTGAAACATTTGGTTTATTGTAGGTGGATAGTCCTTTTGTCCAGGAACAAAGGAAATTGTTAGGAAAAGAGGTTGTTGCTTGGAGTAAAGGAGTGAGAGGAAATGCAGAGAAGCCTATTGTTATAAGCGGAATGCTAATAGCGATGCTTATGAAAGATTGGGTTCTCTGTGAGCCACACAACTCGATTATATTGATATCAAGAGCATTAATTTCATATCAACATAACCAATACAAACAACCATTATACGCAAATAAAGGAAATTGAAACAATTTCGTTTTAAAATAGATTTTCAGCATTAATTTCATATAATTTGCTTTTAAGTCTTTTAATTTTTTAATTTAATTTGTAATCCAGAATATCGTAAATCAATTTCAATTGAGTCTTGTTGTTCGTCTCAAAGGGAAAAAAGAACATAATTTAAATTGTCAAAAACTAAACCAAAAAATCATTCGCAAACAGTGAGTTAGATCGAAATACATTATTTCTTCATACACAAACAAAAAACTTGTCGAGATTTGATTATATGGGAAGCATTTTGTAATCCAAGAGAGAAAAAAAGAAGAAGTAGATGTGCGTTCTCCTCCTCTCCGCCGCTCGGTCTCTTACCCGCGACATGATGTCGAAAAGGTCTCAGAGGATCGGGGATCTCCTCTCTGGCGGTGCTGAGGTGTGGTTAAACCATTACGGCGAGTCGGCGGATGGGACGGCGTGAATCAATTTGCTTTTCTTTTGAGCTCCAGAGCTGCTATAGGGGCCGGTGGCGGAGAGAGCGAGGAGACGAGGTCTTTTGAGCTCCAGAGCTGCTGAGATACCCCAGTCAACACAAAAATCATCTGATTTGCCGCTCTTATGTTTGTAATTTCATTTGCATTTATTTTTAATTGAATAAAAACGGTCAATGTCTATTTTGTCCCTCAAAACTTAAAGAAAACTACAAACCAACCACCTCTTATCCATAGATAAATATATTATTTCTTAAAACAAAAGAAAAGAAAATATCAAAACACAAATGATTTATCGCAAAGGATTGACTTGAATTTATTTCGGATAACTCCGACGAAATCCTTTATGTTCATCATCTTGTTTCTCATCTCTCTCTTGATGATGAACCTAGTTGTACCAAGTGTTACCCAGTATTACTAAAACGCAAAAATCCAGAAAATCAGAAATTCAAACACCCAGAAATTCGAAATCAGAAACCAACAACAAACCTGAAATCCATAGACAAACACGAAATCATGTATTAAATCTGAAATAAATATAAAATTCGAGTTATATTGGAATTTAGAAACTCCCTAGAAATCTCTTTATACGTGATAATTTGACGGTTGGGATACGAACGCTTAGAACTTATAGTTTGGATGTATTTGTATTGGGTATTTGATGTTTTGAATTTTGGATATTTTTTTTTTTATTGCTAAAGATATTTTGGATATTTACAACTTAATGTTTGGATTTTACTAGTTCTTACTAGACTTATCAAGTACTACTCTAACCGAAAAAAGTATTTCGATTATTAGGTATTATTATGAGCAAACAAAAAATGAATTTACAAAAACAAAATCAAAAAATATTAAACATGAATTCAACCAAAAAAATATAAAAATATATTTTATTATTTACTATTTAGGATGGATATTGAGATAAATAATATATTTCATTTTTTCAAAAAAAAAAATTATATACAATTTAACTTAGTTGTACGACATATAAAAATAGTTATATATAGTTGTACCAAATTTGAATAGTGTTCCACCTAAATTATGTTTAAATAAATGAAAAACATACAAAAACACGTGTGCGCCGCCAAATTGACACGTGCACCGTTTTTGGTTTCAGTATCAGCCGCCAAAATTACACTTAGTTATCTAGTTATACCGATTTGCAAATAGTTGTACTTTTCGGTGTTTTCAACTTTAATTAGTTTTACCCAGCCATAAAATTTATATTTTTAGTTTTACAAATGATTTTAGTGAGTTAAAGTATATTTCCAAAGATTTCATGCATTAATATGTTTTAAAACCCATCTCATGTATCTTTTGCATCTGAAGGTGGTTAATATTAACAAAGTGATCATAAAAGTGTAAGGTGTTTGTTGTGTAAATATTCTAATAACAAACCATTATGCTATAAATTTATTTTACCTATTTAATATATGTTTTTAACATTTAATAGTTACTTATCTAACGTAATTTTGTTTGTTTCGTATTGTATTTTTGTTTTTCTAATAAACTTCTTGAATCAAATTGAAAATGAGTTATGAATACTTTTAGTTACACCAATTATACCTAATATTGCAAGACAGAAAGTACACGTAAAATGAGTTATGAAAATATAAATTAAGCTACGATACTATCATTCTCAAACTACTCATACAATCTCGATCTTCCTCTTCCTTTTCCTCGGTGTTCTCCAACAAATGGGAACCTAGTTTCTTGAGTTCTTCCTTTTCATATTCTCATGACATCCATTTTATGTCATCACCGTCCCCTATAATTGAAACATATGACTGTGCAACGAGCTGTATTCATTGTCCACTGAACAAGAATAACAAATATCATTAGTTCTCCGTAATGCGAGTTCTCTGAGTACTACTAGTTGCTCTCAGTAATACTCGATATCTTAGTAATGCCAGTTGGCCTAGTAATACCCAATTTTGTTACCCAGAAAAAATTTATATTTACCTACGGATCTACTATGATTTAGTACGATTCAGAATGATTCAGTGCACATTTAACCATTCTAATTGCTCTTATTTACCAATGTAAGACCATATCCAATCAATTTAGCAAAGAATTTCAAAAACCCAATGATCCAAAAAAAAGAATGACACAATTCACAATTTACTCTATGATTCAATGTGCAGCTATTGTATTCCTTAACACGATTTAGTATGATTTAAAGCGCAGTTAATCTATTCATAAGATATTGCATCCACAACTGCAAAAAAACTTAACTTTTCAAGCTTCCATGGAGTTTCAATGAAGCTTCAATGGTGAACGTCGGTTTTTGGAGAGGATGAAGATGAAAAATTAAATAGTGGGGCCCACTAATAGTTGAATTGTTGGTTAAAATAAATAAATATTGTTTTGTTTTTTAATTAAATATTAAAGTATTTTTAATTGATTTTCGATTTATTTTTAAAGTAAAAGAAAGGAGGGTAAAAAAGAGATAAGAAATAGAGAGGGGTAGTGAGATTATGAGAGGGGTAGTGAGATTTTTTTGTAATAAATAAGGGTATTATAGCTTTTCACCCTATTAATATAATATTTAAAAAAAAAAACTTGCCAAGAGACCAACAACTTATGATGAAAATTACAAACCATCTTATATACAGACTGGTAAAGCTACATGAGCTTAAAACTTGCTTACCCTAAAAATTTGACTTCCGAGAATTGTTGTAATTAATGACTGACCTTCCTTATTCAACATATGAATACGCAGATTTGTTTGCATTTGTAAAGTTCTGGTAGTTACCACTAACCGTTGCTCTCATTTTAATTTTGCATTTTATAAGTTTTCAGTAAGAGGGCGTTGGTAAAGAGACTCTCCAAACATTGTAAATCAATTTAGCCCAACTAAATTGTTTTTTTTTTTAGTCGATCGATTGGATATCACTAATGTATAATCAGATTAAAACCGTCCTAAACTGAAACAGATTGATAGATACAAGTGGTGACAGATAAAGAAAACATCTTTTATAAGATTTTGAAATCACCATCTGTGATCCAAATCATAGGTAGCATATAGAAATATAGAATCAAAGAATAAGATTACTTAATATGATCTGATGAGTTTCATGTCTCGGTAGTGTAGTCGGTTATCACACTAGTCTCACACACTAGAGGTCCCTGTTTCGAACCGGGATCAGACATTTTTTTTACTTTTTGTACTTTTCTATAAGCCCATTTGGTATTACGTAACAGCAAATTAAGCCAACTTATTATATCTAGTTTAAGTGATAGTGGATACTATCACACATTAGTTGTGGAAATAATAATAGATAATCACATCTTGACACATGTGTGAACAGTATTGGATCATGACCTTAACGTTCTCCGCATGATAGCCAAATGTAGGATAGCCAAAAGGGAATATGAGCGTTTCTTATCGAGATAAGACCAATCAGAACTATCAGTTATGATATCTGTAAATCTCACATCTATATATAAGATTTCTCTAATCCTAATAACCTCAAAACAAAATCTTAAATCCACTTTTAAAAAGAATTTTTTTTGTAAAGCGAAGAAAAGCCACCATGAAGTTCACGGAAATAATGCTAATCACATTCGTGATAGTCTCCATGCTATCTCCTGTTCCGATCAGAGCAGAACCGTCGTGTGTTCTAACGGAGCTCTCGCCTTGCTTACCGGCAATGACCACGGGAGCAACTCCGACTCCAGCTTGTTGCGACCAACTTAAGGCGCAGCAACCGTGTCTATGTGGTTATATAAAAAATCCAGAATTTAGTGCATTTGTTACTTCTCCAAACGCTCTTAAAGTCATAGAAACTTGTAAGGTTCCTCTTCCTAGTTGTTGAAGCTCTCAAGATGTTTGTAAGAAAAATTATAATCAATAATAACAAAATATTAAAACTAAATCTTGTGTAAGAATGAGTCAACTATGATGATGGTTCGGACTTGTGACTTGGAGTTTATCATGTTATGGTTTAAGCTTATAAATTGAAGTGTCTTTTTCTTATATATTTGTCCCACTCGAAATTCAAATATACGCACGTCTCTATAATAGATATAATAATGTAGCCAAAACTGTAACAAAGAAATACAAATACACAAGCTCTCTATCCCATATAGGCTCCGGTGATATTGGATTGGGTGGTGCGGGATAAATAAATCAAGGAGGACAAAGCGGTTTAAATGCAGTTTGTGCGGAATGCGTAATAAAAATGTGAACACTGAAAAATAAGCAGTGCGGGATATATTCGAATGGTGACAATTACAAATACAATATAAATCTAATAATTATTGAAGTTTTGAATTATCCAAAATAGTTTATTTTTTAAATAAAATTGTACTAACAATTGAAATGAATATGTATAAATTTTTCATTAGGAAAACTGAATAAAAAAATATAAAATATAAAAACCGCACTTGCCGAGTACTAAACACCCCGAAATTGGTGCGTTACAAATTTACTAGCGGATCACACGTTTTACTTGTTTTTGGACCGCACTGTGGGTTTCTTTCGTTTTTTTTTTGTTTTTTTATTATCAACTATACAACTGAACAAATATGATGAAAAGAAACATGTCAAAGTGAAAGTGCGTTCCGCAAAAGAAAAAGTCAATAAACGCCCGCACCACTGTTTGCATTCATTGTTTTAAAAACAAATTGTGCAACCGGTTCACTTGAGGAAAAAAACTGAGTTGAATGATCGATTTTTCTGCATTCTTCTCAAAACTAACCAGTTAAAGGATATATTGATTCTGCTAAAATTTTGTAGGGTCCACATAATTAGGGGAAAAAATGTTGATTCCTTTGAAAATTGTTACTCCTCAAAAAAGAAAAGTACTATTATTATTCCTTTCCGATTTATTCATCTCTTTCAACACGTTCAACTAAGTAACATTATCTAACTCAATTTTATTCAACTCATTATTTTTCCTTTCCTTCAACTTATTTCTTCAACTTATTTTTTTCTAAAAATATTTCACAAGTAAATCTCCAATTTTTAGAAAAAAATCGGCTTCATATGTTTGTTATCTACATGCATGCCATGCTGATTTGTCATCATCAGAGTGATTTTTAATATAATATAAAAAAATTAAATGGGTTCAAATTAGTAGAGAAATTATAATCAGTGCAACTCATATTAATTTGATTATAGAATCAAATATTTTTTATTAAACTAACCATAAAATAAATTGTTAATTAAAAAATATTACTCTAATATTTTTAATTGACAGCCACGAAATTAGTAAATAATTTTTAAAAAAATATTTATTAACCAATCAAATAGAATAAATAAGATTTGTATCATATTAATTATTTTTAAATCATTATATTTCTTCAATTATTTTTGTTTAGTTTTATTTTTAAAACTAAACTGAATCATCACATCAAACATATATTTTTTTCGAATATGTTATGATTTAAATTTTTTAAAATGAAATAAAGCATAAAACTGTTAAAAGTCTGAGTATTAGCTAGTTTTGAGTACTGGGTTCAGAAATCTATTTTTAAAAGATCCATATATATATACCTAATTAAATCTAACAGTTTCAAAATGATATTTAATAAAATAATTTATAAATTTTTTTTTTTGGGTATGATGCGAATTATTACCTAATTTATAATTAGATAGTAAGTTTTTTAAGTACAGGATCTGAAAAGTTAACATGTACTATCATTTATCATTTTGAAAATTTTCATTAAAATTAAAAGAGAATTTTCAATGACACATGTTATTACCTTTAATGAAATTAATTAATTTTTAGTAGAAAATTTATTGATATTTATTAAATCAATCAAATAAATTACAATGATACATATTTCATTATATAATTCATACCTATGCAACATGTGAACCCCTAGTTATATATACTTATTGAAAAAGTTGCACATGCACACATTCGACACGTGTGTGAGCATTATTGGATCATGATCTTCACATTCTCATGCATGATGGCCAAATATATAGGCTAGCAGCGTTTCTTTTCTAAACAAAGCATAAGAATTTTCTTTTTTTGGTATGAATGTTAAGATCATACATACATAACGTAAGAATTTTCTGTTATGATTATGTAAATCTCAAATCTAGCTATATATAAGAATTCTCTAATCCTAAAAACCTCAAAACAAAAATCTCAAATCTACTATATGAAAGCAAAAGGGAACTCCCCTGCTTCTAGCACGTCATCATTTTTGAATTTGACACGTGTCCTTCCTCATTAATACTTTACGGAAAATAAAAAAAACTCCCAACTCCTCTGCATTCCATTACATAGTGGCGTTTAAAAACTAAAAGACTCAGTTAACCAAAAAAAAAAAAAACTAAAAGACACAATCTCATTGTTAAAGCTATTATCTCTACAACTCCCACCCGTTAGACGATCCACGCAGTTCCAATAAAGTGAGTGGCTCAAGTAGCCTTAAAAAAAAACAATCTACCCTTCCTCTAATCTTCATACACTTCCTCTCTTTAATGAAACATGAAATTCCTATTCTATCCCTACTGTCCAACCCACCATTTAACCCATCTAAATAATAATTCTTTGAAAAAAATTAGAATCAACCAATGAGCAATCAGCAAATTAGACCAATGAAAACATATATTGACATTCTCTCTCTTCTTCTTCTCCCATCTGACGCGATTCCGACGACGACGCCATTGAAGACATCTCGAACTCTCTTCTGTGGGCTATGCCTCTATTGAAGCTAGTTGAATATTGCATTGGGCATTTCCGGTGAATAGAGGTGTGTTGTTGGTGTCTAAATCGTGTATAGAAGTCAATGAAATCTGTAGATATCAAATTTGTTTTGTGTTTTGCAAATTGAGATTGAATTAGATTAGAAATTCAATCCATTTGGTATGCACATTTTGATTTTTAACCATGTTGTATGCGTCGATTAGCAAAAGAATAGATTGTACCTGCTGAATCGTAGGAAAACGTAAGTAGATTAAAAACCCAGATCATGCAGAAATAATCCAAATGGAGTTGTGGCGATAGAACAAATGGTAATACTGAGTAAGAATGTATAACTGGGTGGAACTGGTAATACTGAGTGCGAAGGTATAACTGGGTGGAACTGGTAATACTGAGTGCGAAGGTATAACTGGGTGGAATAAGTAATACTGACTGAAATTGGAAATTGAAGATTTGAAATGGTTTAGAACAATTAATCATTTGGCATGCACATTGGGTTACAAAACATGTTTTATGTTGTAGTTAGAGACCCATAGGTAGAATAGAAGCGGTTCATGATCCAATTTGATTTTTGAAAAAGTATAACTTGGTAGAATTTGCTATTACTGATTGATGTTGATAATTGATTTTTTTTTATTCTTTTTCAGGCGACAATGAGCAAGACCATAAACTTATATTTTGATTACGGAGGAAGTTATTCAAAGATTGGAGTAGATGAAATATGAAATTATATAGGTCACATCTATGGTTTACCATTTAAGACATGCATTAAGGAGATAAGTTACTCGGCATTAAAGAGTAGGATATACCTGAAGATTGGGGTAGACGAAGGTACGGTGAAACTGCAATTGAGCTACATTCCATTGGTATGCAAACCACAGAGATCATCATTGATTTTCGATGATGAGGATGTGTATAATTATCTAACGTCCATGGATGAAGAGCATTGTAGAAGTGTTTTGCATGTAGAGGTCATCAAAGATATGGTAATAGATAAAGGGGGCGAGCAACTTTCTAGAGTGGGTCGAGGAAGCTTTTTTGGTGTGAATTATGAAGAGGAGTTGCATTCAACTGATGACGTAGTTAATACTGGTGCCATTACTGTTTACGTAGGCAATGGAGAACCAGTAGAACAGAAAGATCCATTGGAGCAAGATCCGATAAAGCAAGATCCGTTGGAGCAAGATCTGTTGGACGTTGAGGATAACTTTGTTGAAAACGATTTTGAGAACGATGAATATGTTGAGCCTACAGGTATTACACAGGATAGTCGGTTTATAGAGGCTTGGAAAGACGGTTTGGATACAGAAGTAGGTCAAGAAATTGGAAGTAAGCAAGCAGTGCAAGAGTTGGTTGATAAAGGTTACATTTCAGAATTGTTTTGTGTTTGGTGTACCCAAGTCTGATACGAAGTTATTAGTGCTAAAATGTCACCAAGAAGGTTGTAAATGGCATTTACGAGTTGCAAAGGTAAATAATTCAGATTGTTTCTCCGTTAGAGTATACAGAAAAATGTATACATGCTCCAGAGCTACTGCGAGTACAAGCATCAATAAAAGGAAAGGCACACGAGGACTAGTTGCTTATATTTTACATGATGATTATCCAGGACAATTTGCCACCCCAACTCCTAAAAGTCTCATCACTCTGGTTAAAGGAAGACTTGGTGTGACCGTTTCATACTCGACCGCATTGAGAGGAAAAAAACAAGCTATTAGAGATGTGCGTGGTAATTGCGAAGAAAGTTATGAGGAGTTGTACAGTTATATGTACATGTTAAAGAAGGTGAATCATGGTACAAAAACCAATGTGGTGGTGGATGAAGCAAAAATATACAAGTACATATTTGTTGCTTTGGGAGCTATCGAAGGGTTTCAAGCGATGAGAAAAGTGATAGTTGTGGATGCAACTTTTCTGAATACCGTATATAAGGGTGTCCTAATTTTTGCCACAACTCAGGATCCTAATCTCTACCATTATCCTATAGCGTTTGGTGCACTAGATGGTGAGAAAGATGCAAGTTGGAATTGGTTTTTCAGTATGCTGAAAACGGTCATACCGGACTCTCCTGAATTGGTATTTGTTAGTGATAAAAATCCAAGCCTCATCAATGCAATACGTGAGGTCTACCCGATCGTTCAGCATGGGTATTGTCTAATGCCTTTGTCCCAAAATGTGAGAACTAAAGTCTCCAACGTTAACAAAAACGTAGTTTCAGCTAGATTCAAAGCTTGCGGTCATATTTACACAGTGGCTGAGTTTCACCGGGTTTATGCTGATTACTGTAGGAGATATCCTTATGTGGCTCAGTTTATGTATGAAAGTTGTGAGGTGGAGAAATAGACGAGGTGTTATTTTTCAAGAGAAAAGTACAACATAGACACTAGCAATATAGGGGAATCCATGAACAACATTTTTAAGACTGCAAGAAAGTACCCCTTATTACTCTTGATAGATACGATAATTGAAAAAATTGGTGAATGGTTTAACAAACATAGGATTGACTCTCTTACTGGATCGAGCGCACACAAACTAGTGCCTATTGTGGATAACTTAATACACAATAAATGCGCGACTGCAGCGACCTTAACTGTGATAGAGCTAAACACATATGAGCTTGAATATCATGTCAATGGAGCTGACGGGAAGTCCTATGTGGTGAACTTGTTATGAAAAAGTTGCACTTGCAGGTGTTTCGATATTGATAAGTATCCTTGTGAGCATGCAATAGCTGCTGTTACGAAGTTCATGAAGCGTAAAGATAGAGACCGGGATATACAATTTCATGATTTGTGCTTACATTATTATTTGATGGAGCAGTGGGCATTGGCATATTGCAGGACCATTTATCCAGTGCCAGCTAAGTCTGATTAGACTATTCCGGATGAAATAAAAAAATTGTAGATCTTACCTCCGGACTACACCAAAAAGAAGGGAAGAACTAAAGAAAAGAGGTATCCATCGGTTGGAGAAAGGCGTCCAAAACCAAGCAAAAAAGGGTGCAAGGAAGAAACATAGCTAGCTGGTTCGATCCAGTTCAAAGTACTGAGCCATGAATGTTTAAGTAGAGTTGTGTTCTTCTCCTGCTTGATTTGTGTTTGGATTTGAATTTTTTTGACACTTTTTTTTTGGTAATATTTGGTACAACTAAAGCCATGAATGTTTAAGTAGATTTTGGATTTCAGATTTTCGTATTTAAAAAAAAAGATTTGTCTAGCAAAAATAGTACCAATTTTTATTAAAATCACCCCTAACAAAAAAAAATTGGTTTTCAAAACAAAACAATCAAACGCCTAAGTTCAACTCCGTTTGAATGTATTTAGAAAATTAATTTAAAAAATTACAAATCACATGAACCAAATTAATATACGTTGTGTAAGTAACTATTTAATATAAGAAACATGTTTTAATTACCAACAAAAAAATTACAATTATGGTGTTATTAGAAAATGTAGTCAACAAACACCTAACACTTTTATGCTCACTTTGTTAATATGAACCACATTAGAATGCAAAACATTGGTAAAAAGTGATATAACACTTTTTAATACATAAATACATTGAAATGTACTTAACTTGACTATAATGATTGGTACAACTACAAAATATAAGTTTTTGGCAAGATAATATTAATTATAAGTTGAAAAAACCTCAAAAATAACATTGTTTGTAAACTAGTAATACTGGATAAGTAGGATACTCACCTAATATAACCCCAAAAAAAGCTGGAACTATAACACAGAATTACAAATACACAAGCTCTATCCCATATAGGCTCCACCGACATTCGATTGGGTGGTGCGATAAAATAAATCAAGCGGGACAAAGTGGTTTAAAGGTGGTTTGTGCGAGATGCAGAATAATAAGTGTGGTTAGTGAAAAATAAGCGGTACGGGATAATACTCAAATGCTGATAATTATAAATATAATAATTATTGGAGTTTTGAATTATCCAAAATAATTTATTTTTAAAATAAAAATGTACAAAAATGTACTAACAATTAAAATGAATATGCATATATTTTTCTTTAAAAACTGAATTAAAAAAAAACGCACTTGACGAGTACCAAACATCTCAAATTTGGTGTGTTACAAATTTACTAACGGATCACAACATTTTAATTGTTTTTGGACCGCACTGTGGGTCTCTTTCATTTTTTTTCTTTTTTTGTTACCAACTACTATACAGTTGAACAAATATGCGTTACACAATAAAAAAAGCCAATAAACGCATGCACCACTGTGTCCAATCAATTCATTGCCATAACATAGTAAGATATTTTATAAATACAAATTTTGAGAAAATGCCAAGTGTCATATACTATCTGACATTCTTTTTTTCTAAATTTCTTATAGAATATTTTAAAAGTATTTTTAGAAAAAAATCTTAGCTTCATATGTTATTTAGAGGCATGCCAATACTGATTTGTCATCATCAAAGTGATTTTCAATATAATATAGAAATTAAATGACACATGCATGTCATTACATTTAATGAAATTAATCTTTTTTAGTAAAATATTTATTGATTTTTATTAAATCAATCAAATAAATCATAATGATACATATTTCATTATATAATTGAATTATAATAATTCAAATCTATGCAATATGTGGGTTACCCTAGTTATTATATATACTTATGAAAAAGTTGCAGAGCTACACATTCGACACGTGTGTGAATACTATTGGATCATGATCTTCATATTTTCATGCATGATGGCCAAATATAGGCTAGCCAAAAGGCATGAGCGCTTCTTATCTAGACAAGACCAATCAGAATTTTCCGTTACGATTATATAAATCTCACATCTAGCTATATATAAGAATTCTTTAATCCTAATAACCTCAAAATAAAAATCTTAAATATACTTTTAAAAAGAAAACAAAAAATTGAAAGCGAAGAAAAGCAGCCAAGGTTTCAAGAAATGAAGTTCACTACATTAATACTCATCACATTCGTGATAATCGCCATGTCGTCTCCTGTTCCGATCAGAGCAACGGCCGTTGGAGGTTTCGGAAAAGTGGCAAACGCATGTGTTCCGATGGAACTCTTGCCTTGCTTACCGGCAATAACTATGGGAGTAAACCCGAGTACAGATTGTTGCGACAAACTGAAAAAACAGCAACCGTGTCTATGTGATTATATTAAAAATCCAGATTATAGTATGTATGTTACTTCTCCAAACGCTCGTAAAGCCTTAGATTATTGTAAGATTCCTTATCCCAGTTGTTGAAGCTCTCGAGATAATTCCAAGAAAAATTATTATTAATAATAACAAAATATTAAACCTAAATAAAACTAAATCTTATGTAAGAATTGAGTCAACGATGATTTTTTTTTTTTTTTTTTTGCTAAAAGATTTGAGTCAACGATGATGATGGTTGAAACTCGGAGTTTATCATTGTTGTGAAATAAAAACGAAAAAGTAAAGACACAAAACGATTTGAGGTAAATATCTTTTTAGGGTTTCTTATTAACTCGTGTGATGAATTATTTACAACCTTAAGAACTTGTATTTATAACCCTCAAAAACCCGATTTCCTAAACCGCCTATTAAAGGGATTTCCTTTTCTAAACCCAATAGGAAACCGTACCTCGGGGGGCTTCGTCCCCCCCCCCCCCCGAACCCCCCAAACACTCTGCCTAGCAAGTCACCAGTATGTTCTACACTGACTATTTTACCGCTATACTGAGATTAAAGTCGCCTGAACAACAATCATGTTATGGTTTAAGCTTAGAGCATCGTTAATGGAGATACTATGAGAGGTTCTTAAGTTAAAAAGAAAAGAAAAAAAAAATTGATGTGGCAGAGAGAGAAGAGAACCGGCTCTTCTCCGACGTAATGTGATTGGTCATCTTTATTTATTTATTTATTTTTTTATTTTTTGAAAATCGGTTTATTAAAAAAAAAAAATTAGTAATAAAATAATGGAAAGAGCCGACCCATTAATGATGCTCTTATAAATTCAAATGTCTTTTTCTTATATATTTGTCCAACTCAAAATTCAAGAATATACACGTTTCTATTGTTGGATACCTATAATTATGATTGTGTGTTTTTTTTTTCTTACATCTGTTGTTATATAATAATGAAGCCAAAGCTTTAACAAAGAATTGCAAATACAGAAACTCCATCCCAAAAGATCACCTCTACACATCTAAAGATAAAAAAGCTTCAACTAACCCAAAGGAACAAAATTGAAAAGGAAGAAGAAAGAAATGCCATTACACAGAGGTAATAATTGTCTCCAACAAAGGTATATGAAGCCAAACCGGATGGTTAATAGCAACATAGAACTCAAAGTGATCATCACTTTTAACGCTTTAGCAATATGACGAACACCGGCACGACTAGTTTCTGGTTGTAGAATTGGTCTCCAAACAATGGCCACGTGAGCAATGGAACACCCGAGGTAATTCCTTCAAGAGTCGAATTCCATCCACAGTGTCAAGAATCCCCCGACAGGGTGGTGAAAGTTGGTGTACCAAATCGAACGTAGTAAGCTAGGTTTCTCTCTCCTCTCTGCCTTGGAGCGGCGATTCCTTCTTCTCCATTTTTTCTCCATCAAACTTCTCTCTTCCCGTTCTCCCTCTCCGGTGGGCAGTGCTCCTCACCGCCACCGTGGGAAGGACCGCCGTTCTCTCCTCTTTCTTCCGGCTGCCATCTCGACGTTTTTCTCTTGGTCTTTTGCCGTAGATCTACGTTCCGTTCACCCTCTGGTTTCTGGTCTGACGGTGCTCCGGTGTGTCTCGGCCGTTTCCTCCGCTCGGCATGAGATGTCGACATCTTCTCCACCTCCTCTTCTTGCTCGGGGACGGCTTGTCAGGGGTGAAGAAGCTTCTCATTTCGCGAGCTTGGGTTTGGTGTCGCCGGTGCTGGTCCTCCGTCACGGGTAGCTCTGTACCGGAGGCGGCTCTTTCATCCTGGAGTTAGATTGGTGTGGTGGGTTTGGCTAGAGTCGTAAGGACAGCCTCTACCTCTCTTCCGTGTCATCTCTTTGTCTCTCCTTACTCGGGTCCTTTGCGGCGGCTCTCGGTGGTTCTCAGTTTCCAGGTGGGTTCGGTTTTCGTCTAAGGTTGTTGGCTTGTCGTGGCTAGGGTCTTCGCGGCGGCTGCTGGCTTTCTCCGGCGGCAACAATTTTTGTTCTTGCCGGTGCAGTTTCCGGTGCGTTTTCCCCGTCAGGTTGTGGTTAGGGCGGAGGTCTTTGGCGTTAGTGGGCTCGGTTTGGGCTGCTCCGTCGACGGCTGGTGGTGAGGTTTCAATGTTGGTTTGGATGTTCAGAGTTCCTCTCCTAGTTGTTTACAAACTCGCCTGGGCATTCGGATCCGCGGGTCGGTTCGGGCCGGGTCTATCCGGGTTTTTCGGTTTTGACAGTTTAGGACCCAATCGGGTTATGTAGTTTTTTCAGTTCGGGTCGGTTCGGGTCGGTTCAGGTCTTTTCGTATTCGGGTCGGTTCCGAGATTTGAAATCGGAACCGTTACGGAACCGAAAATATTTCGGGTCCGGAAATAACCCGAATTACCCGAAAACCCGGATAATTTTCTGGTTAATTATTCAAATTTGGTAATTAATTTTGATTTTTTGGATAATCGTTCGGATCTTAGTATTATTTGAAACGAACCGAAAAATAACCAGAAAATTTAAAATAATTTAATTAATTATTCGATTATTTATATAAATTATATGATATAAATAATTTAATTAGTATTTATTTGGTAAATAATTTCGGGTTTTCGGGTACCCGTTCGGTTCTCGGGTATAACCCCAACCGAACCGAGAACCGAAATAAATTTGAAGAAGAACCATTCGGGTTTTATTAGTTAAAAGGTTCGGGTCTAAACCCGGTATTTCGGATCGGTTCCGGTTCGGTTCTTCGGTTCCGTGTTTTATGCCCAGGACTATTACAAACCATGGTTTCTCTGTCCAGTTTTGGCCTTCGGTGTGGCTCCTTCTGCTACCCGATGTGTGTTTTGTTTTAAGTTTGGGTTACAACGGTTCTTGAAAGGTTCAATTCTCGGTGGGTGATGGTCTCATTCTTAGCTACGGTGGTGATTTGGGTTCGAATAGAGGCGGCGGGTCTTGCTTGGCGACCAATCTCATTCTGTGCGAGATGATTCTCGCAGTTTTCTCAAGCTCGGGTATGGCGGCCAAAGGCGGCTTCTCTGGTGGGCCCGGAGGCTCCCGTGCCGCCGGTGTGTGATTGGTGGGTCTAAGTGTTCGCGTTTTTGTGCTTGTCCTCGGAGAATCTGTAGACACTTTTCTTTGCGAGGTTTAAAGGTTGGCCTCGGGGGATGGGTTGCTCGTGGTAACAACGGTGAGGACTCGAGTTTCTAGGAATTGCAAGTGCAAATTTCCGAGTGTAGGTTTTAGAATCGGTGTTTCGTCTCGGAAATCCGTTGTCAGCTCTGATGTGTGCCTAGCTTCTTGTTTTTGATCTTTCTGGTTTCTGATTGTAACTTTGGCTTTGTTTTTAGTTTAATTTTGGACTTTCTGCTTTCTAAGTTTTCTCTGTAATTTCTGTCAAAAATTGAAAATGGTATAAAACTTAACATTTTTACCCAAAAAAAAAATATGACGAACACCTCTGTTAGGCTACAATATATAGGGGATATATATATATATATATATATATACTAGGAGAAGGTCCGTGCGTTGCACGGATTAATGATAATTTTAATGTTTAATTTTTAAAATTTATTTTATAAAATTTATTAGTAAAAATTTGTGGATAAATATTAAATTTTATTTTGTAAATATCATGTAGTTTTATAACTTTATATTGAAAGATTGGTGAAATAATAATATCTATAGTGAATGAGAATTTCTTTTCGACAATAATTAAGGACATGTTATTTTATAGTATAACCAATCTGAAATATATTTGTGATGAAATTTGTGAATGTAAAATTAAATGTTAAGATATTTTTTGGTCCTTGTTGATTATCAAAACATATATCACAATTGTCATATTCTTCTTGTGTAGTTTGGATTTATGTTCTCTCTACGTCTTCAATTACAAAATTAACATATAGTTTTCTTGATGCATTTGGATTGAAATCTTCAATTTCAAAAGAGACTTCGAGGCATTGTGTGTTATGTGGTCGACGTGATAGCATAGATTTCCGAATAAAGTTTATTAAACTTTCGGTTAATGTATTTGATGTTGTGTCATCCATATCATGATAAGTGAGGTAGATAGTGTTATTTACTTGAAGTATTTGATCGGTGCTAAAACGGATTGCGTAGTTGATGTTCTATTTTTGACGGAGTGGACATGTGATTTTGAGACGCAGTTTGTTCCGGTTGACTGTGTGAAAGAAATTATATATATATATATATATATATATATATATATATATATAATTTCTATTGGAAATTTATGTTGTAATAAAAGTGAGTTGTGTTGTAGATTGTTGTTTTGTTCTTTCTATTTATAGATTGTTGTAGAATCTCTATTACAGTTTTTTGTTTTTATTTTTTTGTATATTGTATTTAATTATTTAATTTAGTTGGATTTTTTTTTTTTTGAGAAGTTTTTCCTTCAAATGTAAATGTGTAGAATGAAGGTATGTCAGCCCTGAAAATTTTGGGACTCAGGACGGAAATCTACGGCTATGGGACAGAAACAGAAAATGAGTGAATTTGAAAATAATTCTTAAAATGAAATATGATAGAACGTCCTAGAAAATTTCAGAATGATTTGAAAAAATATATATAGAATTTTCAAGTTTTTCATTTTTGAACGGGTAATTCGGGTACACGATCTAATACTCATTCCCTTTCCATACCCGTATTAATAAAATAAATGGTTTCGAATGGATAATTATTTTAAACGGAATAGAGAATGGGACGAAAAATTCAAGATAGTACAAGAGGGAACGGGAAACCCGTCCCAAAATTTTCAGGGCTCCTGATGAAAAAACATTATTATATGTTATAAGATATCACATATGTTTTTCTATAATTATGTAGTTAATTATAGTTTTTCTGGTTATTTAAAATGAAGTACACCTATTATTAAATTAAGAACAATAAAATAAAAAGATGAATTAAATGTTACAATTATAAATTACACATTTCAATTTTTTAATGTATTTATGTTTTTTTTTTCTTTAAATGTAGGTGACACATCATCTGCCACATGTCAGCATTTCAAAGCTCACTTCTCAAAAAAACCTTACTTTATTATATAAGATATATGAATATTTTATCACGAATTTTTTATTATGACGAAAGTGTCACAGATTTTAAAACGTCACAATATAAACATCATAAATCCATTAAGTCTCAAAAACATCACAAAAAATTATGACGCTTAACAACGGTAACAATTCGTCACCACTTGTGACAAATATTAAAACAGTCACATAAACAACATAATTTGTGACGGACAATACTGTCACAACAAGGCCACAAATTGTGATAAATATTATCACATATTTGTCACAAGTTATTTCCATTTTTAAATCACCGATCCGTTATAATTTGTGACCAAAATAATATCACAAACCGTCACACTTAGTGACTAAATTATAGTCACACAATTGTCACAGTTTGGTTTTTATTTGTGACATTTTGTTCTTACTGAACTCGTAACAAATTGTTACAAAATTAGGAATGTGAAAAAGCATGGAAATTTAGTCACAAACAATTACCAAATATTTTTATTTAATTACAGTCAAATTTTCTTAAAATATATATATAATTATACAATAAAACATCAAAAGTAAAAGATAATAAACAAACAATAAAGTTACTTAACAAACTAACATCCAAAACAAAGTTAATTCACAAGCACAATTTAAAGGAAATAGTCTTAACCAAATACAAACTAAACAATACTAAGGATAAATAGAAACTAGAATAACTAGATTAGGTGGACGGTCTTGGTTGTTGAGTTGGATTTAAGCTCTTGCAAAAGACTTAACAATTTTTTCATAGATTCAAGTCTTTTCTGAATTTGCAGATTTTCTTCACAGCTCTGAACTAAATCTCTTGCAGCCGATGTGGTATCATCTCTACTTCTTCAGAAAGTTGTGGTTCACTTGAAGAAGCATCAATAGATGGTAAAACCTCATTAATGCTCTAAATCCAAAGATATGGGCTTGTTTAAATGACCCAACAGCAGCTTAAAACGAAAGACCAAATACATAAGCAAAAACAGAAAACACAACAAGATGACTAAAATGAATTCATTTTATATTCCACTTTCCAATCCAAAAAATCATTCAACTAAAATGCTTGAAAGATGGCCACACATGTGGTCGGTTAATAGCTTTAACCAAATCTGAAGCTTCTGTTGCAAAAACAACCTTAAGTATGTTATGACTCTTCATGCTTTGCATCGTCCATAGCTAGCTTACCAACAAGAATTCATTTCCTGAATAGACATCCGAGAAATTAAAGCTCTTCTGCTATGCAAAAGGGCCAACCCATTTGAGTCTCTAAGGACCCATGACACTCCTGCCAACTTCTTCTGTTTGACCATGATGCTCTAACGTTCACTAATTTGAGCCATGGAGTCATAGAGAGGTTGCCACTTTCTTCCACCATTGATTCTCTCAGAACATGGTCTAATTAATATCTCTCGTTCCAATTGTTGTGCCAAGAACCATTGATCTGCATCCTTTCTTGCGTTTGCGATAGTTTAAAGGGCCAAAAACACTTTCCCCTCAATCGTAAACTTGTTCCTATTTTTCCATATGATCCACAAAATCCATGGAATCATTCTTTTTATCTCCATCGGAAGAGCCGTTTTCTTTCCCATCTGCGGGAAAGAAAAGCTCATCAAGTAAAACCATGTTCCAATATTTGTTTGAGACATCAAGAAGATCCTTCATCCTTAGATTAATGTCAATCAGAGTGTTCGTAATCCAAGGGACATGCATACCGTCATCATATATCTACGGATCAATCCATACTCGCAACTAGTTTTCATTCCCCCTGTCTCTTATACACATCTAGATGTGTATAAGAGACAGTATATCTACGGATCAATCCATACTCGCAACTAGTTTTCATTCCCCACTTGTCTTCTCAATCCCTTGCAGATAAGTTCCCTCCCAAACAGGCAGCTCCTTCATGCAAAAGATGAAGGATCCGCATATTGAATCAGCCTACGTACAGGCTTGCTTAGCCAAAAAGACACGATTAAAACATTTAATGTCCCTTAAACTTTTTTTTTAATATATATAATGGTAATTTTTCCACCGCACAATATGTTTTTGCCACCAAAATAAAGAGATTTTTTTTTTGGATTAGATCTTGAAAATGGAAAATATAAATGGATAATTGGAGACCGAATAACCAAAGAGGAAAGAGATATTGCGAATAAGATTATTTTAGTGGGTCTCGGGTATGTTCAGGCATGTCAAATGAAAAAAGATGTCGAGCTGATGGAGGGAAGCTTGGATGCTCTTGATGTCCATCCTAAATCGTCATTGGATTTTGCTGCAGCGCCTCCTCCATAATCTTTCTGAAGGAGCACTACAATGCAAGTTGAAAACTAAGACAGCTGAATTTTTTTGAAAAATTCTCGTCTCGGTCGTTTTTGTTCTAGATGTTGTATCCAAATTTGGCACTTCGTTGTAGTATATGGATTTTTAGCAACCACATGTTTTGCATGTTTCATTTAGATGTAATTTGGTTTGTTTGTAAGTTGTGACAACATTTGAATGGTAAATTTTATCAAAAGGATAGAAAACGTATGCTTTGTTAACAACTTTTAATATAATTTAATAAATTTAATAATCATATAATTGCTGTAATAAATTGCATTCCTTGTTAACAACTTATATCAGATTTTTTTTTTAATTCTAAAAATTCTTTTGAACTATATTTTTATAGGTTTTGCTTTCTCGTAAGATTTAAGGATATATATTCTTAGCAAGTTGTTGAATCGTTTAGAAAAATAACTAATAGGCAACTAAGATGTTTTCATCTTTTATGTGACATCCTGGCCCAAGCCCAGGAAGAATTAAGGAGCAAAGTTCAATAGTCCAAGGCTCATCCGAATTGTGATCTATGTTTTTTCTCTCCTCTTATAAAAGGAGGTGCTTGCTTTCAGAATTTTCATTCAGAAATTTTCAGCGAAGTTTTGCCTCGTTCTCTGTCAAAATCTCTCGTCGGAGTCGTCGCCAGAGCAACCGTCGACCGCCGCCGTCGCCGGAGGACCGTTGACCGGCGTTGACTTTTGTTGACCGTTGACCGGTGTTGACTTTCGTTGTCCGTTGACCGTTTCATCGTTCGAAGACTGTTCTGACTCGTTTGTCGTGCAGACTTCAGATCTGAGACTAAGGTGAGGACTGGTCGTGATTTATTCTCTCATATATTCATACTCGTTTCAGTTTGAGTAGTCTTTTGTTAATGCGCGCATACCTGCGCTAGATCTATATGATTACACGTATTTGTTTGTTGCATGAACCTGACTAGTAAGCGTTGTAGTAACACTATAATATTAATTGTTGTATGACTGTTGTTGATTGGTGAACTTAGTAACGTAGGTTGTTAAACGGAAAATGGTTGAATGATTTATGAATAGTGTTTGCATTGAGTGAGGGAAATCACTTGTGTGGGTTGGGATAAGTTGTAGGCTTTTAAGGCGGTTTTGTCTGTGTGACGTCATAAGTAAGATAGAGGATTCTCTTACGTTATGAGTCTGTGCTGGATATGGAAGGCATGTGACGCACCATAGTCCATCGTCGGAGGCTTGACGAGCCCTGCATCGTGAGGACGGACAGCGTGTTGTGCCGCTATATGCCACGGGGTGTGCGCCGGTGAGGGCGTAAATACATCAATTAGGTATAAGATGTCATTTTTTGAACTGTGAGTGTCTACGGACGTGATTGTCTGTGTGTATTAGCTTAGGACTTTCGTCTAGAATGGTTATGCATGCGCGAAATTTATATCGTGGGTCCCTAGGACTTGCACTCACTGGGTAATCCAAATTACTCATCCCTCTTCTTTGCAGGTGAGCGCACTGGCATACTGGAGTAGTCATTCGGCTTGGTGATGGTTTTGGAAAGACACGAGTTTTATTTTATTATTCGCTAGTTATTTTAAAGACGTTATTTCAATTCGGATTTGATATTTAAGTTAAAATAGTTTTGTAAGACATTTATGATACGATCCTTGATAATAAAGTGACATTAAACTAGTAAATGATTTTTTGTGGTGGAAATTAATGCATTTAAACATGCCGTCTTGGTTACGTAAGAGACGGGGGTGTTACATTTTATACCTCCTTCAATAATGGTGGATGTTCTTATCATTATGTCCATAATTTCAGGTAACACATTCATTTTTAAATTAAGGCTAATTTTTCTAAAATTTTACTCTAAAATTTTCTTAAAATTTTGAAATGTTTTAACTGGTTGAATCAAATTCACTAGATGCAGAAACAAAGGTGTTGGTATTGCAATTGACCTCTTGGAATATTAAATTAATTATTTGTGTACTTTAAAGTTTCGTTGATATGTTTGTTTATGAACCAAATAGGACAAGACTCTAAACTATGTACCAAGGATGTAGAAGCAAACCAAAATGTAATGCAAAATGCATATTTATTGGGCACACATGAGGGTTGTCTAGATTAGAATTCATGTTTAGAGGCGAATTTTGTTGCTGCAATGCGACGGAGAGTTTGTCGTTTATACTAATATATGATATATCCATCATTTTATATGTGAGGAAAATAAAGAGTTTATGGTGAAATTGAAAGGCGACGGAGAATTTGTCGTTTTTCTGAGCAAAAAAATCGTCATCAGTTTTAGTTATATATTTATGTTTCATTTGTTAGTACAACAGTTATGTAATTCGTCAAGGGTTCGAATAAGTTTTTTTAATATAATTTACTGGTTTAAAATTTGGTATCAAAATGATGTTGATTTAAATTTGTTATATATTGCATATTAAATACGATTTGATAGGTTTGACCTATATATTTAGATTTTAAGAGTAAAAAAAAAAAAATCACTTAGAGAATTATTTTTGCTGAAAATTTTCTTTTTAGTACGAATATGATGGTCAATATTGGTCGTATAAAACATATTTCTCTTCACAAAGCTACAATGAATTGCCCACGTGAGAAGAATATATAATTTCTAAAAAAACAATGTTGACGGAAACGCAGACACAAAGGCGGGTCCTTCACATCATTGTTTAATAGTTTTCAAAATTAAAAGTATCCGTTATGGTCAAGATGTCAAGAAATCCTTTCAACTGTCCATGATTAATTTTGTCAAAAAAAAACAAAGTCCATGATTAATGGCTTTATATTTTTATACTGATAAACATCTAGAGTAATTATAATACCTTTTTATTTGAAAAATAATTTTAAGTGGGGTAAAAAATTTCACATTTTTTCTTCTTTCAAATTTCATTTGTTATAATACACACAAATTTTATGAGCAATAGACTCAATTCTGTAATGTTAAACCTTATTGTATTGGCAAACAATCCAAATTTGCTTCCATATCCAAACAATACTATAAACAACTACGAGAATTATGTTATTACCGTAGGTGATGTTATTATGAGATCCCTTAGAATCGCCTAAAGAAACCTCAGGCTCGAATTCGAGATCGGAGCCGGTGTTAACGAATTGAAGCGGGAGATCGAATTTGAGAACCGAATCAGCTAGGGTTTTCAAAGGATTGAATTTGGTGACGAACTCCTTACTATTGCCGTCATCAACGGTGTAGTTCCCGTCGGCGGTCGCTGTGATTTTGGGCTTTTGACATGAAAGAGAGAGAGAGAAAGAGAGCTTCATGATGATTCGTCGGAGATCATGATTCACGAAGACGGCGAGAATCGCCCGTAGTTTCTTATTTTTCTTTTCTTTTTTGGTAAAAAAAAATTCTTATATAAATGAGGGCAATATAGTTATTAGTTAATAAAAGATATTATGAATGGAAAATTTTGAGCGTGTGTGCTAAATTAGGAACGAAAACTAGTTTTATGGTATTCTAAGGAATTCCTCAACTATATTTGATGAAAACACCAACTCGGATGACTCAAAAGAAAGTCCGGCCCATAGGGTAGGCGGGCTAAACCATGTTTTATCGTCACAACTTTTTTTTTATTAATTTTAGGGCCATATTTTGTTCTAAAATAATGTTTATTGGGCCAAAACGCTAAAAAAAAAACAAACACAATTTTTTTTGAACTAGATACACATAAAATATATAGAGATAATTGACAAATATATGTTTTCATGCTAATATTATATATATTTTTAAATATTAAATATAAAAGCGATCATTTTGACCACCAAAAAAAAGCGATCATAATATTTATTTTTGTTTTGGGTCATCATTTTTGTTGGACTGGCCTTGCTCAAAAGATGACCGTGAGAGCGATCCTATCACAAACAATAATGATCTAGTTAATACTACCATGAAGAACCCACCAAGAACAAGGTCCGACACAATGGCTTTGATTGGTGACATGTGGTATCTCTGATTTAGGTTGAGTTATGGACATAACTCAAAAATGTTACCAATCATGCATTATTTTTAATTTTTTGCATTAGAGTTTGAGTTACAATGTATTATGGTTGCATTAAAATTTTGAGTTATGCCTTTGTAAAATTGATAACTCAACTCAACTTCTTAAATCATGGAAATTGTGATGAATTAGAGGTTGAGTTAGTTATTTATTTTGCATTAGAAATTTTTTATTTGTTAATAAACATTTTTGATAGGTATTGGAATGAAAATCGATGGTTTTGATATGAACACCATCTACCAGGCAACAATTGAGATTCTTTTTTTTTTTAAAAACATTGTAAATAGTTTTAATTTTTTAGAGGTAGAATTAATATTTTTTCTCTATTTTAAATAATTATCATAATATTTGTTAATTTTTTGTTAATAAAATATTTTTAATAATTCTATTTTTCACAATATGTTTTGTTGAAAAAATGAAATTTACTTATTAGTCAAATATTTTAACATCATTGGTCAAAGATTTTTCATAATTGTTTTAAATTTCAGTTATTAAAACAAAGTCGTTCCACTAAAAACTTAATTGATGCTTTTATTTGATAACTTAAAAAAAAAATATTTACAGAAAATTATATTATATAAATGCACTTTAGTTTTTTTTATTACAACCAAAAATATATATTTTTAAATTTGATGTATTTTAAGTTATTATTAATCTATTTTATTATTAAATCTTCTAATAAATATTATCATTATTAATAGTTTTAACATATACTGCAACTTATACAACAAAAAAGTTACCAGTCAGCTATTTTAACAAAAATGGTAACTCAAATTTATACAGCAAACTTACCACATAAATTTATCGTTTATATCACATAATTTTACTGCAAGCTACATCGAATTCTAACATCGATTGTAACTCAACTTTAAAATTACATGTCACCAATCGGAGTCTAAGAAGCTAAGGAAAGAGTTCAACCAAGCTGTGGAGAGTCTAATGCAACAAGGCGAGCAACTAAACAAGACGACCTCAAAGACAAAGCTAGAGAAACGTATCTTGAAAACCCAAAGCCAAGAAGGAGAATTCAACATCAGCCCATACTTAGGGCCACAAGCCTCCACGAAAGAATGGCCACTTTTATGAAACAAGCTCGTCCCAAATTTGTTTGTTATCTCACAACTCCAACACGAGGAGGCTTGAGTCTCACTCATGTTACTAAGACGTCAAAGACTTGCCATATTGGGAGGAGCGTCTCAAAGGAAGCGTCTAGAGCAAATGTACGTGATTATTTCATTAAAATGTACAAATTTCATTTTTTTGTTTCGCAAAATATTTTTCATTAATTAGTTAGTCTTTTCGTTTATCTTTTGTACCTTTGTTTTTATTTTATTTACGGTTTTAAACACTAAAAGATCACGGTTGAAAAGCTATTAGCTCCTTTGTAATTTTGTATGATACATCTTTTTACCTAATCAATAAAACGGGTATTTTATTTATGAAAACACAGTCGCTGAGTTCATAGAGCATCGTGAGGTTATCCCTTTGTTCTTGAGTTCACCGTGACTTATCACAGCCTTACCACAAGCTGTGTGGAGTCTCTCGATCCATTCATCTATTCCACCATCGATCATCTCTCGTTTAGACAAAGTATGTCCTTCGACCAGTTGTCTAGACTTCACCAACCGTTTTTTTGTTTACACTAAGAGAGCCTTTCAGCCACTAGTAGTCTAAGCCATCACTCGACCATCTCTTTGACGGAGCAAAAAATGCTATTCGTTGCTAAGTCACCACCGTATCGTTTGTGTAAGACCCTCTAGTGATATAAGATTGGAATCACACCAAACTTATGTTCAGGAGATGATCGAGAGTTGACAAGCTTTTTGGATGGATGGAACCAAGCAAATGGTTGTGGAACTCTCTTTGCTTGATTAGATGATGAATTCGAAGTGGATTGAGATGGGATCCAATCTGCTGGCTGTGCAACTCTCTCAGAAAGAATCAATGGATGAATGGATGGGGGTGGATCGAAGAACACCACTCAAGGGTGTGAAAACCCTTGTGATGAGTTCACAAACCTAGTCTCAAAGAATCACACACAAGAGACATAGATTCAACGTTTACTAAGTATAGAAATCCATCTAACTTAGGTAAACAAAACAAAACCTAAGCTTTAGAGAAAACTCTCTCTTTTATATTTCCAAAAATTTCAATGTGTCTTTACAAATGAGAATAGATGAGCTTTTATAGCTCTTATAAAGAATCTTTACAATAAATTACATTTAAATAAAATTATTCACATTTAAACAAAAGAACAAAATTAGCTAAATCAAATAATGGTCTTCTTGCCACCAATTTTGCTTTGGACTTTAATAAAGATCTTTGACTTTTGTGAATTTATGGGGATTATGATATTGCATCACTCTAGGATCTTAAATCAATATTTATACGAGTTTTTGAAAATTGTGCTATGTATTTTTTGTTATTGGGATTTGGTTTCTCTTCTTAAATTAAAATCTTAATTTTAATTTTAGTTGAGAATAGAGTTTTTGGTTAGGTTTTTCAGGTAATGTATTATTATTTTCCGTTAAAATCTTAGTTGGTATTTTATTTGGTTATATGATGATTAGAAAAAAAAATTCGTAGTATATTGTTTTTTTTTTTTTTTTAAAAAGGCCTTTTCGTAGTATATTGTTACTTTAGGTTTAAATTTTAGTTGATATTTTTGATTAATCAATGAATCTAACTTAATCGAGATAATATTGACCCAAAAAAATATATTAATCACAATTAGAAAATACAAATTTTTGTTTTCGGATTATCGCCTAAAATGTTAAATCTCCAAAACATGTTGTGTAAGAATATCTTTGGTAGATTTTTGTAAGACTCGATACAACGTCGTGTTTATATTATTATTGTGTTAAAAAGTCCGTCAAATCATTTAATAAATCTTCTCTAATTGAATATTATATTCCGACGACGAAAACAAAACAAGTCTTTTTTTTAGTTATCTCGCTCTGACTGTGATAGTTGATAGTGCTTACGTCAGCACTGAGGGCGGCCTAAACTGCCAGTGCCAGATAGATATACCTTTACTCCACGTGTCTGTAACTTTGAGCTGACGCACATAACTAACCTACAATAGTCTGTATTCTGTAACTTGTATTTTTTTTGTTTTTATCATTTTTTTTTGAAAAAGTGTTTTTATCATTTATAATGTATTAGCTCTCTCTTTTTATCTTGGAAACGACTTTTTGGGGTTTAATTTTTCAAATATAGCCGGATCTAAGCAGAATCGAGATTATAGGTACAGGTACCGGATTCTTTGGATTTACAGTGCGGTTCGCTGTAATTTCTCTGCTTTTTCGATTCTCGTTCTAGATTATTTTTTGGTGGTTTGAGCTTCATGAGCTTGCTGACGTTTCTTCCCTCTATTTCACTGGAGACAGGTTCAGGTTCTCTTTGGTTTGATCTTCACCCTTCTTCTTCCTTGGAATTTGGTGCTATACGGATGGATCATTTGCTCCATGGCGCTACTTTACTGATCTGATCGAGATCTCTTCACAAGTTTCTATCTACGTATCTTTAAGTCGTGCTTATCGACTCCGCCGTTCTCGGATGACCTTGCGTTTTTGTCTTGCCGGTAAGAAGCTTTGATTTTCTAGAATCGAAAGGTAGGCTTTTAGGAAGAATTTGTTTATCGTTGGTTGGTTGTGGACAATTTCGGTAATTCTCGATTCTCCAGAAGTATGGAAGGCTCGTTGTTTAATTTGCGTTGTGTTTTAAATGTTGGGTTAAACTTTTCATAAGATTTTTTCTGTTTTGGTTTAAACCTTTACTTGTTTTAGTTGTCTTTTGCATAAGGCTTTGTCTCCACATATTTGGTTTCCATTGGCTTTTGTTCCGGGGATTTAACGTTGTTCCGCCGGCCATGTATTTTTTAAATATATCTTTAAGAGTTTCTAATGAAAATATTTAGATGACAAAAAAAAAGGAAATCAGTAAAAAAACAAATTTAGAAAAACGTTTTTTCTTTCTTTGTGCAACAGGAAAACGTTTAATGAAATAAAAAGTGTCAACCAATCTAATAATGAAACAACTATTAGCTATCATTTCCTTTTCAAAAAAAAAAAACTATTAGCTATCAATCAAGAACCACAAAAAGTTCAAAATCAATCTAAAACCACAATATTTTTTTTCTTTCAATTTGAAATAAAAATTACTTAACCGATTTCCTAATTAAATCAACAAAATAGAAATTAATGTACATAACATTGAAAAAGGACATTCAAAATTCAAACTAAATCAACTTTTTCAAATATTGGTTATAAAATCGGTTTGATTTTTTATTTTAAATTGTGCCAATTTTACTAAATGGAACAAAACAAAAATCAAAAAACTAAATGTGGGTGGTTTTAAATCACTTTTCAAATCCGATGTAATTTTGAATCGATTTTTAATTTTTGTAGTTTGGATTAGAAACTATCGTTCTCTGTGTATTTTCTTAAAAAATATCAAACTAGATGTGACTAAATCGATCATCCATCTATCTTTGATAAGGTTCTTATTAAGAGTAAACAGCCAACAACAAAAAGCATCAGATTTATACATGGACAATTCCAACAATGTTTATGTTTATATAATACAAAATCAAACTAGTAGTATTAGATTACATGAACGATTATATATGTAGGTGATTAGAAACTATCGTTCTCTATGTATTTTCTTTAAAAAAATGTCAAATTATATGTGACTAAATCAAAACATGAAATTTTCGGTAAAACTGTAGATCAATCATCCATACATGAAACAGCCAACAACCAAAAGCACTCTTCGACATTTTAGATTTATACATGCACAATTCCAACAATGTTTATTTCTATAAACTACAAAATCAAACTACTAGTATTAAGATTACATGAACGATTTCAACAATGTTAAATTTTTATGTCATACAAAATTGAGGAACAGAGTTCCATAATTAGTGAAGTGGGGTACCACGTGAAGTTAATACATAGGGACACTCAAATTTTTAGATTTGATCTGAGGAAGTTGTTAACCAGACACAACTTATGTGAATTCTGTTCATTTCCTTTTTAACTCTTCATTTTACCCAAAAAAAATAATATTTGTTACCAAACTCAAAATGTTGATTATCTTTTCTAATTAAAAGTTAGGATATATATCCATTCCAAGCTAGTCAGCAGCAACTTTTAATTCCCTGTTTCCTTCTGTATTCCTTCAACGCTCCAACTAACAAAAAAGGAAAAGAAAAAAAACAACAAAAAAAACCGTAAAACAAATTGATTTCTTATTCAAAACTTTAAAATAATAATAAAATAAAATAAAAAATAATATGAAGAAAGCCAAGTCGGTTTCAACCTTTCTCTTCACTATAAATTCGCGTTTTCGCTTCTCTCTTCTCAACAATTAACTCTTTTCCGTTTCTTCTCACGTCACATCGGATCTACACAGAAACTATTTTCTCCTGAATTTCTTCAATCTACCCTCAATTTTTTTATTTATTTTCTGGGTAAATGGAGAATCTCTCTCAAATCCTCCCTCGTGTCCTCGTCGTCTCTAGACGCACCGTTCGTAAAAACAAATTCGTCGATTTCGTTGGTTCTTCTCTAACCTCTGCTTTTTTGTTTTTTTTAATCTGCATGGTTCTGTTTTCGTGATTTTAAAAATCGAACCTTTTTGTAAAATGTTCTCATTATCCTCTGAATTGGGTTTTCGAATTTCGATGATAAAGTTTTGAAATTTTTGATTTTTCAGGTGAATACCATCTTGATTTGATAGTTCGTTATGGATGCGTGCCAGTGATTGTTCCACGAGTCACTGGTGTTCACATGTTGCTTGAGAGCTTTAAGCCAATCCATGGTGTTCTTCTTTGTGAAGGAGAAGATATTGATCCTTCTCTTTATGAATCTGAAATCTCTTCTCTTTCACCAGAAGAGCTTCAAGAGATCAGAGAAACGCATGCGAGTGATACAGCCATTGACAAAGAGAAAGATTCCATTGAGTTAGGTCTTGCTAAGCTCTGTCTCGAACAGAACATTCCTTACTTAGGAATCTGCAGAGGATCACAAGTAATATATATATGTCTCTCTTTTGAAAGTTTGTAGCTTTCTATAGAATTGAAAATGTTAAATGATAAACTTTGTTTTTTGGCAGATTCTGAATGTTGCTTGTGGTGGGACTCTTTATCTTGATTTAGAGAAAGAGCTTACGAACAAGTTACCGGAAGAACGTAGAACGAAACATATCGATTATGATGATTATGATGGGCATAGACATGTTGTGAGGATTGTTGAGAACAGTCCACTTCATACTTGGTTTAAAGACTCGTTGGATGAAGAAAAGATGGAGATTTTGGTCAATAGATATCATCATCAAGGTGTTAAGAGATTGGCACAGAGGTTTGTGCCAATGGCGTTTGCTTCTGATGGATTGATGGAAGGTTTTTACGATCCTGATGCGTATAATCCTGAAGAAGGAAAGTTCATAATGGGTTTGCAGTTTCATCCAGAGAGGATGAGATCACATGATCTTGACGAGTTTGATTATCCTGGTTGTCCTGCTGCATACCAGGTTTGTGTTCTTGAAAATTAAGTTTGTTACATTTTTAATAAAAGAAGGTTGTGAAATTGAGTTTTTTTTTGTTAATGGTGGTTTGTGATTTTGGTTTAGGAGTTTGCAAAGGCGGTGATTGCGTATCAGAAGAAGCTGAATAGCTCAATGTCTGTTCCAAAGACATTGGAGCTTGACAGAGAAATGGAGAATAAAAGAAAGATACTTGTTCGAAGTTTCTCGCTTGCGAGGTATATGTATACTAGAGGAGCTCCTGGGAAGAACCCATCAAAAGAATCTGAGCTCGAGGTTGGAGCCGAGTTTCTCGAGGTAAAGAACACCAAATCTCTCTGCTTAAACTTTTACATAATCTTTGATTGCAAGAGGCAAAATGGTTTAGAGGAGTGTCTTTGGCCTTTCGTGGTCCTTAAGGGTTACATAGTAAAAGCCAAGGTCTTTGAAAGACAGCCATGTATTTCAATATTCATTTTAGTGGGGGTTAGATGATGTCTATGGTTGTTGTAGTGGCCCAAAGTGACCCCTGACCGGACCAGCCCGTTCTACGCCCGGGACATTTTTAGCCCTGACTCCAAACATGTGCCCGGTTCTGATTTCGGCTTGGAGGACACAAACATGCATGTGGCTAACCTGAAAAAACCAAGCGAGATAGCGGGTCCCAACCTGTCTGGCCTGTGACGGGTTTAGACCTAGACAGACCAGGGCGGTATGGACCTACTTTGGAAATGGGAGTCAAAGGTCGATCTTCAGGCCCGGTCTAGCCCACTGGCTTTTAGCCCACCACAACAACTCTCTTTCATTCTTTCTTTTTTGACAAAACAACTCTTTCTTTCTGGACACATGTTTGATCAATAGTAGGATTTTTGTCTCTTTATACTGAGTTAATCATTGTTTTGGGTATGGTGTGGGTTGTTGCAGTCGAACACGGCGCTAAGCGCGGAGCAAGAGACGAGGCTGAAGGAGATGGGAGCGACGGTGAGGAACGGAGGATCATATATGAAAAAGTTGAAAGTAGATGAAGAGAAACAGAGGATGGCGAGGAACATGATGAACAAGATGAACTTAGAACAACTCTCGGAGCTTATGGCATTTTATCATTTGATGGGAAATATATGTGGAGAAGTGTTGGAGAGAAAGCTTCATGACAATGTCAATGAATGCTTGAAGGATATGTGAGTGTTCACATGAAACGCAAGAAGATGCTTTAAGAAAAAAGGCGACTTTGTGAATTTGCTTTTTTATTTTTTTTGGTTAAAAAGATGGAAAAAAGGGTAACGTGTATGTGTGATCAATTTTAATGGTACCTAACAGTCATAGGTTAAATGATTTGTCAAAATTGGTTTTATTAATTTTACTTAAGCAATGCAACGATGATTTAAACGTTTTGTGAAATTACCTCGTTTATTATGAGATTAAGGATGTTTCGATAGAAATTCTATAACTTAATATTTAGTAATTTAATAAATACTATAAATTAATACATTTATTTGATCTCGAGTTGAGAAATATAACACAATTCCATAAGATAATATAATAATAAAATTTAAAAATTATATACAAATAAATGGTTCCATTAATATTATAAAATAATAATTAATATATACTCCCGTTCTTTTGCATAGTAAGTGGTGTTTTAAAATAATAATTAATATATACTCCCGTTTTTTTACAAATAAATGGTTCCATTAATATTTTAAAATAATAATTTATGTTTCAAATTTTATTATGTTTTAAACTTTCAATGGAAAATATATTTTTTTTTGTATTTTTAACCATTTGTATTTTGCAAATTGTTTTATTATAGTTGAATTGTGTTTTATATTTTTTTTGTACCAAAACTTGTTTTGATGCTATTTTAAAATATTTTATAAACTAATAAAATATCATTGTACCATCATTATTAATTTATTGAGTTTTTAATGTATAATAGGAGAGAATTCGCGACATGTGCGTATTTTGTTTTAATTTGTGTTTTAAATAATATAATTTAAAACCTTTATATTGGTTATCAGTTTTCTCTTGCATTTTTATGAATTTGTTTTCATTGTTTTTTTTGATGATATATGTAATTTTTTAAATAAATTATTTTATGAATTTTTAATTGTTCTTCAATTTTTATACTATTTTTATTTATGTAAATTTCAAAATTATGTAAATTTTAAATTTTTCTAACTGACCATTTTGAGTTTTTCTTTTGTATATTTTTAATTGATTATATCTCTTTTATCCATGTTTTAAAATTTTGTATATTTTTATTTTCCATATTTTTTTTTTCTAATTTTTATCTTTTTCCTTCGTATTTTTTAATAAATTTTATCTTTTTGATTGTTTATTAAATATTTTAACGCAAAGATTTTGTTTTAGTTTGTGAATACGTAATATGTTTTTAAATTTTCATTTATATTATCAATATTCTGTTATATATTTTTTTATATATGATATATTTTTATACATTTATTTTGATTATCAATTTTTTCTTGTGTTTTCTTTTATCAATTTTTTTTGTCATTGTTCTAATCTCTCTGACATATTTCATTTTATAAATATTTATTTGCTTCTCGTGTTGTTTTTATTTATCCAAATTCTAATATTATAATAATTTTTTAAACTTTTTTATCTACCATGAGAGTTTTTTTTTCTATCCACATACAATTTATTGATTTGATTTCATTTTTTCATGTTTTAAAATTTGTATATTTTTTTGTTTTTATTCTTTTTTGTCATATTTTCTCTCTATTTTTTATAATTGGTTATATAATCGATTATTTATTAAGTATTTTTTATGTTCTATAGTTATATTATTTTTCTTCTTCAATTGTTCTGATTTTTCTTTTTCAATTGTTTAAAGATTTTCTTACATATTATTGTAGATTTTTATCTCATAATTAATTTTTTTTTTTAAGATGAATTGCTTGTGGACTTTGCACAAATGAGAAAATAAATTATAAAATTGACCAATAGCAAGGGTTGATGTGTCACAGGAAAACCCCCTTTGTCTATGATATAGTAGATATATGAAATTATACTGAATTGTTACATGCAATATACAAATTTGCTGCTTTTTCAAACTCCTATTGAATAATCAAAAAACAAACTTCTCTCAGTTTTTTTGAATTTTGGAAATCCTTTGTTCGCAAATGCTTTTGAATTAGTCTAAAAAAGAATATGAATACTTTACTTAATCAGGAAACAGAAAAAAAACAAATCCCTAAAGGGCTAAAACCATCGTGGCCTGGGGGTGACAAGAAAGTTTTATGTGGATATAAAGGAACAATGGGAAAATCGTGCACATGACTGACAAGAAAGTTTCATAAAAACAATAAATCTTATCTTTCTACAAGAAGATGAAATCTCACTGACACATAAAGGAACAATGGGAAAATCGTGTGACTAATGTTGTAAACATATAGACTATAGTTGTAACAAAGTTCGATGACTGAAGTCGGTGTAAGAACCTTATTTCCAACACACATCCACAGGTCAATATCAGATACATGAACTAGACGTGAACTGGATTCCCATGAAAACATCTCTACGAAGGTTCGGCCAATTCGTACCCGAACTAATAAAAGTATAGTGGATTAATACATTAACTATTTTGGTGTGCGAATTAATACCCCAATTCACAATAATTTGAAAATTAATACCTGAAGTTTCTCTTGTTTAGGCGAAACCAACTTTGACCATTTTCCAGTTAGTCAATCTTACGGTTCCGTTAACGGAGTTGAGTCACCACCACATCAGAATCCCCGTTGAAACCGTGACCAAAACGGTCAGCGAAATAAAATTCGGCCCAAAACGACGTCATTTTGGGCTTGGTTGAATTTTTTTTTAAAAACCAAAACGATACGTTTTGATTTAATAGAAAACAGATCTTCTTCTTCGTCGAGCTCGACAGATACCGAGAAATCTAATTGGGGAAGAACAGAGTTAGGGTTTGTGCGAGAAGATGAAAACGCATCATCGATTCTCGTATGTTTCTGAATTCATTTGTAAACACGAATTATAGAAAACATTGATGGATAATTAACTTCTAAGCGTAAATAAGAAATTGCTGGGAAATTTGCAGGGTTTACTGCAAGTTTCAGTCATGGTGTTCCTTTAGGGTGTAGAAACTTGCCCAATGCTTGTAGGTGTGGAGAATCATCAATGATAAAAACATCAGAGACTGGAAAATCCTGGGTAATTGTTTTTTTTGTTGTCCGCTTGGAACCGAAAATGTAAACATTTTATAACTGCTTATTATGGTTTATATGCGAATAGACATTCAAGAACAATAATTGATTCACAGTTTTATCTATTGTCAGGACAAATACCATTTGTTCAAGTGGGCGGATGAGTCAATTGTAGAAGAGATTCAAGAGATGAAGAAAACGTTACTAAAAGTGGAAGTTGAGAGAAGGACTTGTGAAGAAGTTGTAAATGGCTTTGAGAAAGAGATAGAAGACATGAAAGGCATTGTTTGTGCGATTGAAAAGAAGATGGAAGAAATGAAAACCGAGGTTGAAGGGCATGAGAAAGGAGTGAAGGAAATGGTAGGAGAGATACGTTTTTTGAAGAATATGTTCATGTGTGGAGTGGTTGTGATTGTTTGTTACCATTACTTCTGGGCATAGGTCTTTGTCGATGAGTGTTTGAGAGTGTTTGATGTTGTTTGACGTCTAATGATGGATTTGAGGTTCTTGTTTGCCTCAAGGATTGGTAATTTGAATGTTGGATTATGGTTTCTTGTAGGATATTCTGTACTTTTGATTTATATGAAGGATTGGTATTTTCAATATTGATTTTAGTTTCCTTTGTTACACCACCGAGTGCGTTACATGAAGGGATAAAAACAATGAATAAGAAAATCAATTGTGTTTCATACAACCAAAATGACTTGTGTTTCATACAACAAAAATCAGGAAATAACTAAGGTTTGACATCAACAATAAGCTGAAAAAAACTAATGCCGGAATCAAACATCCGCAACTGTTTGACATCACCGATTTTACACGAAAATAAGGAGATCAAAACGGCAAAAAAAACTCTCCCCTCCTCAATTTGTAAGCCAAACCTGCAAACCATTTCAAACATTCATCATCCTAATCCTCTAAAATGACAAAACAAAATGTAAGAGAATTATGAGAATGTACCTCAACATTCTAGAAACCTGCAAACCATCAAGTGTAGGCCAAACCTGCAAACCATCTCAAACATTCATCATCCTATTCATCATTCGATGTTTGTGTTGGTTGACTGGGACATGGCCCATCGTCAAGTGTCATAGATTCCGCCTCTGTGTTTGAGGTGTTAGTATTTTTTCGCTTCTTTGGTGGCCTAGGCTTAAATGGAACACCATCATTAGGACATTTAGATGAGTTATGTCCAGTCATACTGCATCAGTAACAATGAATTGTGCGCCCATGTTGAGTCACCTTTTTCCCCTTCGTTGGTGACTCGTTAACACCCTTGATTCTCTTCTCTGGATTTCTTTTCCGACCCTTATGCACCTCTATTTCTGGTGCATCAAGTCTTGTTTCTCCACTGTTTTTCCAGAACTTAATCCCATTGACAGGTTCAATGGAATCGATGTATTGCGCCTGCCACTTAGTGGTCAAATACCAATCCGAAACAAAATCTTCTGTTTGTATGTCTTCTTATTATCGAAGACAACACGCAACACATGACGACATGGTATCCCTGTCAAATCCCATCTCCTACACTTACATGTCCTCTCCTTCATATTGACCGTGTAACTTTGACCTTTCTCACTTACTTCGAAGATGCATGAACGTCCAGGGATTGTCCTCAGATTTTTCACTTCTATTTCCTCTTCAGCTATCACTAAGCCAACTTTCAGACTATGTTTGCTCTTGTGTTTTCCAGTTTTTTTTCCTTCTTAGCGCAATCCTCACCATCGCCTGTCTCCTCATTGTCTCCAAGCTTTGAATCAATGGCATTGAACGCGCCTTGTAAATAGCCTTGTTGTATGACTCTGAAAAATTATTCAGAGCATCTTCACAGCAAGATGTTGTCTTGAAGTATGCGCGGCTACAATTCTCTAGATTCCTAGTCATAAAGGCCTCAAACAAGATCTAAGTCTTTCTTGAGATGCTTAATGAACCAAATCTAGTTGTCTGTGTTCTCTACTCGAACAACAGCCTAAGCAAATGGGTAAATTTGATTGTTTTCATCTCTCCCAACAGCTGCCAAGAGTTGTCCTTTTTCGTTGGACTTTAAGAAACACCCATCAACCCCGAAGATTGGTCGACAATGCTCTTTCTATGTCTTCCGCAGTCCAGCAAAATACATATAGAAACTATCAAACACCTATTTTCCATTATCTCCAATCGATGTCAGAAGCTCTACTATGGAGTCGGGATTTGTCCTGAGACAATAGAAGAAGATAATTATATATTGAAAACAGAAAAATATAGTCAATCCACACATACTAACTCTAGAAGTTCATCTCGGTAGTCTTTCATCCTTGCATATTGTTCACTGAATTCTTCTTCAATGAGTTTCAACGCTTTCCTTTTTGTCTTACGACATTGATCAAGTGATGGCGCCACATTGTACCGCTCATGGATTCTTTCTTGCATCATCTTAGTCTTCAGTAGAGGATCGTTTCTCAGCTCTTGGATATACATGCTACATATCACACTCTCTGTTAATATCTTACACCACTGATATTTGTAACATGAATGTTCCTCTTGAAAAGACTTGACCATCCATTGTGATACAGATTCCTCGTAAGAGAAGTAGATTCTCCATGTGCATGTCTCGATACCACACTTAGCCTCATATTTTTTAGCTGCCCATCTCGTGAACTTGATATTCCAACCTCCTTTTAAGGCGTACTCCAAGACAGCCTCTCTAAACTCAGTCACGCTTTCAAAGACTTGTCTAATCTTAAGCTCTCCAGTTCCTCTTCTCCAACCATCATAAACAACCATCTCCTTAGCTGCTCCTTCACAATATGATCTACGAGGTGTTCGTTGGTAGTCATCATTCTCCTCCTCATCCACAAATGAGGCCACTATTTTTTCCACAAGAGCTTCCTCATAACACATCTCATCGGTTGCTCTTCCTTCTCTTCTCTCCTCTATTCTCTCCTCTCCTTTGTTATCTCTTCCCTCATTATCTCTTCTCTCCTCTTCTCTGTTTTCTCTTCCTACATCTCTATCTATGTCAGTGGCATCTCTTCTCTCATTGTCTTCATCACGCTCCATGTATATCTCAACTGATTTTCACCATCTAGCCGCCTCACACATCTTGGAAAAGTTGTCAACACCATGACACAAGACCTTAAGCTCACTCAATACTTCAAATGGCATTTTGTACAACACTCGATGATCATACAAACTCACAGACAAGCTTTGATACAATGCATTCGCCCGTGTAAGAAGCTCAGTAACAGAGCCACCATTGTAATAAGTCATACCATCCTCACATGTTCCGAATTTTCCTCCATGGTTGATGACAAACATGGTATCCGAAAAGTCACTGAAAAAATCGATAATATAGTAAGAAGGGGAAGAAGGTTTAATTTTATAGTTCCATTGATTAAACAATACAAAGCATCAATTAAACAATAAAAAAGCACCGATTTAACCATTCAAATTAACCGATTAAACAAATTAAAAGCACCCATTAAACAAATCCAATTCGATAATACAATAAAAATCCTAAAATTTCAAATTACCTCATTTTTTGAGAGATTGATACCCAAGAAGTCGATTAAAGTCGAAATTTACTTATGTGATGACCCAGACCACCGATTATACCTCAGAACACCAAGATTTCAAACCTAGAAAACTATTTCTATCTCTCGTGAAAGTGCAGTCGACGAAGAACTTTTAAGTTGATTATGTTAACTGTTTTCTATTAAATCAAAACGCATCGTTTTGGTTTTAAAAAAAAAAAAAATTCAACCAAGCCCAAAACGACGTCGTTTTGGGCCGAATTTTGGGATTCTTCGATGACCGTTTTGCTCACGGTTCCAACGGAGATTCTGACGTGGCGGTGACTCAACTCCGTTAACGGAACCGTAAGATTGACTAACGGGAAAATGGTCAAGGTTGGTTTTGGCTAAACAAGAGGAAGTTCAGGTATTGATTTTCAAATTATTGTGAGTTGGGATATTAATTCGCACACCAAAATAGTTGAGGTATTAATCCTCTACACTTCTATTAGTTCGGATACGAATTGGCCGAATTCCCGGTTCTTTGGTTATCCGAGTTCCATGATACTACAACTAATTTTGGATTTGTGTGTATTAGAGACACAAGCCCAACTTTATGAGACAATACAAGCCCATGACATTATGATTAGTCCATGTATACTAATACTACAACTAATTATCTAGCCGATCTCTTCTGCCGATTTGCCAATTTGAAGTCTGAAAGAATTTGTTTTTCCTGTTCAAAAAAAAAAAATTGGTTTTTCTGTTTTTGGTCTAAAATGAATTATATTTCCTCTTTCTCTTTAGTTTTCTTTTATAGCGAGATCATTTAACGTAAATTTGTTGAAGGCAAAAGAAACAGATTTTGGTTTAGTTCGAGGGATAGGATGCAAAAACTTCTGAGCGAGACGTCAACCTTCTAACTAGCCTTTGGCATAAAACCTGTAACCGAGGAACCGGACCGAAACAGATCCAAAATACCGGATTTGGATCGAACCGTTTATCTAATATAACCTAAATGATTATTTTTTAAACTTTTCGGTTCTCGGTTCGGTTCGGGTTATATCCAAGAACCGAACGGAAATCCACAAACTCAAAATTATTTATCAAATAATTAATTAAATTATTTTAAATCTTCGGGTTATTTCTCGGTTCGGTTCTGATAATACCGAAGATCCGAACGATTAAATGAAAATCAAAATTAATTACTAAATTTGAATAATTAACCGAAAAATTATCTGGATTTTTTTAATAATTCAGGTTATTTTTGAACCCGAATTATTTTCGATTGTGTAACGATTCTGATTTTAAATCTCAGAGCTGATCCAAACCCGAAAGGATCCGAACCGAACAAATTTCATAACTCAATTGGGTCTTAAACTACCTGACCCAACAAACCTGGATCCGTATAGATCCGATCTGAACTGACCATGGACCCAAATGTCCTGGACGACTTCTAGCTTTAGTTTTCTTTAAAAATGCCAATAATGCACTCTTCTCTTAATGAGAGTGGGTCAACTGTTATATAGTACTCGATTTGGAAAAAAAAAAAAAAAAAACAAACAAAAAATACTCGATTTGTTTCATAATAAGTATGATCTACTATCAATTTTGTTTCCTTCAAAATAGTGATATTTTATATATTCAATACAAGCTTAATTTATTTTCTTTATTTATCTCTACATTTCATTAGTATTATTTAGATTATAAATGTGTCATTTTCTTCATACAACGTTAGATGTGCTTTAATTAGTGTGCATTCAACCAAAAACATTTTTGTTTTGATACGAAAAAATATTTTATAATTTTTTGACATATCTTATTATATAAAACATGATAATATAGTAAGATTTCTTATAAACACACATTTTGATAAAATGACACATGTCATTTATTTTTTCAAATCCCTTATATATTATTTAAAAAGTATTTTTAGAAAAAAATCTTACAGATATTATCTGACATTTATTTTTTCAAATCCCTTATATATTATTTAAAAAGTATTTTTAGAAAAAAATCTTACAGATATTATCTGACATTTATTTTTTCAAATCCCTTATATATTATTTAGAAAGTATTGTTAGAAAAAAATATTACCTTCATGTGTCATTTAAAGGCATGTCGTACTGATTTGTCATCATTAGAGTTATTTTCAGTATAATACAGAAATCAAATGGGTTCAAATTATTAGAGTAATTACCATCAGTACCACTCATATTAATTTGGTTAGAAAATTAAATATTTTTATTAAACTAACCATAAAATTAATGATTAATTAATAAGTCTCACTATATTTTTTTAATTGGGAGCCAAGAAAATTAGTAATTTAAAAAACTATTTATTAGCCAATTAAATAAAATAAAGAAGATTTGATATCTAATTTTATCATAATAACTGTTTTTAAATTACTATAGTTATCCTATCATTTTTGTTTGTTTTTAAAAAAATAAATTAAATCATCACATCAAACATATAGTAAAAAAGTTTATATTTTTTGCATAAGTTATGATTTGAATTTTTTAAAATGAAATAAATCAGTAAAACTGTTAAAAATTTCACATCGAGTTTTTTTTTGAGTGATGGTTCAGAAAACTATTATAAAATATATCCACATAAAACCAAATAAATTACTTACATTTGAAATAATTTTAAAATGATATTTAATAAAATAATTTATAAATTTTTTATTTTGAGTATGACGCGAGTTATTACCTAGTTTATGATTAAATAATAAAAATTTTAAGTTTTGAAAACTTAACACGTACTCACTCTGTTTCAAAAACAAAGTCATTTTAAAGTTTTCACACATATTATAAAAATAATTAAAAAAACTATTTTAATCCTTATTAATACACAAAGTAGTTTTTTGCTAATTAATACTTTGAAACAATAAAATTAAAATTGGATTTTTTTAAAAAACATTTGCATTGAAAATATAAAATAACATTTTTTGTGACAAAAATAAAAATTTAAAACGATTGGAAGAAATATCATTTATCATTTTAACACTTTTCATTAAAATTAAAAGAGCATAATTCAATGACACATGTCATTACCTTAATGAAATTAATTAATTTTTAATAGAAAATTGATGATTTTTATTAAATCAATCAAATAAATCACAATGATACATATTTCATTATATAATTTAATTCAAACCTATGAAATTGCAACACGTGGGTTACTTTAGTTATACATTCTTATGGAAAAAATTGCACAGCTACACATTCGACACGTGTGAGCACTATTGGATCATGATCTTCACATTGTTATGCATGAAGGCCAAATATAGAGGCTAGCCAAAAGGCATGAGCGTTTTTATCTAGGCAAGACCAATCAAAATTATACGTTACGATTATGTAAATCTCATATATAGCTATATACAAGAATTCTCTAATCCTAATAACCTCAAATATACTTTTAAAAAGAAAACAAACATTGAAAGCGAAGAAAAGCAGCCAAGGTTAGAAGACATGAAGTTCACTACATTAATACTCATCACATTCGTGATCATCGCTATGTCGTCTCCAGTTCTGATAAGAGCAACCGCCGTTGGAGGATTGGCAAACGCGTGTGTTCCGACAGAGCTCTTGCCTTGCTTGCCGGCAATAACCTTGGGAGGAAACCCGAGTACAGATTGTTGCAACAAACTGAAGGAGCAACAATCATGTCTATGTGATTATATTAAAAATCCAGCTTATAGTATGTATTTTAACATTGCTTCTCCAAACGCTCATAAAGCCTTAGATTATTGTAAGATTCCTTATCCCAGTTGTTGAAGCTCTCGAGATATTTTTAAGAAAAAATATTATTAATAATAACAAAATGTTAAAAACTAAATCTTATGTAAGAAAGAGTCAACGAGATGATGGTTGGGACTTGGGAGTTTTTCTTATATATTTGTCCCACTAGAAAATCAAAAATACACACGTTTCTACTATTGTTTTCCGATATGTTGTTATATAATAATGAAGCCAAAGCTTTAACAAATAATTACAAATACAGAAGCTCCATCCCAAAAGATCACCTCTACACATCTGAAGATTAAAAAAAACTTCAACTAACCCCAAACGAACAAATTGAACAAATCCATTAGATGCAAAAACAAAGGTTTTGGTATTGCAATTGACCTCTTGGAATATTAAATTAATCATTTATGTACTTCAAATTTGATATGTTTGTTTATGAACCAAAGAGGACAAGATTCTAAACTATGTACCAAGGGTTGTAGAATCAAACCATAATGTAATGCAAAATGCATATATGTGGGGCACACATGAGGGCATTGTATAAAATTCATATTTAGAGTCGAATTTTGTTGCTGCAATGCTGCTATATCTGAAGATGATTTTCCTATTTCTAATCAGATTTATACTAATATATCCATCATTTTATATGTGAGTAAAATAAAGAGTTTATGGTGAAATTGAAAGGCGTCAGAGTTCCTCTACTAATGTAGTAACTCATCGCCGGAAGAGACACCTGAGTGCCTATATTAAACGATTTGTAGGATGAGATTGAAAAGATCAGATGCACTATGTCTCAAGATGAGGATATTGCATTATGGAAATCAAAGAATAACAAATTCAAAAAGCGATTTTCCTCAAGTGAAACTTGGCATCAAGTACGCACCGAACATCCGGTGATTCAGTGGGATAGAATGGTGTGGTTCAAACATGCGACTCCTAAGTATTCCTTTCTCCTTTGGACTGCGATTCACAATCGATTGGCCACATGTGATAGTATGAGGAAATGGAATGCCAACATTAACCCAGCATGTGTCTTGTGTCAACATCCGGTGGAAACACGCAGTCACTTGTTCTTCACGTGCCATTTCTCATCACATATATGACACGATCTAGCTCGTGGGATTTTGAAACATATGTATACAAATTGGGACATTCTGATCGCACTACTGTCGGACGACAAGCAGGGCCGAGTACCTCTCTTCACTCTCATATACATTTTTCAGGCAACAATGCATGCTATATGAAGGGAAAGGAACTGTCGCCGACTCGCGGTCATGGAGAAGCTCCGTCAACATCCATTCAACTCATTGTAAGACCAATAATTTTGAAAGTACAAAATAGTTGATTCAATCACAAAATAAAGGATAATCAAAACCGAATAAAACGAATTAAGGGAAATCGTAAACAATAAATCAGAAATCTAAAACACTGGAACGGAGTCGAGATCGCAACCTCTTTCCTTTAACTCAAAGAATCACCCGTAGTGTGACAGGTATGTTCACGATTCATGAGTCCCAGGATACAACCGTTTAACTCTGAATCGCATCACTCGATCGCGAGTCTAACGAACTTGTATCAACATTACTCTCGAGATAAAAAAAAAAAACTACATGATGCAGTGGTAGATCGAAAGAACTTGTGCGTTTAGTTTTTGCTTTGAGTAATTTTTGATCGGAAATTTGAAAAGAGAGGCTAACGCATCGTAGATATGATTAAAAAAACCCAACCGACCCAATAACCCTGAGCTCATATGAGCTCTAAGAGCCAATAAAAAAAGCCACGTGCCACGCATGTGTGTCCTCTCATCCTATCTTAACCATTTGAACCAATGCCAATGTTGGTCTTTATGTATACTACTTGAAAATATTTCAAGTTTCCAATGTGTGATATTTATTACTCACACAAAGAGTTATAACCAATGAAAACATTTCATTTGTATGGGATTCAACTCACTTTTTATTCACACATACACAAATTAATAAAACCCAAATTTTTTATTGAATTTTTGTTCCAACACTCATCAAAATTCTCGACAAGATAATGAGGAATAGGTTCAGCTCCATTAGAATACACGGTGATAAGAAGTATGACTAGGGTCTCTCGTTTTGGTTTGCAATACGAGAAGCCACGTAGATCATTCTTTCGTAGAGTAGAAACATTCTTTGATTTACTTCATTCTTTCAAATAAACGAATGACAAAAAAATGTTGATTTAGAAAAAGAATAAAAAAGGTAAAACTATAAATCTAATTTAAATAGGAAAAATAGATATATGAATAATAAATAATATAAAGTAAATTTAGTTCAAATAAAAATAAAATAACTAAATATTTAAAAATATGTTACAAAATTTAGTTAAAATCCAAATAATAAAACTGTTATACTTTTCTTTCGATGGTTTTAAATCATCGTTCTCAATTTTTTTTTTTGTCCGGATGATCTAATTTTGTTTAACCATTTTAAAAAAAATTTATAATGAATTATTTAATATTAAGTTATGCAGATCCTAATCTAATTTTCGTATACGTAACATGATATTTCCACTTAACACAATACAAATAAATTTAAAACCCCTTTGATCACATTTCTTCCTAAAAATATTTGTCTCCTTTAACAAAATATGTGTCAAATTTTCTACTCAAATAAAAAAAATTTGTGCTGTCGTTATTCACACTTAGAGGCACTTTGCCAAACTCATATTACAGAAACAGGCACTTCAAACAATTAAGGCATTTTGACCACTTGCAATTACAAAATTTTTCATGACTCAATCTTTCACTGTCCCCAAATATTTACGCTAAGAAGTAAAAAAAAAAAACTTTTCACTGTCCTCACTAAGTAAATCAAAATATCATCATCATCTTCTTCGCGGCGTTGCCAATCTCGATCAGGTTTATTTGTGTTGGAAAATTAAAAAAAGTGCATGGTGTTGATTATATATGTAAAAGTTACTATTTTTTTTTGTAATTTAATTTGGTGAAAAAACTTTGTGGCAGATTTGTACCTGGGAGATGTCGAAGGAGAAGACAATTTGAAAGCAAACTTTATCTGCCCGTTTTGTGCAGATGAGTTTGATATTGTTGGGCTTTGTTGTCATATTGATGAAGAGCATCCTGTGGAGCCGTGGAGGTCAAGAATGGGGTAATTAACCATCTTCACACTTAATCAACACCATGCACTTTTTTTAATTCTTAGGTTTACGTTTAGGTTTGGTTTTGAAGCTTTCTTGAAATGGAAAAGGTTAATTCTTTACGCATTGTTTAGCTTAAAATCAAGTGAGCATTGTAATCCGTTATTACCATTTGCATCTCTTTCTCTCTCTCTCGGAATTCTCCGTTTCTTATTAATGAGCTAGGTTCTCTTATGTGCTATCTGTGATGTAAGAACAGAGTGCTTAAATGGTGAACTAAAAGAGTTTGCTTTGCTCTTTTTTACTAGGTTTGTCATGTCTGCACAAAGAGGGTGGGATTGGACATCGTTGGCCATATTACAACGCAACACAAAAACGTTTTTAAGATATCCTTTTAAAATTTGGATATCTCTTCTATAGTTTTTTTCTGTATACCTACATCATCGCTAGAGTTTGAAGAGTCATTTTGGTATTCCTTGATGTATGAGATTTTTACGTGCAGCGAAGGAGAAGGTTGCGTAGAGGTGGAATAAGCTCTGCCTATCTTACGCTTAAAAAGGAGCTTCGGGAAACAAACTTACAGTCTCTTGGAGGATCTTCCACTTTCATTCCCTCATCCAATATAGATTCTGATCCTTTGCTCTCGCCCTTTATGTTTAATTTTCCTTCGGCTATAATACCCATCACTGAAGGAGACTTGTTTACAAAAGTCTCACCTAAGGACACTCCTACAAGGTACAATTTCATACTGCAATCTAAAGTTAATACGTTGCTTCGGTTTATGTTCACACTGAGCCTGTTCAATGGACATTTTACAATGGATAGGATGATGTGGACAATAAACCAGATTGAAAAGCCTAAGAAGATGATTAAATATCGATTTTAGGATCCAATTTTTTAGATTTCTTCAGATTCTTGTAATTGGTGATTTGCAGAATGTTGCAAATCTGCAAATGAAACAAATGTCCTGTTTATATGTACATATTTTATATATTTTTCATATTTTACTTTCAATGGACAATTTGAAATGGATAGGATGCGGTGGACAATAAACCACAAAGATTATTAAACCTTTGGGAATTTAGTGATGTCTCAATTGCTACACTTGTCTTTGTCTTTCTCTACCAAGAACCCATATTTTCATATTTGTTTCTTCTTGATTCCATGTTCGAATAATGTTATTGTTTATATGATATATAGATATGATGCTATTTGCATTGAAATTGTCTATATTGAAATTGAAAGTGAGAAAGGTGTCTCTCACTGTAGATACCTCTCGTTTTATCCCTTAGTTTTTTTCTTATACGTTAACAAGATTTTCCACAGTGAAAGCCTTTTTTCTCTAGTTTTTTGGATGACTAAGTCTAACAACAGAAAAAAAAAAAAAAAGAAGAAAAGTCTAATTAGGTCAACTTACAAAGACGTGTGATAAAATTCACCTAGTCTTAATGTATCTGTCCTAATCATTCTTGACTTTTCCACTTGCTCTTTTCGTCTCCACTTGATTAATTGTTCTCGTCTATTTTTGTTTAATCAATTTCCTACTCTACTGAACACAAATCAACCCCAGAAAGAGAAACTCTTTATTCAGATATCAATCATGTTCTCTCCAGTACTCTCGAAACCCAATTCTTGTCTGATCTTGCTCTTCTTCTTGTCCTATTTTCACCATCTTCTTTGTGCTCTAAATCAACGAGAACTTAGGTTATGTGATCATCTGTTTCAGTGTGGGAATCTCACCGCCGGTTTCCCTTTTTGGGGAGAGTCCCGACCACAACCTTGTGGTCATCCTTCTTTGGGGCTTCACTGTGACAAATCCGCAAACAAGACTGTTTTTATCAACTCAGGTCAGATGTACAGTGTCCTCAAAATAGACAACTCGTCTAACACTCTTGGACTTGCGAGGCAAGACTTTTTAGGTGAACCATTCTGCAATGCTACATTCACCGGGACAACGTTGACTCCTGAACTATTTCAGCTTTTGCCAGATTACAAGACCCTCTTTGTTTACTATCTCTGCAACAATAGTCTTCACAATCCTTCGAATTTCACATGTCCAAAGATTGGTATCGCCTCGGTGCATCAGAACGACGACTATTATAAAAGCTGTGGTGCGAGTTTCGACATTACTGTTCCCACCAAATATGTTCCAGAGGAGGAATCTTTGAATTTGACCCGCTTGGGAAGTGTTTTTAAAGAAGGATTCGAGGTGAAGCTAAAGATTGATGAGAGGCCGTGTCAAGAATGTCAATCTAGTGGTGGAATCTGCGGCTATGATGTTGCCATTCCGATTTGCTGCAAGAAAAACTCTTCATCAGGACCAGTAATTAACTGCACTCGAATGATTCCGTCTAGATCTAGTGGTAAGTTTCTGAACTATCAGCAAAGTTTCTTATGCATAACATAGTTGTTTTTCTCCTGTGCAGTACTACTATAGTGCAACCAGACTAAAACAGAAAATAACGACTTTCCTAAGTTCCACTAAGACACATACATACCTAAGTTGCACAATTGGTATATCCCCAAGCATTGCTAATCACCAAGAACCGCATCTCATACTTTCTGCAATCTCTCTAACCAAGTCACATATATCTTTTTCTTTCAATCTTCATTATGTCGCTTTTTAGCAGTTTCAAGACATACCTTGCTTCTTAGTGACCTCCAGATAGAAGATAGAAACTTGAGTGGTCTAAAAGTCTTGATATGTCTCCACCAACTAGGCATACACGATTTCCATCAAGTCATTTTCAGGGTATGGAAAGGAAATCTTCCTTGCCATAAATCTGTCTCCTTCCTTATCACATTTCCTTCTTCTTCTTCTTCATCAACACCGTCCAGTTTCCATGGTAAATACTAAAGTCTTTATTCTTTGAAATTGTCTGAAACTGACAAAGAAAGTGGAGAGTAGTGGAAGGGGCAATTACGGTCAAGTCTTTCTTCTTTCTTTTGAAGACCTTTCGTAGATTTTGTTCATCAGTCTATTTTCTTCATTAGTCTACTTTTAGCCTGAGTTTTTCCTAGTAAATTTCTTGTACCGGCGCTTGCTTTTTAGGTCGTCCTACAAAAACAAAAGAAATTAGTAATAATACAAATAAATATTCTAATAGCAACCAAGCAAAAGAAAATCTTTAAATTAATTTAATATCCTGATTTGTCTACTAGTGTATTCGAAGACTAAGTCATCCTAACCCACCTAATTTCAAAGAAATTTCCGTTTGGAAATAAAATTTCCAGATAAACAAATATATAAAAAGAAACCTTGGTTTTCTTTTCCTTCTTTCAAATCATACAAAACCAAGACTTAGACAAAAAGCCATTTACCTATTCCTCATCTGTCTTTGACCTCCTCTTCTTCTTCCTCTTCATCCCCTTGTTCATCTCTACGGCAAGAAACAAAAACAGAGAGCACCATGATCAATCTTTCTCTGTCTCTGACAAAATCTTGTTCCTATATAATCATATGGATGCTCTGTGTGATGCCCTATTGTGTTTTGTCAGTTGATGAGCGTCACAAACGCTGCGCTTCTCCGTTTAGCTGCGGAAATCAGATAGAACTCTTTAATCCCTTTTGGAAGTCTGACAGAGCAGAGTGCGGTCACCCAGATTTCATGGTCATCTGCAGCGACGGTTTCGCAGAGCTTAACATCACTTCGGTTATATTCAAAATCCTTGAGATGAACTATGACTCTGGTATCATAAAACTTGCCAGAAAGGATTATCACAACAATCTTTGTCCCCGAAACGCTGAGAATGCAACAATCAACCACGAAGTCCTTCGATTTTCTTCCGACACCATGCTGTCAATACTTTATTACAACTGCTCTGCTCCAATGTTAGATGTTCCTCATAGAGGTTACATTAGAGAGCTTGACTGTGAGGGTGATACTGGTGGGCGAAGTTACTTTGTCTCGTCCGCTTCACACTATGGGGATAGAGCTATCTTAGATAAGCTGAGTGCAATATGTGAAAGAAATGTCAGTATTCCAGTCTCTAGATCTGCCTTGATGATAGAAGACGGAAATCTGACTCTGGAGTCTATAAAGAAGGCTCTTGATGAAGGCTTCGAGCTTACATTAAACAGTTCTGAAGACTGTTTGCAATGCGCAAGATCAGAGGGTGCGTGTGGTCATAATGTGAGATCGAAAGCATTCGTTTGCTACTGTGCGGACAAGCCTCACGAGCATACTTGCGGTTCTGAGAAAGCAAAGACGAGTAACCATTTATCTCTCTCTGTTCCCTTGGATATTTTTAGTTAACCTAAGTTAATCTGAATCTATAACCGTGTCTGAATCAGATTTGCTAATCTCCTTCCATAAGAACCAGATCTCTTGAATTCAAGCTTTGTTTTTAAAGTACGATTCTTATGTTCTTTCTTGAGTTTAAACTGACCTTTTTCTCATGGTATTTGTTCATGCAGATCTCTCCAAAAAAGCAAAATTAGGTAGGTTTCTATCCTTTTCCTTTCAAGAAACTAAGCATACCTCAGAAACAGCATAATCTTACGAAGCTCTTGTCGTTTTGTTTCTCCCTAGGCATCGGATTCGCTTGTGGATTCTTAGGTGCCACTCTTTTAGTAGGAGGTGTGTTCTGCTTCATCAACCGGAGAAGGAAGAAACGGGCAGCTCAATACACAAGCAAAGCCCTTTCAACAGAAACTCCATACTCGAGCAATTACACAATGTCAACCACTCCAACTTCCACAACAATCTCCGGAAGCAACCACTCTCTTATGCCATCGATCTCTAACCTTGCAAACGGAAGCGTCTACTTCGGAGTTCAAGTCTTCAGCTACGAAGAACTCGAGGAAGCCACTGAGAATTTCTCTAGAGAGCTTGGAGATGGAGGCTTCGGTACTGTCTACTACGGTAAGAACCAAACCAAACCAAAACTCTGATTCTCTACCAAATCATCTCCAAAACTCGGCTTTTAAAAAAAGCTTATGCAAATTCCTGAAGGCATACTAAAGGACGGACGAGCCGTGGCCGTGAAACGGCTCTTCGAGAGGTCGCTGAAACGCGTGGAGCAGTTCAAAAACGAGATCGATATCTTGAGGTCCTTGAAACACCCGAACCTAGTGATTCTATACGGATGCACAACAAGACATAGCAGAGAGCTACTCCTAGTGTACGAATACATCTCTAATGGCACACTCGCTGATCATCTCCACGGAGACCAAGCACAATCTCGACCTATTTGCTGGCCTGGACGACTCAACATCGCTATTCAAACCGCTAGTGCATTATCTTTCCTCCATGCCTCAGGTAAACACAATGAGATTCTTGAAAATTGAATGATTTGTGATGAATGAAACTCTATGATTTTAGGGATTATAGAGTTTCATTCATCACAAATTGAACATACAATCAATCCACACGATGAGATTCCTGAAAATTGAAATGATTTGTGATGAAATTCTCTGATTTTAGGGATCATACACAGAGATGTGAAGACTACAAACATTCTTCTAGATAGCAATTACCAAGTGAAAGTGGCTGATTTCGGACTCTCGCGGTTGTTTCCGATGGATCAAACTCATATCTCCACCGCGCCGCAAGGAACTCCGGGATATGTTGACCCTGAGTATTACCAATGTTACCGTCTAAACGAGAAGAGCGACGTTTACAGCTTCGGAGTCGTCCTCTCCGAGCTAATCTCGTCCAAAGAAGCCGTCGACATCACCAGGCACCGACACGATATCAACCTCGCGAACATGGCGATCTCGAAGATCCAGAACGACGCCGTTCACGAGCTCGCGGATCTAACCCTCGGATTCGCGAGGGATCCTTCCGTGAAGAGGATGATGATGTCCGTTGCTGAATTGGCGTTCCGGTGTCTGCAACAGGAAAGGGAAGTCCGGCCATCGATGGACGAGATCGTCGAGATTTTGAGAGGGATTCAGAAGGAAGGGATACGAGATTTCACGGAGGTGGTGGAGATTGATGTGAGCGGCGGAGATGACGTTGGATTGCTATCGCACGGCGTTCCTCCGCCGTTATCGCCGGTGACTGAGAAAGAGACGAGTAGTTCGAATACGACGGCGAGTTCGTTCTGAGAGTGTAGGAGAAGACTCTGGACGTAGACGAAGGTTCGGTGTCAGTATATAAACCATTGTGAATTTCACCTTTTGACTATTTTGTTTTTTTACCTGACGTCAACCTTTTAACTGCTTTCTTGTTTCCTACGTTGTTTTTTTCTTTTTTTTCCTGGTTATGTTTGCTTATTGCATAAATGGACCATTACTATTAGCCCTACGACTTCGAGTAAATTGGATAGTTCGGATAATTGGATAGTTTAGGTAAACAACATTCTACCGGGATAATTGGATAGTTTAGGTAAACAACATTCTACTGAAAATAACCGAAGTAAATTTCAGTTCGGTTCAGATTGGTATCGAGTAGTTCAATTTTTTTTTTTTTTACCGAAACTAACCGAAGTTTTTAGATTTGTGTTTAAAATTCGGTTAAATTTGGTTAAATTCGGATAAATTTAATTAAATTTGAGTAGTTCAGTTCTTTTATTTGGTATAGTTCGGTAGAATTTTGGTTAAAAAAAACATGTAACCGATCGATTTGGATAATCGAATCAATTTTCACATTTAGCCAATCGGTTCCACCTAAGGAACCAAACCAGAACCAACATCGGTTCGGTTTTTAGTCGTATGGCTAATTACTATCCCCTATATATTAATTGAGAAACATTTTTAAAGAGTAGACTTAATTGTTGAAATATTTACAGTGGTGCCATTTTGCTGATGTGTCATCACCACACTTATTCTCTCATTATTTTAATATAAATTTTCTTTTTTTGATTAGAGTAATTACATTATATGCATTTATCCATTTACTACTTTAAATATAACCAAAAAATTATGTTTTAATTTTTTTGGATTATTTAAAATCGAATTTTAGGTTATGTGATGATTTATGATATACATCATATTACACAATACATTTGTTAAAAATGAATAAAACAATAGTTTAAAAAAATATTATTTAATGAAATATAATTTATACACAATTTATGATATACAAAATACTTTTTTTTTATTAAGAAAAAAATATGTTTACAATAAAAAAGACTTCGATATGTGTGATTTTAATAAAAAAAATTTATAATAAATTAAAAAATATAATTTAAGTTACAGTAAAAAATATTTCGATATGTGTGATTTTAATAGATATCTATATTTATAAATATTTTTTTTTGTTTATAAAGTTTGTTAATAGAACCATATAAATTAACCAAATAATATAAATATTTAAACTTGAAAACAAGTTAAAAATATTATGTCAAAAAATTGAAATATTAAATTATATTATTCACATATATATAAAACTGATTAAATTATTTTTATTTTAAAAAATTTCAAAATCATCTTTAATAAAATTATTTATAGATGTTTTATTCTGCGCATGGCGCAGGTTATCACCTAGTTACTAAAATTATTAGAGAGAATTGGGAAACTAAAAAACCCAGTGATGTCCATTTTGGGATTGTTGTTCAATAGTTCAAATCTGTATTCATCGCAAATTTATGTTTCATATTTGTTCATGTTCAAATTCTTTTATATGAAAATGATGTAAGATCAAATTCTGTCAATTTAAATGATCATTAAATTTCAAACGTTGACAAGTTTTGATAGATTGAAGATCGTCACGCAAAAGTATTGAAGTATTTGCGATGAGATCACAAGTGTAAATCTAAGTGATTGATTACACACAAAGACACTCAGAAGTCAGAACTCAGAACTCATAGTGAATAAGTGCAAAATTTAACAATATTACAATGTTTTGAAAGTTTAATGATAATAAAATTATGTAACTAGATTTATTGTCAAAAGAATGATAATTATCTTTAGGTTTAATTGTTATCATTCTTTTGACAATAAATCTAGTTACATAATTTTATTATCATTATAATGTGAACAAATATAACTAATGTGAAAACAATGTTAAAATAAGACATATATCATATACAAAAAATGAAAATTAAAAGTTTTGAGATTTTTAAATGTGAATGATATAATAACAAGATATATCTCTACAATTTATTTTGCTAAAACATCTAATAAAGCCATAAGTTTTTCCATAGTAGTTTTATTTTCATGGTATAATAGGTAGAAAATCTTTTACTTTGTTTAAAAAAAAATCTACATAAAAAAGGTAAACAGAGGATATACATAATTTCAAGAAAATATTTGATTTATACAGTATTACCATAATATAAAATACTTATACCTAGAAATTATACTTTTAGATTTATGAGTCAAAAAATAAAAAATAAAAAATAAATTATATCAATTGGAAAATGACATAGTCATCACACTTTCAAGTTTATAAATAGAGATGTAAGTTCACATCATGACTCATTCATTCATAAACATAAAAGAAAGAAAACAAAAAAATCTTATACAAGAAAAATGGGTAAAAATTTGAGCATGGTGTGGATTATGATGATGATAATAGCAGTGATTGTGATCGGAGGTGAAGCAAAATCGGAGGTAGAATGCAATGTGATTTGCCGTCTCCATTGCCAAAGGTCATCATCAGCAGGAGAGTGTTCTGATTGTCACAAAAAGTGTGACCAATCTCCACCATCTGTGAGAACAAAGATTCTAAAGAACCAAAACAGCAACAAACAATAGAATCTACTTAACTAAACTATAAAAAATATGATGATTGTATCGAAGGAGACTTAATACACATTTCTTGCTTTCATATGTATTATATTTTTAAAATATAATCCATATTTCTTGCTTAAAGTAATTGTATTATCTCTTGAAAAATAAGATGTGAAATTTTATACCCATCCTTAGTTTGATGTTCGTATTGGTTTAAATAAGTTAATCATAAAGTACATAAACATAACTACTCGTGAAAATTAAATTGGTTAAATCAAAGTATTCATTGTTATAATAATAAGTGTAATTTATCGTAAAGATAAATATATATAAAGGCAAAATTTTTTATATCCGCGGAAGAAGGAGGTACTGATAATAAGAGAGGCGAGAGAAAGAAAGACTTTCACTAAGAGTTTTGTGATATTGAAGATTGAGTTGTGAAATTATGTTTTATAAACGTTCGTTTATATAGAGGTAAAAAGAGAGATTTACTATATACGCATAGTGACGATGGGCTCCACATTTGTTTAACTTTGACGCCGCATATGTTGGTAAATTTGATATGCCGTGTTTTCTGACTTTCATAACACTCCCCCTTGGAGACCAGTGTCACTATCGTCCTTTGCTTAACCTCTTTGTTGCCTCGTTAAAAACCTTTCTAGGAAAACCCAGTGGAAAAAACCATAACCAGGTAAAAAGAGTACAACCACGCAAGCTCCCCCTCGAATGAGCAGGGTGTCATCTTATAGGTCTTGTTGGCGACGCATTCCAATGTTATGGACATGTTTTCTGAACGAAAAACGGCCAATTCCTATCCAAACTCTGGGTTGTGATCCCGATCCGTACCTGTACTTCCGACCTGTGCGAAAACATATCCATACTTTATATTTTTTACAATTTCATACCTAAATTCTAAAAAAAGCGGCCAAAATATATATTGACCTTAAACCCGCCAGTCAACCGTTTGATATTGCTGACGTGGCTACGACGTGTCTGCTGAGTCAATAAAAAAAATTTATAAAAAATGTGATGTGTCCGGCGAATCACAAAAATAAAAATAAAAATAAAATTAGAGATTTTTAATTTTAATAATTAATAAATTTTATCAAACCAATTTAATATATATATAAATTTCTTCGTAAAAAAAATGTGACGCATGCGATAAGTCTCCAAAAATAAAAATAAAAATAGAATAAAGTTTTTTTGTTTATCCTAAAAAAATAAATTCATTTTTTTGTAACTCAAACCTGTGATCTCCAAGATCCCTACATTTTCGGTAACCAAGAGTTTTAAAGATCCCTACATCTTGGAGATCACATGTTCGATTAGGTTCAATTTACATTGGGAGGGGTCTGCTCTCCAAATCTCTAATTTTATTTTTTATTTTTATTTTTGTGATTCGCCGGACTCATCAAATTTTTATAATTTTTTTTTTTTGATTTTTGTTGGCTCAGCAGACATGTCGTACACACGTCAGTAATATCAAACGGTTGACTGACGGATTTAAGGTCAATGTATGTTTTGACCATTTTTTTAGAGTTTAGGCATGAAATTGTAAAAAAATATAAAGTATGGGTATGTTTTCGCACAGGTCGGAAGTACAGGTACAGATCGGGACCGCAACCCAGAGTTTGGGTAGGAATTGGCCGTTCTCTCTTTTCTGAACATAGTGGTGGGTAATGATTTTTTGAAGAGGTCGGCTGCATTGTCACAAGATCGGACATATCTTACTTCAATCTCTTTATTCTTCTCGAGCTCTTGAGTGTATGAGAAGAACTTCGGAGGGATATGTTTGGTTCTATCACTTTTGATATATCCTTCCTTCGTTTGGGCAACACATGCAGCGTTGTCTTCATACAAGATAGTTGGCTCCGNTGAACATAGTGGTGGGTAATGATTTTGTGAAGAGGTCGGCTGCATTGTCACAAGATCGGACATATCTTACTTCAATCTCTTTATTCTTCTCGAGCTCTTGAGTGTATGAGAAGAACTTCGGAGGGATATGTTTGGTTCTATCACTTTTGATATATCCTTCCTTCGTTTGGGCAACACATGCAGCGTTGTCTTCATACAAGATAGTTGGCTCCGAATTTACTCGAATCTCACTACTCGATCAGATGTGTTGGCTTATTGATCTCAACCATACACATTCTCTACTTGCTTCATGGAGTGAGATGATCTCAGCATGATTTGAAGAAGTGGCCACAAGCGTCTGTTTCTGCGAACGCCAAGATATAGCAGTGCCTCCGATCGTGAAAATGTATCCTGTTTGAGATCGGGCTTTATGTGGATCTGATAAATATCCTGCATCTCCAAAACCAACCATTTGACCGTTTGAATTTTTAGGATAAAATAAACCTAAATCAGTAGTCCCTTGAAGGTAACGAAAGACATGTTTAATTCCATTCCAATGTCTTCGTGTGGGGGACGAACTGAATCTTGCCAGAAGATTAACGGCAAATAATATATCAGGCCGCGTACAATTTGAAAGATACATAAGGGCTCCAATTGCACTTAGAAATGATACTTCAGGACCAAGTATTTCTTCATTTTCCTCATGTGGTCGGAATGGATCATTTTCAACTTTAAGTGATCTAACGACCATAGGAGTACTTAGAGGAGTTTCGTTATCCATGTTAAAGCGTTTTAACACTCTTTGGGTATATGTGGATTGGTGCACAAATATACCGTTTTGAGAATGTTCAATTTGTAAGCCAAGACAATAATTTGTCTGTCCGAGATCTTTCATCTCAAATTCTCCTTTTAGATAATTTGATGCCTTTTGTATTTCCCATTGAGTTCCGATAATATTTAGATCATCAACATATACCGCGATTATAACAAATCTGGATGTTGTTTTCTTGATGAAAACACATGGGCATATAGGATTGTTCACATATCCTTCTTTCGTTAAATGCTCACTGAGACGGTTGTACCACATACGTCCAGACTGCTTTAGCCCATATAATGATCTTTGCAATTTTATTGCACATAACTCTTTGGGTTTGGAACTTAATGCTGTTGGCATCTTAAATCCATCAGGGATTCTCATATAGATATCACTATCTAATGATCCATATAAATATGCCGTAACGACATCCATAAGACGCATTTCTAGATTTTCATCAGCTGTTAGACTCATCAGAAATCTAAACGTGATTGCGTCCATAACATGAGAATATGTTTCCTCATAATCTATTCCAGGTCTTTGAAACCTTGGGCAACAAGGCGAGCTTTGTATCTCATAATCTCATTTTTCTCATTTCATTTTCGAACGAAAACCCATTTGTATCCAACCGGTCTCACATCTACAGGTGTGAGCACAATAGGTCTGAATACATCTCATTTATTAAGCGAATCAAGTTCAACTTGTATAACATCCTTCCACTTTAACCAGTCATGCCTCTTTTGGCATTCATACATGGACTTGGGTTCTGGATCTTCGCTTTCCTCATTTATTTCCTTAGAAACAAGGTATGAGAAAACGTCATCAACATCATCCATTTCAATTCGATTCCATATCTTTCCATTGTGGATGTAATTGATAGATATCTCATGATTTACTTCAGGTTCATGATGCTCTATATTGTCATTATTTTCATGACTTGTTTCCTCCAAAATATTTTCGGCTATTTTGGGTATGCTTTGCATTTCAGTTTGCTCTTACTTTCTAGAATTCTTATTCTTAGAACCGATCGGTCTGCCACGCTTCAAGCGTGTTCTAGACTCACGTGTATTATCTGCTTTTCCACGTTCTTGTGGTATTTTAATTCGGGCAGGAGCATTTGCAGCCGGTGTATGAGATTTAGTTATCGTCTTCGTATCTGCAAATGCATATTGTAGCTGGTTTGCTATACTTTGTAAATGCATAATTAGTCGAACTTCCAGTTCAGACTGTTTAGTGGGAGGATCAAGGTGTAATAATGTTGGTACACTCCACTTTATATCCTTTCCCATTTCTTTATTTTCTTCCCCTAGAACCGGGAATACGTTTTCATCAAAATGACAATCGGCAAACCGTGTAAAGACGTCACCAGTCTGTGGTTCTAGGTATCGTATAATTGAAGGAGAATCACAACCAAGATATATTCATAACCTTCTCTGTGGTCCCATCTTTGTGCGTTGTGGTGGTGCTACCACTACAAGAAAACAGTCAATTTGCGACGGAAATTTGCGACGGCAATTTTCCGTCGCAAATTTGCGACGGAATTGCATGTATATTGCGACAGTACAAAAAAGATGTCGCAATTACGTCGCAATTTTGCGACGACAAGAATCGTCGCAAAAACGTCGCAATTTGCGACAAATTTGCGACAGAATTGCGACGGTAGACGAAACAGCCGCAAATCCGTCGCAAATGGCGAGGATTTTGCGACGGAAAAGTTCCGTAGCAAATTTGCGACGGATTTGCGACGCGATAAATCCGAATCAATATTTGCGACGGAATCGCGACAGAACTGCGATGAAAACAAAGTAGGTAAACCACGTTTTCCATAAGTCACACCTAACCTCACATGCAGGAGTAAATCGTCGCAAAATTGTCGGCTACTATCGCAAATCCGTCGCAGTTATATCGGATGCCGTCGCAAATCCGTCGCAAATACGTTGCAAATAAATATAAAAATCTATAAATAGCTCACTTCTGATTGTTGTTTCACACATCTAAAAATAAAACAAAGAAGAGAGAAGAAAAAAAAAAAAAA
>JAHZTW010000001.1:102582986-102614364 GCA_020283515.1 Alliaria petiolata
CCCAACGTGTTCGCCCCATCTGCTTTTCAATCGAGATTTACGCACTTCCATACTTTACTTTTCCTGCACTGCTTACCTGATTTCCTTTTTACAAGTCTTTAAGTTTATTTTCCTTTTTCCGTTGGTTATAGAAAAGGCTGACAACCTTCTCTATATAAGGCGTGGTACTTTTTTCTTTATTTTCTGCAAAAATCGTGACACTTACCCCCAAACCCCAATTCTCTGCGTCTTTGGTTACCCTGATTCTTCTGTTTATCAGTTGACCTCCTCCCTGTGGATCGATACCCTAAGTACTACAACGCACGTTGTGCACTTGCAGCTTAGGGTCCTACAAATTCAAAGCCTGACGAGTCCCCAAAGAAATCCTCCAAACTCGGACGACTATTTAGACCCCATCAGACAGCCAGTTTCTCAGTGGCTATAAATGGAGATTTGGCGGGTTTCTACACTAGTGGCCGAGGGATGAGGCAAGGATGCTCGCTTTCCCCATACCTTTACGTTATTCTCAATAATGTTCTCTCGAAGTTGTTAAACAGAGCAGCGGAAAATGGGGCATTTGGATATCATCCTAAGTGTAAAGAGGTGAAGCTCACACATTTAAGCTTTGCAGACGACATTATGGTCTTCACCGATGGGTCAGCTGAGTCACTTACTGGGGTGAATGGTGTCTTCAGAGAGTTTGCACTCATCTCGGGTTTGAATATTAATGCGACTAAATCATCTATATATGTGGCAGATGCGGGAGATTCTCAATTTGACTTGGTGGTTAATGAGATGGGCATATCTGTTGGGACTTTGCCTATTCGCTATTTAGGCTTGCCTCTGACGACAAAAGCTTTGAGTGCAATAGATTATGAGCCTCTTGTGGACAAGATCCGTAAAATATTTCTGGCATGGGTTCATAGTCGACTATCGTATGCTGGACGATTTCAGTTAATCCGATCTGTTATCACGAGTATAGTCAACTTTTGGAGCTCGGCATACATCCTCCCGAACAAGTGTCTTGACAAGATAGAAAGCATGTGTAATGCATTCCTTTGGTCGGGATCACCAAACGATACTCATAAGGCGAAAGTATCATGGGAGAACATTTGTCTACCTAAATATGAGGGGGGATTAGGTATGCGTAAACTCAGAGATTCTTCCAGGGTTTTTGCGCTTAGCCTCATCTGGTGACTTTTCTCCTTATTGGGCTCGCTCTGGGTTGCTTGGATAAATCACTATCTACTTAAAAGCAACCTTTTCTGGAAGGTACTTCTGGTTCTTGGGTATGGCGGAAGTTACTGAAACTAAGAGACCAAGTGTATCCCTTTCTGCGGTTTCAAATCAGAGATGGAAAATCCGTGTTTTTCTGGTTCGATGACTGGTTGGAAGCGGGAAAGCTGATAAATATTACAGGGGAAGTTGGCACGAACATCCTCGGAGTATTGAGAAACGCAAAGGTGGCCGACGTGGTGAATGATACAGGCTGGATTACTCGAGGACGTCATGTGAGGCATCATGGGGATCTGTTTACCAAAATACTCACACAGCCTGTGCCGAGCTCTGCAGCTGGAAAAGACATTGTTCTGTGGCGGCATGACGAGGGAGTGTATCGCCCAAAATTCTCGGCATCTAAAACATGGAATCAAATCAGAGTCAGACAGAATGATGTCGAATGGCACGCGGCTGTCTGGTTCTCTCAGGGGGTGCCCAGGTATTCTTTTCTGGTCTGGCTAGCGATTCGAAACCGTCTGTCCACAGGGGAACGTATGAGAGGCTGGGGACTTACGCAAACTTGTGTCTTTTGTGGGGAACCAGATGAAACTCGGGAACATCTGTTTTTTGCCTGCCCTTACACTTACACGGTTTGGCTGGCGATGGCAGGTGGGTTGCTGGGTAACAATGTGACTCCGGATTGGCAAGATACGCTGGATCATATCCTTCATGAAAGTCACCCCATACTTGATCTTATTTTGCTGAAAATGGTCTTCCAAGCAACAATATACTTCTTATGGCGTGAACGTAACTCAAGGAGACATGGGGGAGGGTGGCTTACTCATCAACAGCTCTCCCGCCTCATAGACAAAGCCATTTGAAATCGTATCAGCTCACTTGGTTATCGACACCCACACAATCTTGAAGAGCTCATGAGGAGATGGTTTGAAGTGGCTACATGAGGAGTTTTTCTGTCTGCATTTTTTCATTCTTTTCTCATGTTTTACCACACATGTAAAAGAATATTTTTTTTCCAATTCTGATCAATAAATTTGATATTCCATCAAAAAAAAAATATATATATGAAGCCAAACCGGATGGTTAATGGCAACATAGAACTCAAAGCGATCATCAGTTGTAACGCTTTAGCAATAAGACGAACACCTCTGTTAGGCTACAATAAATATATATATATATATATATGAATATTTTATCACGAATTTTGTATTATGACGAAAGTGTCACGGATTTTAAAATGTCACAATATAAACATCATAAATCCATTAAGTCTCAAAAACATCACAAAAATTTATGACGCTTAACAACGGTAACACCACTTGTGACGATATTAAAAGTCACAGAAAAAACATAATTTGTGACGGACAATACTGTCACAATAAGGCCACAAATTGTGACAAAAATTATCACATATTTGTCACAAGTTATTACCATATTTAAGTCACCGATCCGTTTCAATTTGTGACCAAAATAATATCACAAACCGTTACACTTAATGACTAAATTATAGTCGCACAATTGTCACAGTTTGGTTTTTATTTGTGACCTTTTGTTCTTACTGAACTCGTAACAAATTGTTAGAAAATTAGGAATGTGAAAAACCATGGAAATTTAGTCACAAACGATTACTAAATATTTTTAAATAATTATAGTCAAAATTTCTCTAAAATATATATAATTATACAATAAAACATTAAAAGTAAAAGATAATAAACAAACAATAAAGTTACTTAACAAACTAACATCCAAAACAAAGTTAATTCACAACCACAATTTAAAGGAAATAGTTTTAACCAAATACAAACTGAACAATACTAAGGATAAATAGATACTAGAATAACTAGATTAGGTGGACTGTCTTGGTTGTTGAGTTGGATCTAAGCATTCTGACTTGCAAAAGACTCAACAATTTTTTCTATAGATTCAAGTGTTTTTCCACAGCTCTGAACTAAATCTCTTGCGGCCGATGTGTTACCATCTCTACTTCTTCAGAAAGTTGTGGTTCACTTGAAAAAGCATCAATGGATGGTAAAGCTTCACTTAATGCTCCAAGTCCAAAGATACAGGCTTGTTTAAATGACCCAACAGCAGCTTAAAACGAAAGACCAAATACATAAGCAAAAACAGAAAACACAACAAGATGACTAAAATGAATTCATTTTATATTCCACTTTCCAATCCAAAAAAACTTTCAACTAAAATGCTTGAAAGATGGCCACACATGTGGTCGGTTAATAGCTTTAACCAAATCTGAAGCTTCTGTTGCAAAAACAACCTTAAGTATGTTATGACTCTTCATGCTTTGCATCGTCCATAGCTAGCTTACCAACAAGAATTCATTTCCTAAATAGACATCCGATCAATTAAAGCTCTTCTGCTATGCAAAAGGGTCAACCCATTTTAGTCTCTAAGGACCCATGACACTCCTGCCAACTTCTTATGTTTGACCATGATGCTCTAACGTTCACTAATTTGAGCCATGAGTCATGGAGAGGTTGCCACTTTCTTCCACCATTGATTCTCTCAGAACATGGTCTAATTAATATCTCTCGTTCCAATTGTTGTGCCAAGAACCATTGATATGCATCCTTTCTTGCGTTTGCGATAGTTTAAAGGGCCATAAACACTTTCCCCTCACTCGTAAATTTGTTCCTATTTTTCCATATGATCCGCAAAATCCATGGAATCATTCTTTTTATCTCCATCAGAAGAGCCGTTTTCTTTCCCATCCGCGGAAAAGAAAAGCTCATCAAGTAAAACCCTGTTCCAATATTTGTTTGAGACATCAAGAAGATCCTTACTCCTTAGATTAATGTCAATCAGAGTTTTCGTAATCCAAGGGACATGCATACCGTCATCATATATCCACGGATCAATCCATACTCGCAACTAGTTTTCATTCCCCACTTGTCTTCTCAATCCCTTGCAGATAAGTTCCCTCCCAAACAGGCAGCTCCTTCATGCAAAAGATGAAGGATCCGCATTTTTGAAAAATCTAGCAAGTTAACAAAGAATCCGGGTATTGAATCAGCCTACAGGCTTGGTTAGCCAAAAAGACACGATTAAAACATTTAATGTCCCTTAAACTTTTTTTTTAATATATATAATGGTAATTTTTCCACCGCATAATATGTTTTTGCCACCAAAATAAAGAGATTTTTTTTTGGATTAGATCTTGAAAATGGAAAATATAAATGGATAATTGGTGATCGAATAACCAAAGAGGAAAGAGATATTGCGAATAAGATTATTTTCGTGGGTCACGGGTATGTTCAGGCATCACAAATGAAAAATGTTGTCGAGCTGATGGAGGGAAGCTTGGAAGCTCTTGATGTCCATCCTAAATCGTCATTGGATTTTGCTGCAGCGCCTCTTCCATAATCTTTCTGAAGGAGCACTACAATGCAAGTTGAAAACTAAGACAGCTGATTTTTTTTGAAAAATTATCGTCTCGGTCGTTTTTGTTCTAGATGTTGTATCCAAATTGGGCACTTCGATGTAGTATATGGATTTTTAGCAACCACATGTTTTGCATGTTTCATTTAGATGTAATTTGGTTTGTTTGTAAGTTGTGACAACATTTGAATGGTAAATTTTATCAAAATGATAGAAAACGTATGCTTTGTTAACAACTTTTAATATAATTTAATAATCATATAATTGCTGTAATAAACTGCATTCTTTGTTAACAACTTATATCAGATTTTTTTTTTTAATTCTAAAAAGTCTTTTGGACTATATTTTTATAGGTTTTGCTTTCTCGTAAGATTTAAGGATATATATTCTTAGCAACAGTTGTTGAATCCTTTAGAAAAATAACTAATGGGCAACTACGATGTTTTCATCTTTTATATTTCCTTCAATAATGGTGGCTGTTCTTATCATTGTATGTCCATAATTTCAGGTAACACATTTATTTTTATATTAAGGCTAATTTTTCTAAACTTTTACTACAAAATTTTCTTAAAATTTTGAAATGTTTTAACTGGTTGAATCAAATTCACTAGATGCAGAAACAAAGGTGTTGGAATTGCAATTGACCTCTTGGAATATTAAATTAATTATTTGTGTACTTTAAAGTTTCGTTGATATGTTTGTTTATGAACCAAATAGGACAAGACTCTAAACTATGTACCAAGGAAACCAAAATGCATATTTATTGGGCACACATGAGGGTTGTCTAGATTAGAATTCATGTTTAGAGGCGAATTTTGTTGCTGCAATGCGACGGAGAGTTTGTCATTTATACTAATATATCCATCATTTTATATGTGAGGAAAATAAAGAGTTTATGGTGAGATTGAAAGGCGGCCGAGAATTTGTTGTTTTTCTGAGCAAAAAATCGTCATCAGTTTTAGTTATATATTTGTGTTTCATTTGTTATTTCATAAAGAGAAAAACAGTTAATACAACAATTATGTAATTCGTCAAGGGTTCGAATAAGTTTTTTTTTAATATAATTTACTGGTTTAAAATTTGGTATCAAAATGATGTTGATTTAAATTTGTTATATTGTGTATTATATCTTTTAGATTTTAAGAGTAAACAAAACAAAAAATCACTAAGAGAAATATTTTTGCTGAAATTTTTCTTTTTAGTACGAATATGATGGTCAATATTGGTCGTATAAAACATATTTCTCTTCACAAAGCTACAATGAATTGCCCACGTGAGAAGAATATATAGTTTCTAAAAAAACAATTTTGACGGAAACGCAGACACAAAGGCGGGTCCTTCACATCATTGTTTAATAGTTTTCAAAATTAAAAGTATCCGTTATGGTCAAGATGGCAAGATGTCAAGAAATCCTTTCAACTGTCCATGATTAATTTTATCAAAAAAAAAAAATGTCCATGATTAATGGCTTTATATTTTTATTCTGATAAACATCTAGAGTAATTATAATACCATTTTATTTGAAAAATAATTTTAAGTGGGGTAAAAAATTTCACATTTTTTCTTCTTTCAAATTTCATTTGTTATAATACACACAAATTTTATGATATATCATATATGCTATTTATTACAATCATCTGTTTTTTTTAATTATTAATAGCCAAAGAGAATATGTGTTTTTACTATCCGACTAATTTCCAAGATGAATGTATATGTCGATTACCGCACTCACTAGATTTTCTAATAAATTTAAAACATGACATTATTTATTACACTCATCAGTTAAAATAAATTCTTTAATAACAGTTTTACGTAGCGGTCCAACGGAACTTACCGAGTGAAAGAGTTATTCTATGAAAGAAAATCTTATACTAGGAGATAATTCGAGCAATTTTAATTTGAATTTTAAATAATATGTTTTAAAATCTATTATATTTTGACTATTGATTTTTTTTTAAATTAATTTCTACTTTTTTCTTGATGATTTTTGCAATCAATTTTATACATTATTTTACAAATCTTTATTTATTCTTCAATTTTCATACTTTTTTCATTTGTCTAAATCTGAATATTTTAATAATTTTAATTTTTTTCAATTTATCATTTTGAGGATTTCTTTTACAAATCTTGCATAAATCCATGTTTTTTCATATTTTAAAATTTTGTCTAGTTTTGTATCCATTCTTTTTTTTCTTTAGTTTTTTCTTTTTCTCTATATTTGTTTTATATAATGTGTTATCTTCTCGATATTTTATTGAATATTTTTTTGTATCTTAAGATTTTATAGGTTGGAGTTAACATTTTAATTTATTTCATATCAAAATTATTTTTCACTTGTACCAAGGTTTAATTATCCTAATTTATTTAAAAATAAGGATTAATTCACTCAAGAAAAATATAATGATATATTTAAAATTTTGTATTATATAATATTTATATAGTTATTATTTTGTAAATTAAATTTGAATTTTATCAACTTATAATAATTTTTTAAATAGTTGAATTCAAATTTAATAGTTTCTATGTATAGTTAATTTTACATATGTTAATATTTATTTATGTTACTTGATGTTAAAAAAAACACTTTTTTAATTTATCATTTTAAGAATTTCTTTATTTATGTGTTTGTGGCATCCTGCAAACTATATAATTGATATATATTTATATTTTTTTTTTAAGTGCTTCTATTTAATATGTAAAACATAGAGATTTTTTTTTTTGTTCAATCATTTGTTTTCATTCAATTTCAAACTTTCGAACTACAACGAACTAGAGTGAATACCATAATACATCAATAAAATTATAAGTAACAAAGTCTAAAGCATAAAAACTTGAAGATAGGAAGACAGCGGATCCGACGAAGGATGCGTCCGATAGAGAGACAGCAAATCCATAACTGGATGCGTCAGATAGAGCAACACCGAAACCAAAGATGGATGTGTTGAAAACGCAACACCGACACTGCCGGAATGCCGGAGATTAGCCACTTGACAATGTGACGTTGAAATACCACATAAACCTATTGCATCTTGTGGTATTGCACCAGCTAACAACTCGGTTAGGGGATTGGAAGATTTTCACGGTTTTAAAACCGGAAAGGAATCCCTTCCCGGTAAGGGAAGTGCTGAAATTCTATCCCAGAGAGAGGGAAGTATTAAGACGAACTCAAGCAGGCTGGATGCGCGAAGCTTGAGGACAAAGCAACGACGAGTAACCTTCTGAAGAGCCATGAGAGATGAGGGATCACCACCAAGATCTGAGAAGAGGTGGATCTATAAACCGAAGAGACGCAGCGTACCGGCCGGAGGGTCGGAGAGATCGCCACCACTCGAACACCACGGTGGAGAGAGAAGGGGGGGGAAGATGAAGCGAAGACAGAACCAACGAGAGAACACAGAAAACCCGGATCTTCGTGCTTCAGTCTTCAAGGGAGGCGTCGGAGCTGCTCAGACGGACGAAACGAAGGCAAACCGGCGATGGAGCTCCATTTTTCCCGGTTGAAGGCTTGCGGCGGCCACCCTCGGGACTCGGATCTGGGAGAGAAAGGAATAGGGCGAACTCCTTTTTTATTTTAGATATAAAAAAATATAGACTATATCATCTCCTGTGACACGTGTCATCTCCTGATGTGCTGACGTATCACTTTATAGGAGAGAATTAGGCATCTTTTATAATATAAATTTGATGAAAACACCAACTCGGAAAGTTCGACCCATAGGGTAGGCGGGATAAACCATGTCTTATAGCCACAACTTTTTTTATTAATTATAAGGCCATATTTTGTTCTAAAATAATGTTTATTGGGCCACAAACGCTAAAGAAAATCAAACACAAATTGTTTTGAACTAGATACACATAAAATATATAGAGATAATTGACAAATATATGTTTTCATGGTAATATTATATACATTTTTGAATATTAAATATAAAAGCGATCATTTTGACAAAACAAATATATAAAAGCGATCACAATATTTATTTATTTTTTGGGCCACCATTTCTGTTGTACCGGCCTTGCTCAAAAGAAGACCGTGAGAGCGATCCTATCACAAACAATAATGATCTAGTTACTACTACCATGAAGAACCCACCAAGAACAAGGTCCGACACTAAGAAGCTAAGGAAAGAGTTCAACCAAGCTGTGGAGAGTCTAATGCAACAGGGCGAGCTATAGGAAGCGATTAAACAAGACGACCTCAAAGACAAAGCTAGAGAAACATATCTTGAAAACCCAAAGCCAAGAAGGAGAATTCAACATCAGCTCACACTTAGGGCCACAAGCCTCCACGAAAGAATTGCCACTTTTAAGAAACAAGCTCGTCCCAAATTTGTTTGTTATCACACAACTCCAAAACGTCGAGGCTTGAGTCTCACTCATGTTACTAAGACGCCAAAGACTTGCCATATTGGGAGGAGCGTCTCAAAGGAAGCGTCTAGAGCAAATGTACGTGATTATTTCATTAAAATGACAAATTTGTTATGAATTATTATGGGATGTCCATTATAAGCCCATAAGCCCATTATGTTTTACTTTGTCACCAAGTAAAACCCTCCCTTGTACTCCTATATAAAAGACCCTTTATTCATTGGAATAATAAATCAACAACAATTCCTTCTTTTCTTCTCTTTATTTTTTTGTTTCGCAAGATATTTTCATTAATTAGTTAGTCTTTTCGTTTATCCTTTGTACCTTTGTCTTTGTTTTATTTACGGTTTTAGACACTAAAAGATCACGGTTGAAAAACTATTAGCTCCTTTGTAATCTTGTGTGATACATCTTTTTACCTAATCAATAAAACGGGTATTTTATTTATGAAAACACAGTCGCTGAGTTCATAGAGCTTCGTGAGGTTACCCCTTTGTTCTTGGGTTCACCGTGACTTATCACAGCCTTACCACAAGCTGTGTAGCGTCTCTCGATCCATTCATCCATTCCACCATCGATCATCTCTCATTTAGACAAAGTATGTCCTTCGACCATTTGTCTAGACTTCACCAACCGTTTTTTTTGTTTAGACTAAGAGAGCCTTTCAGCCAGTAGTCTAAGCCATCACTTGACCATCTCTTTGACTGAGCAAAAAATGCTATTCGTTGCTAAGTCACCACCGGATCGTTTGTGTAAGACCCTCTAGGATCTTAAATCAATATTTATACGAGTTTTTGAAAATTGTGCTATGTATTTTTTGATATTGGGGTTTGGTTTCTCTTCTTAAATTAAAATCTTAATTTTAACTTTAGTTGAGAATAGAGTTTTTGGTTAGGTTTTTCTGGTAATGCATTATTATTTTATGTTAAAATCTTAGTTCGTATTTTATTTGGTTATATGATGATTAGAAAAAAAAATTCGTAATATATTGTTTTTTTTTTGAAAAAGGCCTTTTCGTAGTATATTGTTATTTTAGGTTTAAATTTTAGTTGATATTTTATTTTGTTATGATAATTTTAATTAATCAATTAATCTAACTTAATCTAGATAATATTGACCCAAAAAAAGATTAAACACAATTAGAAGATACAAATTTTTGTTTTCGGATTATCGCCTAAAATATTAAATCTCCAAAACATGTTGTTTAAGAATATCTTTGGTAGATTTTTGTAAGACTCGAAACAACGTTGTGTTTATATTATTATTGTGTCATAAAAATGTCTGTCAAATCATTTAATAAATATTCACTAATCCCTTATATATTAACCGAGAAGCATTTTCAAAGAATAACTTTAATTTTATATATTATTAATAATTGTGTCATTTGACTGATGTGTTATCACTAGAATTATTCACTAAACATATAAAAATAGATTTATGTTACTAGATTAATTATATGTTATACCACTCACATTAATTTGGTTAGACAATAGTTTATATCATTTATTTATACATAATTGAGCATTTCATTTATGAAAATATTCTCTTTTTTCTATTTCTTACCAAAAATATATCATACTAATTATTTTTTAAAACACTATATTTCTTCTCTTATTTTTATTTAAACTTAGTTTTGTACAAAAATAAATCATCACAACATTCATATAGTAAAAAAAATATGTGTTATAATTCAAACTTTTACAAATTAATACGCATTACTCAAATAATTAATAAAAATAAATATATTTTAAAAGTCTAGCATTGGAAATGAGGATGTGTAGATGGTTCAAACATCATTATAAAAAAATGATAAAAAAATAAAAACCAAAAACTTGATTTAATAGATATCCATATTTATAAATATTTTTTTGTTTAATATAATTTGTTAATAAAACCATATAAATTAACCAAATAATATAAATATTTAAATTTGATAACAAGTTAAAAATATTATATCAAAAAAATCGAAATATTAAATTATATTATTCACATATATATAAAAAAGATTAAATTATTTTTACTTTAAATAATTTCAAAATTATTTTTAATAAAATTATTTATAAATTTATCATGCGTATGGGGCAGAATATATTTCGCAGATTTTTGTAACTCGAAACAACGTCGTGTTTATATTATTATTGTGTTCATAAAAAAGTCCGTCAAATCATTTAATAAATCTTCTCTAATTCAATATTATATTCCGACGACGAAAACAAAACAAGTCTTTTTTTTAGTTATCTCGCTCTGACTGTGATAGTTGATAGTGCTAACGTCAGCACTGAGGGCGGCCTAAACTGCCAGTGCCAGATAGATATACATTTACTCCACGTGTCTGTAACATTGAGCTGACGCACATAACTAACCTACAATAGTCTGTATTCTGTAACTTGTATTTTTTTTGTTTTTATCATATTTTTTTGAAAAGGTGTTTTTATCATTTATAATATCTTCTAACAAATAAGGAAATCAGTAAAAACACAAATTTAGAAAAACGTTTTTTTTTCTTTGTGCAACAGGAAAACGTTTAAAAACAAAAAAAATTGTCAACCAATCTAATAATCAAACAACTATTAGCTATCATTTCCTTTTCAAAAAAAAAAAACTATTAGCTATCAATCAAGAACCACAAAAAGTTCAAAATCAATCTAAAACCACAATATTTTTTTTCTTTCAATTTGAAATAAAAATTACTTAACCGATTTCCTAATTAAATCAACAAAATAGAAATTAATGTACATAACATTGAAAAATGACATTCAAAATTCAAACTAAATCAACTTTTTCAAATATTGGTTATAAAATCGGTTTTAATTTTGATTTTAAATTGTGCCAATTTTACTAAATGGAACAAAAATAATCAAAAATCAAAAACTAAATGTAGGTGTTTTTAAATCGCTTTTCAAATCTGATGTAATTTTGAATCGATTTTTAATTTTTGTAGTTTGGATTAGAAACTATCGTTCTCTGTGTATTTTCTTAAAAAATGTCAAACTATATGTGACTAAATCGATCATTCATCTATCTTTGATAAGGTTCTTATTAAGAGTAAACAGCCAACAACAAAACGCATTAGATTTATACATGGACAATTCCAACAATGTTTATGTACCCTTTATATAATACAAAATCAAACTAGTAGTATTAGATTACATGAACGATTATATATGTAGGTGGTTTTAAATGCTTTTCAAATTCGACGTAATTTTGAATCGATTTTTAGTTTTTGTGGTTTGGATTAAAAACTATCGTTCTCTGTGTATTTTCTTTTAAAAAAATGTCAAACTATATGTGACTAAATCAAGACATGAAATTTTCGGTAAAACTGAAGATCAATCATCCATACATCTTTGATAAGGTTCTTATTAAGAGTAAACAGCCAACAACCAAAAGCACGCTTCGACATTTTAGGTTTATACATGCACAATTCCAACAATGTTTATATGTATAAACTACAAAATCATCAAACTACTAGTGTTACTAAACGGTCTGACTGGTTTAAACGCAGCGGTTGCGGTTGCGGTTGCGCAAGTTTGCGGAAACGGACGATTGCGGTTAACAGTGTTACTAAACGGTTTGTACGACTGGCATAGCGGTTGGAAACGGATGCGTTTGCAGGATACTTACGACTGGTTAACTTGCGGGTGCAGTAGCGGTTAAACAATAAATTAACAATATAAGCATATCTTATAACTATAAAAAAATATTTAAAACCATATTATTATTAAAAACTATAAATTTTTAAGTAAACATAATTAATTATAAAAATAGTATGTGTATAATACTTACGTTTATTTCTTAAATTTTTTAGTTTGGATGAAAGTTATGATTTTAGTAGAGAACTTATTTTTTGTATGGAGATATTAGATGAAAAGAATCTTAGTTGTTATATATATACATTAGTGATGGAGAGAAAATTTATCAAAATAATTAGAGTTTATAGATCTTATACATATAAAATTATGAAAGATTGTTAATGAATATTAATTAAAAAGTGTCAAAATTATTTATTTATTTGTAATTATAATATTCATATTTTTTTAAGTTTCTTATATATATCTTGATTTTAAATAAATTTTGCGTTTTTTTAGTTTTTTTTTAAATTATCCACCAGCAACCGCAAACGCTAGCTGGAAGGAGTTTTTGATTTTGAGGGACAAAAAGCGATTCGAAGCGGTAGAAAGCGTTTTGCGTGATTCTTATCAAACGCCAACAACCGCTAGCACCCGCAAACGCAGCTTTTGCGGGTGGTAGCGGTTGTTGCCGTTTGGCAACAATCACACAAAACGCTTTCTACCGCTTCGAACTCCTTTGTGTCGCTTAAAATCAAAAGCTCCTTCCAGCTAGTATTTGCGGTTGCGGGTGGATAATTAAAAAAAATTTAAATTAAAAAAGCACAAAATTTATTTAAAAATTAAGATATATATTAAAAAAACACAAAATTTATTTAAAATTAAGATATATATATAAGAAACTTTAAAAAAAAAAAAAGATTTGAATATTATAATTACAAATAAATAAATAAATTTGACATTTTAACTAATATTCATTAACTATCTTTCATAATTTTATATGTATAAGATCTATAAACTCTAATTATTTTGATAAATTTTCTTTTCATCACTAATATATATATATATATAACAACTAAAATTCTTTTCATCTAACATTTGCATACAAACAAAAAAACAATTTTTCAATTAAAATCATACTTTTCATCCAAACTAAAAAATTGAGAAATAAAAGTAATAATTTTTATAATTAATTATGTTTAATTAATAATTTTATACTCCCTCGGTTTTCTTTTAATTATCGTTTTATGTTGTTTCACACATATTAAGAAAACAACTAATTTTTCTGTTTTACCCCTTAATTAATACACTATTTTATTTGATATGATCAATTAATAAGCTTAAAAAGTAGGATTAAAACTGGAAAAATTGTCATAAATATGCATTGAAATCCGAAAACGACAATTATTTGTAAACAAAAAAATAAGTCTAAAACGACACTTAAATAAAAACGGAGGGAGTAGTTTTTTTTATAATAATATGGTTTTTAATATTTTTTATAGTTATAAAATTTGTTTATATTGTTAATTGATTGTTTAACCGCTATTACACTCGTAAGTTAACCAGTCGTAAATATCCCGTAAATGTACTTGTTTCTAACCGATGTGCTAGTCGTACAATCCGCTTATTAACGCTGTTAACTGCAATCGTCCGCTTCTACAAAGTCTCGCAATCGTAACCGCAACAGTTGTGTTTAAACCAGGCAGCACCTAAGATTACATGAACGATTTCAACAATGTTAAACTTTTATGTCATACAAAATTGAGGAACAGAGTTTCATAATTAGTGAAGTGGGGTACCACGTGAAATTAATACATAGGGACACTCAAATTTTGAGATTTGATCTGAGGAAGTTGTTAACCAGACACAACTTATGTGAATTCTGTTCATTTCCTTTTTTTTTTTTTGGTATGACTGTTCATTTCCTTTTTAACTCTTCATTTTACCCAAAAAAATAATGTTTGTTACCTAACTCAAAATGTTGATTATCTTTTCTAATTAAAAGTTAGGATATATATCCATTTCAAAGCTAGCCAGCAGCAACTTTAATTCTCTGTTTCCTTCTGTATTCCTTCAACGCTCCAACTAACAAAAAAGGAAAAGAAAAAAAAACAACAACAAAAAAAACCGTAAAACAAATTTATTTATTATTCAAAACTTTAAAATAGTAATAAAATTAAATAAAAAAATAATATGAAGAAAGCCAAGTCGGTTTCAACCTTTCTCTTCACTATAAATTCGCGTTTTCGCTTCTCTCTTCTCAACAAATTAACTCTCTTCCGTTTCTTCTCACGTCACATCGGATCTACACAGAAACTATTTTCTCCTGAATTTCTTCAATTTTTTTATTTTAATTTATTTTCTGGGTAAATGGAGAATCTCTCTCAAATCCTCCCTCGTGTCCTCGTCGTCTCCAGACGCACCGTTCGTAAAAACAAATTCGTCGATTTCGTTGGTTCTTCTCTAACCTCTGCTTTTATTGTTTTTAATCTGCATGGTTCTGTTTTCGTGATTTTAAAAATCGAACCTTTTTGTAAAATGTTCTCATTATCCTCTGAATTGGGTTTTCGAATTTTGATAATAAAGTGTTGAAATTTTTGATTTTTCAGGTGAATACCATCTTGATTTGATAGTTCGTTATGGATGCGTACCAGTGATTGTTCCACGAGTCACTGGTGTTCACATGTTGCTTGAGAGCTTTAAGCCAATCCATGGTGTTCTTCTTTGTGAAGGAGAAGATATTGATCCTTCTCTTTATGAATCTGAAATTTCTTCTCTTTCACCAGAAGAGCTTCAAGAGATTAGAGAAACGCATGCGAGTGATACAGCCATTGACAAAGAGAAAGATTCCATTGAGTTAGGTCTTGCTAAGCTCTGTCTCGAACAGAACATTCCTTACTTAGGAATCTGCAGAGGATCACAAGTAATATATATATATATATATGTCTCTCTTTTGAAAGTTTGTAGCTTTCTCTAGAATTGAAAATGTTAAATGATAAACTTTGTTTTTTGGCAGGTTCTGAATGTTGCTTGTGGTGGGACTCTTTATCTTGATTTAGAGAAAGAGCTTACGAACAAGTTACCGGAAGAACGTAGAACGAAACATATCGATTATGATGATTATGATGGGCATAGACATGTTGTGAGGATTGTTGAGAACAGTCCACTTCATTCTTGGTTTAAAGACTCGTTGGATGAAGAAAAGATGGAGATTTTGGTCAATAGCTATCATCATCAAGGTGTTAAGAGATTGGCACAGAGGTTTGTGCCAATGGCGTTTGCTTCTGATGGATTGATGGAAGGTTTTTACGATCCTGATGCGTATAATCCTGAAGAAGGAAAGTTCATAATGGGTTTGCAGTTTCATCCAGAGAGGATGAGATCACATGATCTTGACGAGTTTGATTATCCTGGTTGTCCTGCTGCATACCAGGTTTGTGTTCTTGAATCTTAGTTGTTACGTTTTTAATAAAAGAAAGTTGTGAAATTGAGTTTTTTTTTTTAAATGGTGGTTTGTGATTTTGGTTTAGGAATTTGCAAAGGCGGTGATTGCGTATCAGAAGAAGCTGAATAGCTCAATGTCTGTTCCAAAGACATTGGAGCTTGATAGAGAAATGGAGAATAAAAGAAAGATACTTGTTCGAAGTTTCTCGCTTGCGAGGTATATGTATACTAGAGGAGCTCCTGGGAAGAACCCATCAAAAGAATCTGAGCTCGAGGTTGGAGCCGAGTTTCTCGAGGTAAAGAACACCAAATCTCTTTGCTTAACTTTTACATAATCTTTGATTGCAAGAGGCAAAATGGTTTAGAGGAGTGTCTTTGGCCTTTCGCAGTCCTTAAGGGTTACATAGTAAAAGCCAGGTCTTTGAAAGACAGCCATGTATTTGAATATTCATTTTAGTGGGGGTTAGATGATGTCTATGGTTGTTGTAGTGGCCCAAAGAGATCCTTAACCGGACCAGCCCGTTCTACGCCCAGGACATTTTTAGCCCTGATTCCAAACATGTGCCCGGTTCTGATCTAAAAACAAGCGAGATAGCGGGTCCCAACTTGTCTGGCCTGTGACGGGTTTAGACCTAAACAGGCCAGGGCGGTATGGACCTACTTTGGAAATGGAAGTCAAAGGACGATCTTCATGCCCGGTCTAGCCCACTGGCTTTTACCCCACCACAACAACTCTCTTTCATTCTTTCTTTTTTGACAAAACAACTCTTTCTTTCTTGACACATGTTTGATCAATAGTAGGATTATTGTCTCTTTATACTGAGTTAATCATTGTTTTGGGTATGGTGTGGGTTGTTGCAGTCGAACACGGCGCTAAGCGCGGAGCAAGAGACGAGGCTGAAGGAGATGGGAGCGACGGTGAGGAACGGAGGATCATATATGAAAAAGTTGAAAGTAGATGAAGAGAAGCAGAGGATGGCGAGGAACATGATGAACAAGATGAACTTAGAACAACTCTCGGAGCTTATGGCATTTTATCATTTGATGGGAAATATATGTGGAGAAGTGTTGGAGAGAAAGCTTCATGACAATGTTAATGAATGCTTGAAGGATATGTGAGTGTTCACATGAAACGCAAGAAGATGCTTTAACAAAAAAGGCGACTTTGTGAATTTGCTTTTTTATTTTTTGGTTAAAAAGATGGGAAAAAGGATAAAGTGTATGTATGATCAATTTTAATGGTACCTAACAGTCCATAGGTTACATGATTTGCCAAAATTGGTTTTATTAATTTTACTTAAGCAATGCAACGATGATTTAAAAGTTTTGTGAAATTACCTCGTTTATTATGAGATTAAGGATGCTTCGATAGAAATTCTATAAATTTATTTTCAATAAATTAATAATAACTATAAATTAATATATTTAATTAATTTCGAGTTGAGCCAATTCAAAGTATAACACAATTTAATGAAGTTTAAAAATTATATACAAATAAATCCTTCCATTAATATTATAAAATAATAATTAATATATACTCCCTTTCTTTTGCATAGTAAGTGATGTTTTAAAATGAAATTTTTGTTTCACATTTTATTATGTTTTAAACTTTCAATGAAAAATTAGTTTTTTTTGGTATTTTTAACCATTTGTATTTTGCAAATTGTTTTACAATAGTTGAATTGTGTTTTATATTATTTTTATACCAAAACTTGTTTTGATGCTATTTTAAAATATTTTATAAACTAATAAAATATCATTGTAGCATCATTATTAATTTATTGAGTTTTTAATATATACTAGGAGAGAATCCGCGCCATGTGCGTGTTTTGTTTTAATTTGTGTTTTAAATAATATATTATATTTTAAAACTTTTATATTGATTATAAGTTTTCTCTTGCATTTTTTATGAATTTGTTTTCATTGTTTCTTTTTGATGATATGTAATTTTTAAAATAAATTATTTTATGAATTTTTAATTGTTCTTTAATCTTTATACTATTTTAATTTATGTAAATCTCAATATTATGTTAATTAAAATTTTTTCTAACTGACCATTTTGAGTTTTTCTTTTTGTATATTTTCAATTGATTCTATCTCTTTTATCCATGTTTTAAAATTTTGTATATTTCTATTTTTTCATATTTTTGTTTCTTCTAATTTTATCTTCTTCTTTCATATTTTTTTAATAAGTTTTATCTTTTTGATTGTTTATTAAATATTCTAACGCAGGAATTTTGTTTTAGTTTGTGAATACGTAATATGTTTTTAATTTTTCATTTATATTATCAATATTCTGTTATATATTTCTTTATATATGATATATTTTAATACGTTTATTTTTGATTATCAATCTTTTCTTGTGTTTACTTTTTTCAAATTTTTTTGTCATTGTTCTAATCTCCTTGACATATTTCATTTTATAAATATTTATTTGCTTCTTATGTTCTTTTTATTTATCCAAATTCCAATATTATAATAATTTTTAAACTTTTTTTGTCTACCATTTTGAGTTTTTTTTCTTTCCACATATAATTTGTTGATTTCTTTTCATTTTTTCATGTTTCAAAATTTGTATATTTTTTTGTTTTTATTCTTTTTTGTCATATTTTCTCTCTATTTTTATAATTGGTTATCTAATCGATTATTTATTAAGTGTTTTTTTATGTTCTATAGTTTATTATTTTTCTTCTTCAATTGTTCTGATTTTTCTTTTTCAATTGTTTAAAGTTTTTCTTACATATTATTGTAGATTTTTATCTCATAATTTTTTTTTTTTGAAGATGAATTGCTTGTGGACTTTGCACAAATGAGAAAACAAATTATAAGATCGACCAATAGCAGAGGGTTGATGTGTCACATGAAAGCCCATTTATCTATTATATAGTAGATATATGAAATTATACTGAATTGTTGGGATTCGGTTACATGCAATATACAAATTTGCTGCTTTTTCCTACTCCTATTATATAATCAAAAAACAAACTTCTCTCAGTTTTTTTGAATTTTGGAAATCCTTTGTTCGCAAATGCTTTTGAATTAGTCTAAAAAAGAGTATGAATACTTTACTTAAACAGGAAACAGAAAAAAACAAATCACTAAAGGGCTAAAACAAATCACTAAAGGGGTGACTAACGTAAGTCACATGACTGACAAGAAAGTTTCATAAAAACAATAAATCTTATTTTTCTACAAGAAGATGAAATCTCACTGACACATAAAGGAACAATGGGAAAATCGTGTGACTAATGTTGTAAACATATATAGACTATAGTTGTAACTTGTAACAAAGTTCGATGACTGAAGTTGTTGTAAGAACCTTAGACCACTCCATTGGTGAACCCCATTAGGGGTTCTTAACCAATTTTTTATCATAATTTTTCTATCACTTAATTCTAAAAACTTTTATAAAAGATCTTACTTTTTTGGTCTTCCATTGGTAGAATTTTTAATAGAGTTTTTAAAAATAAAAAATTAATATTTTAAAAAATATCATTTGTACCAAATTTTTGCTTGAGCCTTGAATATCATCATCATCAATCAAAGTCTAAATGTAGGATTTGTGGATGAGGACAATATACTTTGCATACATAAAGTATTTAAAGTAACAAAGAGAGAGCAAAAGAAATATGAAAATCAAATAAGAACAGAAAACTTGACCACAAAGGAGAAAATGTGAACTACAAAAAGCGAACACAGAAGGATTCCACAACAGCTTTTGCAGTCTCTTTCCTTCATCTTCTCCTACTCCTTTGCGCATTGCCTGTAGGAAATCAAAGTTTAGATACCACCACATATGAAGTTTCTTATTATTCTCAGAATTCATGGATGCAAGAAACAAGTTAAACTTTTGTGCAAACAATTATGAGTAAAGCTCCACAAAGTAAGAAAGATGATGACCAAAAGAATCAAATCGAGAGGGAACATATACACCATGACAGTGCAGAGAAATGATTCATAAATAAGCGAAACTCATGGGACAAATAGAGGGCTAAGAAATAATGGAGACAGAAGCGTGGCGATGGTAGAAATAATGGAGACAAGCAAAGCTCTAATCTTTTGGGGCAAGAAGCCAAGAACCAACTGAAAAAAGCTATCAGATTTTTCTCAATCTTCTAAACAATGTTCAAAGGAAGAAGCAATAACCAAATTACCAAAGCCTTTGCTAAATCTACGACATACAAATAACTAAATACCTTTAATTTTAACAATACAAACCTCTCNTCTTCTCCTACTCCTTTGCGCATTGCCTGTAGGAAATCAAAGTTTAGATACCACCACATATGAAGTTTCTTATTATTCTCAGAATTCATGGATGCAAGAAACAAGTTAAAATTTTGTGCAAACAATTATGAGTAAAGCTCCACAAAGTAAGAAAGATGATGACCAAAAGAATCAAATCGAGAGGGACATATACACCATGACAACGCAGAGAAAGGATTCATAAATAAGCGAAACTCATGGGACAAATAGAGGGCTAAGAAATAATGGAGACAGAAGCGTGGCGATGGCAGAAATAATGGAGACAAGCAAAGCTCTAATCTTTTGGGGCAAGAAGCCAAGAACCAACTGAAAAAAAGCTATCAGATTTTTCTCAATCTTCTAAACATGTTCAAAGGAAGAAGCAATAACCAAATTACCAAAGCCTTTCCTAAATCTACGACATACAAATAACTAAATACCTTTAATTTTAACAATACAAACCTCTCGGATCCACAGTGGAAGACTGATGCCTCCTTTTCCACCAAACAAGTGCATATTTGAATGAAAACAAAGAGCAACGTGTAACTTGAGCCCTGCCTCAGAAATCAGTCTGAAGAGCTCTTCATAGAGTGACCATTTAAACTCAAGAGGGCAAAAACGCTCTACAATCCCCCACCAAACCTCAACTGCGACTCCATGAACACCTGTCATTTTGATAAAATGACACATGTCATTTATTTTCTCAAATCCCATATGTATTATTTAAAAAGTATTTTTAGAAAAAAATCTTATAGATATTATCTGACATTTATTTTTTTCAAATCCCTTATATATTATTTAGAAAGTATTGTTAAAAAAAAAACTTACCTTCATGTGTCATTTAAAGGCATGTCATACTGATTTGTCATCATTAGAGTTATTTTCAATATAATAGAGAAATTAAATGGGTTCAAATTATTAGAGTAATTACCATCAGTACCACTCATATTAATTTGGTTAGAAAATTAAATATTTTTTATTAAACTAACTATAAAATTAATTATTAATTAATAAGTCTCACTATAGTTTTTTGATTGGCAGCCAAGAAAATTAGTAATTTGAAAAAATATTTATTAGCCAATCAAATAAAATAAAGAAGATTTGATATCTAATTTTACCATAATAATTGTTTTTAAATTATTATATTTCTCCTATCATTTTTGTTTTTTTTTAAATAAATTCACCACATCAAACCTATGGTAAAAAATTTTATATTTTTTGCATATGTTATGATTTGAATTTTTTAAAATAAAATAAATCAGTAAAACTGTTAAAAGTTTCACATCGAGTTTTTGTTTTGAGTGATGGTTCAGAAAACTATTATTAAATAAATCCACATAAAACCAAATAAATTACTTACATTTCAAATAATTTAAAATGATATTTAGTAAAATAATTTATAGTTTTTTTATTTTGCTTATGACACGAGTTATTACCTAGTTTATGATTAAATAATAATTATTTTAAGTACAAGTTTTGAAAACTTAACACGTACTCACTCTATTTTTTTAAAAAGTCATTTTATAGTTTTCACACATATTATAAAAATAATTAAAAAACTATTTTAATCCTTATTAATACACTAAATAGTTTTCTTTTTATAATTAATATATTGAAACAATAAAATTTAAACTGGATTTTTAATTTAAATTTTTGCATTGAATATATAAAACAATATTTTGTGACAAAAATAAAAGTTTAAAACGGTGCTCTTTGTGAAATGGAGGAAGTGTCATTTATCATTTTGACAATTTTCATTAAAATTAAAGAGCATGCGAGATGGAGGAAGAACTTAAGATTCTAAAAGTGCTTGAATCGAGTACCACAACCTTGAAGAGTAAGGTTTGGGCGATTAAAATATCGTGAAAAATTAAACACCTTATTTGGCAATTACTCTCGGGGAGTGTGGCAACTTGTAGTAGGCTAGTTGATCGTCATTGTGGTAATGCCAAAGATGTCCAGCAGTGGAAGAATCGATAAACCATCTTTTCTTTCAATGCCCACTAGCGTTACAAGTATGAGAATTGTCACCGATCCCGAATATTCCGGAGGTATTTCCGTGTGAAGCCCTTTTTGTAACATGGATTATTTATTTACAAGGGCAAAAGTGAGGGGAGCAACATCTGAACAGCTCAAGATCTTCTCATGGATCATATGATACATTTGAAAAGTTAGGAATGATAAAGTGTTTGATGAGAATGATATCGCTCCAATTGATACCCTTGAATTGGCGACCTAAGAAGCTGCAACTTGGGAAATGGCGAATATGGTGGAGGCTGCAAGTGGTGATGTGGGTATCCAAGAAGCAATGTCATTTGACACGATGATTTCGGATAGTGAATTCCGATGTCAAGTTGACGCATCTTGGGTAGCCACGGATAAATTGTATGGAGGAGGTCTGGTTCTTCTACATGATGGCGCGATCCAGCAGCTAGGGGTTTTTGCAGGATTTTTGGCAAAATCACCCTTACATGCCGAAATGGAAACAATCATGTGGGCAATGAGATTTGTCCATCAGATTGGTATTACTTCTATTCACTTTCAGACAGATTGTCTGCAGCTTTTAAAGATTGTTGATGGAGATGAGAAATGGCCGACTCTCGCATAAGAATTAGAAGAACTTAATCATTTGGGCTCTGCTTTTTCAGATATTTCGTTATCTTTCTTTTCCCGTAATTGTAATACCCGAGCGGACTTTCTTGCTAAAGGGGTTCGTGCTCGTAGATTTGTGTTCTCTTTTATAAGCGAGTTGGTTCCGACTTGGTTAGCCCACAAAGCTAACATATTCAAACTAATAAACTAATTTATGGAATGAAGTTTTTTGATGTAAAAAAAAAGAGCATAATTCAATGACACATGTCATTACATTAATAAAATTAATTAATTTTTAATAAAAAATTATTGATTTTTATTAAATCAATCAAATAAATCACAATGATACGTATTTCATTATATAATTTAATTCAAACCTATGCAATTGCAACACGTGGGTTACTTTAGTTATACAATCTTATGGAAAAAATTGCACAACTACACATTCGACACGTGTGTGAGCACTATTGGATCATTATCTTCACATTGTTATGCATGAATGCCAAATATAGAGGCTAGCTAAAAGGCATGAGCGTTTTTTATCTAGGCCAGATCAATCAAAATTATACGTTACGATTATGTAAATCTCATATATAGCTATATATAAGAATTATCTCATCCTAATAACCTCAAATATACTTTTAAAAAGAAAACAAACATTGAAAGCGAAGAAAAGCAGCCAAGGTTAGAAGACATGAAGTTCACTACATTAATACTCATCACATTCGTGATCATCGCCATGTCGTCTCCAGTTCTGATAAGAGCAACCGCCGTTGGAGGATTGACAAATGCGTGTGTTTCGACAGAGCTCTTGCCTTGCTTGCCAGCAATAACCTTGGGAGGAAACCCGAGTACGGATTGTTGCAACAAACTGAAGGAGCAACAATCATGTCTATGTGGTTATATTAAAAATCCAGCTTATAGTATGTATTTTGACATTGCTTCTCCAAACGCTCATAAAGCCTTAGATTATTGTAAGATTCCTTATCCCAATTGTTAAAGCTTCGAGATATTTTTAAGAAAAAATATTATTAATAATAACAAAATGTTAAAAACTAAATGATTGGGACTTGGGAGTTTATCATGTTATGGTTGAAGCTTATAAATTGAAGTATTTTTTTCTTATATATTTGTCACACTAGAATATCAAAAATACACACGTTTCTATTGAATTAAGACTTTGCTTAAGAATAAGAACTCACGCTTTATTAATGCTTTAGGAAACTCACTCAAAACCTAAAGCTATCTTAATTTTTCACAATTCATAAGTTATGCCACAAGCTTGGCATCACCTTATATAAGATTAAGATAAACCCAACTCTATTAGGAATACAATTATATTTAGGTAACTCCTAAATATCTTCATAATCCTAATCTACTTAGGATAGCTTATATCTCAAGCTAACTTCAAGTTTAATCCAACATTTTCCCCCTTAAGCTTGAAGTCTTGATTCGACACATCTTGAACTCCAATGAGATCTCTCATCTCCTTGAATTTGATCCTTCCAAGTGCCTTTGTCAAAATGTCGCCCTTTTGTTCATTACCAGGAACGTGCTCCACCTCAACTTGCTCGTTTTCAACACATTCACGAATAAAGTGATATCTCGTATGTATATGTTTACTTCGCCCATGAAACACCGGGTTCTTGGTGAGTGTTATTGCAGACTTGTTATCAATCCGAATTGTCACCTTCTCGCATGCTTTTCCGGTGACCTCGCCAAGTAACTCTTGAAGCCAAATTGCTTGCTTTGCGGCTTCGGTAGCTGCCATAAACTCGGCTTCACATGATGACAACGCCACAGTCTCTTTTTTTTGTGAGCACCACGTGATCGGACAATCACTAAGGTAGAAGATGTGGCCTGTCGTGCTCTTACCATCATCCACGTCCACATTATGACTGCTGTCGCAGTAGCCTATAAGACCCTCTTTCTTCTTCATTCGCTCAAATGTTAGACCGTGGGAGAGAGTTACTTGCAGATACCTCAGAACTTGCTTTAAGGCCGTTCCATGTGACACCTTTGGATTCTGCATGTACCTACTTAGAACACCAACACAGTATGAGAGATCTGGCCGTGTATGAATCAAGTATCGGAGACACCCAATCTTCCTTCTATAGTGCTTCTCATCGATTCCTTGCTCTTCTTGTGCCTTAGACAATTTTAAGCCACAATCCATCGGTATATGAACTGCATTACAACCTTCCATTCCAGCTTCTCCTAGTATTTTCTTTGCATACCTTTCTTGTGTTAAAGTAATTCCTCCTTCACGTTGAACTACTTCAATACCAAGATAATAAGTCAATTTACCGAGATCACTCATCTCGAACTTAGTTGCCATTCCCTTCTTGAACTCAAGTATCATGTGTAAGCTTGATCCTGTGACAAGAAGATCATCCACATAAACGGCTACTAGAAGAAGATCTTCCCTTTCTTGTTTTCGATACAGAGAAGCTTCCTTTGAACATCTAACAAAATTCAACTCTCTGAGAATTTTATTAAGCTTGTTATTCCATGCTATAGGTGCTTGTTTTAGCCCGTAAAGAGCCTTGTTCAACTTATACACCTTGTTCTCGCTCCCCTTAATCATGAACCCTTCTGGTTGAGTGACATAGACTGTTTCCTTCAGCTCTCTATGTAGAAACGCTGTTTTTACATCCAGATGATGTACTTCCCAACCGTTTGAGGCTGCTAAAGCAATGATGAATCGAACCGTCTCAATACATGCGACCGGAGCGAATACTTCATCAAAGTCTATGCCATATCTTTGAACATAGCCTTTCGCCACAAGCCTTGCCTTGTGCTTGTTCAAGCTTCCATCAGCATTACGCTTGACTTTGAAGCAGTTGCTAATTGATCAGAGAAGCAAACATGCAATAAGAACAAGACATCAACGAAGATATCTAAAAGAAACTCTATCTCTATCAACCTAGCGAAATCAATCCATGATTAAACCCCTTCGAAAATCCCCTTAAAAACCCAACTAGATGACTACTCGTTCATGGGAACGGGAGACATCTTTAAGGTATGAAAGGTGCGAATTGTATTAATAAAAAGAACAAAGTTAGAAAACTTCTTCAAGAGAAATCGGTTGAAGAGAGGTTTTATTAAAGTATTAAAAAGCAAAGAACTAAGAACAAAAGATGAAAGGGAAAAGAAGGAAGAGTAGGCGTCTGCAGAAGAATTCTCTCTCAAGGTCTTCAACTCCGGGGGCCGTCGAACTCTCTCTCTTTCTCTCTCTGTGCGGCGCAGATGTGTTTCTGGAAAAACTCTCTGTGTCTGTGTGTGTCCTTCAGAAACCCTAAGATTCCTTTATATAGGCTCTCGGTCTTCAGAAAGTGGGCTTCACGTTTTAACCTCGGGAAAATATCGGATAAGTGCAAACGGGCTCGGGATGGGTCGGAGTGGTGTGGCCGCGCGAGCGACCAGGCGTGGCGCGGCCACTGGTCTTCTGAAGATCTGTGGCGCGGCCATCCTTCTTCTGGGAATGTGTCTGACGGGCCTTCTTGCTTCTTTCGTAACTTGAGATCTAACCGTGGGATTGAACTCAAATCACCTTGGCATAAAAGACAGCTGGAAGGGCTATCTTGTCTCCAAATATGAGCTTGATCTCGTGGTGGGAAGTCGTCATCTGATGCTGAACTTATGGCTTCGAGCACATGTCCTTGAAGTTCCCGTTTTGCTCCAAAATGTGTCATTTTTGTCCAATTTTCCTGAAATGACTTTTAAAACTAGGAAACGTGGAAATCACTTTAAAACCGTTGAAAACCGGGTTAAAACACTTATAAATGATCTTGAAATAATAGGTTTTAGGAGTAAAATATGAGTGTTATCAACTCCGCCAGACTTAAACCTTTGTTTGTCCTCAAACAAAACGCAGACAAAGCCTGAAAAAGAGGTTTGAAAATATAGGAACTAGCAAATAACTCAGCGACCGTCCATATAAACCATAAGTCATCGAACAAGTCTATCCAAGCTCAGCCTAGAAAATTCTCACTATAGTTCCTTCAACACTAGTCCCTTGCGAAACTTTCACTATCTAAACTTCAAGTTTCAGTCAACTAGCTCTCTAAGTAGTATTAAGTTTGGCGTGATCCTTGTCAAGGGATGTAAAGCTAGATTCAATGAGGTTAGGTATATAAAGGCCTTTATTGGTGAGGTTTAGAGTGTTTAGGGTTACCGTATAAATCTCCGAGAGGTGCGATATATTATGCAAAACAGCAAGAGAAGGTGGAACTATTGAGATTCACGATTTCTAATCACTCTCCGCACGTACACATCCGCGAGTTCTCCTTGATACATCCTTCCCCCCAGACTTAGTTTCTTGTTTCTGGCTCGGATTGGATGGCGTTTAAAACTTCTCACCATATCGCCCAGGCTCTGCCTCTATGCATGTCACGATTCTCTTAAGGCTCTTAGGCATTTTCTTCCCGTTTCTTTTCTCCCTTTTTTTTGTAACTCTCTTTTTTATGGATAAGTACCGTCATTACTCCAAAGAATTCGGGTCTTTTATCCGAGTTATTTTATATATATATATATATATATATATATATATATATATTTTTGTTTTTTTTATGAAACGGGAAGTGCCTTGTTGTGAGAGTCTTAAGGATCGCAAGAATATTACCATTCTTTCGAGTTTTCCGAGGCATGAGTTGTCCTTCTTTTGTAGCTAACACTTCCGTTCCTTCACCATTCGATCCTTCGTCTTGAGTGACTAGAAATCGTGTCGTTCCTCCCTCTCCGGCGTTTTTGCACATATCTGCATATGGTGAAAACAAGAGAGTTGCATGAGGTATGAAAAGATGGTAAGGGTTTCGGGTATGGTACCAACTATTGATGAGTTGGCCGTTCGGGAACAACAAGGGAGTGTGTAAAAATGGAAGAAGATGTCCCGAACATCCTGGCTTTTTCGTTGAATGTTTACATCTGTTGACAAGGAAATTAATAGTTAGTTTAAAAGTCCAATAAAAATAGAGCTAGTGTATTCCTTTTCCTGAAGTCTCTATAGATCGGCATTCTCCAGGATTTCGCATTTCTGGCTTTCTAGCTACTGCCTAGTCTAGTACTAAAGCTTGAAAGATCTGTCACTATAAATAGCGTAGAAGCACACTGGTCGGATATCATCCTTGGTTTTGCGTCATAATCCCTAAAACCATATTATATATATCGAAATACATCATTCTTAGTTCTTAAAAGAAAAAGACTCAAATAAAAACCAAAACAAAAATAAAGTCATTAGTACGAACTCCCCCCAGACTTAAATCACACTATCCCCAGTGTGAAAAAGTGGTGACAGGTCGGGAATGACTGAAATAGATGAAAGATAAAGCATAAATAAAAATAAAGGATAGGGGTGGAATAGATGGAACCAGGCTCGTAAGCAGGAAGAGTGTTGGCCGAGACGCGAAGTCTTCAAGGCATCTGAACTAAGGGTCTAAAGGTCGCCATCTATGTGTCCTCTCTCTCGGAGCTGTCGCGCCATCTTCTCAAGCATCTCGTTCTGGCGTGCTAGTTGCTCCTGAAGTGCGGTGATCGCGGGATCAGTCGAGGTGGACGGTGCAGTGGATCGTGAGGTACTGCGCATGGAGGAGGATGAGGTATGGTGAGTCCTCTGACGGATCGCTTCTCTCCTAGCCTTAGCGGCTACATACTCTCCAATGGTAAGCGGTAGACGTGAGAACTCGGTACGGAACTCATCATGGTTCGGGATCCACTGTGGTGAACCTTCTGAAAGGCGCGGGACTGTAGAAGACGGTAAGTAAACCGTGCGGTTATCTCTCTTTCCCAATCGGTAGCGGTATCCAAACCTGTCCGGATCCATGATTGCGCCTGTCAAGTTCCTGTCCGTCTGAAACTGGGACAAGTCAAACCAATTAAGCCTCATCTAAGGGCGTCTCAATGCTGGTGTCTACTCCTGCGGCCTCCATGATCGCTGTGATGATGCCTCCGTAAGTCGTGAAGGCGGTCTCGCATCGAGGTGCGGCGACGTCGTGCTTCACTCGCACGAGTCTCTCTGCTAGGATGCATCCAAAGCAAGCTGAAAGTGGCTCGTCCCTAAAGGTGGACTGAAGTAGGACGAGCTCTGGAATGAGAATGCATGATTGGTTGCTGCGAGAGTAAAGTCGGTGTGCTATGAGGCGGTGCATGAAACGCACGGCTAGATGTGAAAGAAAGGCGGACGAATGCCTTCCCTTGTCGTAAATGCCCCGGCCCATGAGCTCCCAAATATCAGCACTCCATTCTTCTTCAATGGTTGTCTCGCTCCTCAAGTCAAAACCAAATATCTCGCAAAGTCTAGGTATGCTCAGCTCATAATCCCGAGAGCCAATGTTGAAATAGAGAGTACCGTCTCTCGGATGTGATTTCCATCCTCTCTTGTATGACAGCTGAACCGAAGCTAAGAACTCTTGGGCGAGTCCCTTGTAGGTGGGTCGATCAATTTCCATGAAGGTCCTGAGCCTTAGCTTATCCATGTACCACGTGACATCCTCGGTGATTCCCAACGCATCTAAAGCGGAGTAGTCGATTTTCAAGGTTGTTCTTATATCCATCTTCTTCATTTCCTTCAAATAATCAATGTTTGGGTCCACTGGTGCTCCAAAATTTCGGACCTTGCGCTTAGGAGGAGAAGGGTTCAGCTCTCTTGTTGGCTCTTGAGGTGGAGGATCGTCGCGGCTTGTGCGTGCTATCAATGAACCGCAGAACCTTCTTCTTTGTTCCTCCACGTAGCTCCCTAGAGTGGTGTCTAGGCTCGAGTTTCCTAGCGCTGTCATGTGTTCTTGCTGTCGTGAAGAACTCCTTGAAGAGCTTAGTTGCTCTCTATTCTTCGAACGTATCTCGAAGTTTCAGTCGAAACTCATTGTACCTTGCAAAATAAAAACAAAAAATCGACCAAATATGTGATTGATGTGCCTCAAGGATTCTCAAGTTCAATGATATGCAAGACATATAACAAAAGTTTCCAAGGCTAAGGCTAATCGAGTAATTGCATAAATTTTAAGATCAATTTGGTACTTACACTCTATTTTCGGATTTTTGGGATTCCAAACCAAAATTTTTCCAATAAATCAATTTTGTCAACTTATTATCATCAAACTTTGATTTCTAAGTGATACCTAGCATGAATCGATTCCAAACCAAGCAATTCTTCCAATAATATCTCCAAAAATCGGTTCTTAGAGCATCATAAAAAGAATCTTATTTCAAAGACTTCAACTTTTAGATATATGGTTGCAAAATTCGAGTTCTAGGCAACCTAAATCATCAATCCAAGGTTCTCTACCATTATCCAAGCATCCTAGACAATTTTCTAGTAAAGCAAGAGAGATCTCAAAATTGAGTTCTTTAGAGATTTGTAAAATTAGAGACCATACCTTGTAGATGAGGATGAATGAGCTTTAAAAAGTGAATGCTCTTCGAAAATAGATGAGTTTAGGCCAAAGAATTTTTGAAAACGGTTTGGATTTGAAATATTAGAATCTCCCAAAAATCTCCAAGTCTCTTGGGAGAGAAGAAGAAAAGAGAGTTTGATCCTAAAATTTCTCTTTTGCTTTTAAAAAGGTGTTTTTATCATCAAAAACCTTTTATTTTCAAAAATTTTAAAACGAGAGAACTTACCTTGCGTGTTGGCCACGAATCGATTAAACCCGTCATTTTATATTAACGGGAATAGCTTTTTGGTGCAGGATTGTACCAAAACGCGGGAAGCTCGGTTTGGGAGTAAAACGTGAGTTTTCCGGGCTGGTGGCTCAGACAACCGCTGGCCGCACCACGGCCTGTCGCGGCCGCGGCCTGGCCGCTTCCCTCTGCGCGGTCGTGGTCCGTCGCGCGGCCGCGGTCCTTCTCGCCGCGCCACGCGCCATGCTCGTGCGGCCAGCCTCCTTCTGAGACTCCTCTTCATATTTTTGGGTTTTTTCTTGGCTTTTCTCCTTTTTTTATATTTTATTTTTATATTCCTAAGTACAGAAAACTTGCAAAAGCTAGATGTTAGAAATGAAAGAAAGAAAAGAAATCAAAAACACATACCGGATGGGTTGCCTCCCACCAAGCGCTTTAGTTTAAGTCGTTTAGCTCGACCCTGTTTGAAGCTTAGGCAGTTTGGGAAAGTGCTTCGGGAGTTGTCTCTTCTGAAGCTTCTCCTTGCTATCGTATCAGCAGTGTCCCTCCGTTTCTATTCCTCAGAATTTTGGCTTCTAAGATTACCCGCTTTGTCTTTTCAACTGACTTCGAAACTTCCTCTTCACCCAGCTCTTCTAGCTCGGGAGGAATCAGAATTTCGATTCGGGAGAAGGGTCTCGAGTTGAGCCGGCCTGCCCTTAATATCATCCCCTTTTTCTCCTTCTTAGTCGCGTGGCTCTTCGTTTCCGGAGGTGGAGTGCTCAGCTCCTTTGGGTAGTATCTCTTCTGGCTTATATGTTGGAAGACTACGAAGTTGCTTACATGGTCGATCCTTGCTCCTACCGTGGCCAAGAAGAGTCTTCCAAGTATCAGTGGTTTGTCTTTGTCTTCCCCCATGTCGAGCACATGGAAGTCAGTAGGTACTATCTTATACC
>JAHZTW010000001.1:102691790-102733189 GCA_020283515.1 Alliaria petiolata
AACGTCGATCTGGCTCACCGATCTGTGCTCCTGGAATTATGGATCGACGAGCTTCACCGATCCATCTCGTCGATCTGCTGCCAGAAGCCTTCTTCTTCATCCTTTTGTTGCTTCTTGTCCCTCCAAGTGACATGCATCATTCTCCAAGTGCATCCTCAACTCCCAAGCGTCCTTTTCACCTAATAAGGTCCCAAAACATGCAAAGAACATGCAAAACATGCAAGAACCATGCAAGAACACTCTAGGACTCTAAATGATCAAATGCAACACTATAATGCTATATTAGACTCTAAAATGATGATAAATCTACACTATATGGATGCTAAAATGATGCAAAATATACACTTATCACTTACCTTCCATCCAATGGGTTCATGAAGAGAAGAATACTTTTGAGAAGAATAAAGGGGATGCATATGCTCTCAATGAAAAATGCCTAAGCTATTTCTTCTTTCCCTCATTGGAGACTAAGGAGGATGTGAGTAATTGTGAGACAAAGGATTTAGCTTCACCCCCAAAAGCATGTAACAAGGAGAAAGAATCTCATGAAGAGAATGATTTGGGTTATGGTAATGTTGAAGAAGCTTTAGCATTGGATGGAGTTTGCTTGGAAACTCTTTTCTCTACCACATTGGAAGATGAGAATGAGAATAGAAAGGGGCAAAAGATAGGTAAGGGCAATATGGTCAAGAAGAAGCCAAACCAATACAACCATCCCACTCTTGCTCCATCCCCCCACACTATGAGTCTACACCCTTTTAGACTCATAGATGGAGCCATTGAGTAGACTGTGAAGTGCAAGGGTATTCCTAAACCCTTTGCAAGTGTCAAAGCCATTTGTCATTCCACAATGAAAGAGAATGACAAGGAAAGGGTTGAAGAACTACTCTCCAAGGTTCTCATGCTTAATCTCATACATGGCACAAGCTTGGATCCATCCCTTACACCTCATCTCTCCATCACCACCTTAACAAGGAGTCCACTACTCCTCTCCAACTCCCTAAGGACAATGGCTAGGACTAGGGTATGGTCCTCTTTCTATTTCATTGTATATACCATTTTGTTTTTGTTGCTTTGGTCTCTCTTGAACTTCTATTACACAAGGGACTGTTTAATTTAAGTTTGGGGGAGAGGTTGAGAGATTTAATCTTGTGTTTTGTGTTCTTATTTTCCCTTTAAGCATATTTGAGTCTTCAGGCATATACATTTGCATATAAAAATCAGAAATGTTTTTGAAATTTTCGAAAAAAAAAAAAAATTCATGTAGCTTGCATTTGCATTTGTAAATTTTGTAGGATTGAGTCTAGATTTTTTATCATGTAGGTTGCATCATTCACGTGCATAGGGGGCAATTTTCCTTGTAAAGTGTTTTAAGCTAATGAATTGGTTCGAGGCCCTAGTTAGTAGTCCTTTGATGCTTGTGCAAACTTGAAGTTAAGTTCTAACCATACTTGGATCATTTGTTTTAATTTTCTTGGCTTAAAGTTGAAAAAAGCATGAATTGAATCCTTTCCTATCAAGTGAAACCTTAACATGGATTTTGAATTATCATACTTGTGCATTTGAAAAAGAATACATGGATTACAAAAAAATATTTAGGCTTTCTTATTCCCTTCACCACTCTCTTGTAAGCCTAAATAGAACACCACACCTTAACCCTTACCCTCCTTTCAAGCCAAAATTCTTGTGTGATTGCAATTTGTGAGGCCTTATTTTTGATTGAACTTGGCATAAAGTGTTAGGTTTAGGGCGACATGTCTAGGCTCTCATATTGATGCTAGCTTTGCATATTGAAGCTAGTTTTAGGCTGGATTTGGGGTTTGGTTCATGGGTGTTGTAACTGAAAATCGGAATTTTGATTAGGCTTTGAGAAGAAGTTGGTATAAGAAGTGAATGAAAAGGGTACATAGTTTTAAGTGGTTGACCTTGAATTGTTTTGTGTAAAGCTCAAGTTAAAATGAAAAAAATGATAGCTCTCTTGCAAAATAAAAAGAAAAGAGCCAAAAGGCCAAATGCAAAAAGAAAAGAAAAAAAAATACATATGAGGAGAGAGCTATCCATTGAAAAGAGAAGAGCTAATTTTTGTATGGTCATACCACTAGCTATAAGGAAGGTTGAAGAAGTATCCCTAAGGCAAATGTGATTGGTAAAGTTCTTGTGGGTTTGTACTTGGAGTTTTATTTGCTTGACTATGGGTATCTTTAGAGGGTGAGTGAGATAAAAAAAAAAAAAAAAAAAAAAAATAAAAAAAATGAATGAGAGGGGAATTAGGTTCATTGTTAGTTTATATGGGTAGATGAGAGTCTAGTCATGTATGCATACATTGCCTTTTACCTTTAGCATTATGCATAAGTTCAATCCTTTTTGAGATAAACCATAGCTTGGAGTACCCACATGAATGAGATCATTTTTATCTCATAACCTTGTCCCTAGCCAAATGTATTCGGTTTTAAATGCATAAGTGTGATGGTTTGAGCTTTAATGAATATCAAAGGTTAGGATTCTTGGATTGTTTGGAATAGACAAGTCTTGATTAGAAATTGAATATGTGATAAGTATGGCTAAGTTCTTTGGAGTAGTGTTTGGATATTGCATCCTAGGACTGAGAACAAGGACCATTGATTTGATTTATTTGAAAAACACTTTTGGAATATAACCGCCATTTTTAAACCCCTCTCTCGGATTTGTCATTGTTTGCTTGAGGAAAAGTAAAAAGGCAAGTTTGGGGGAGTTGATAGATTCATAATTTAGCATATTTTAGCATCCATATTAGATAGTTTTGCATGTACTTTTGCATTCATTTACCACTTTTAGTCCCATTTGCATACATATTAGAGTTTAGTGAGTGTTAGCTTAGGTTGTTGCATATTTGTACATATTGAGTCCTTATTAGGTGTTTTGGAGGCTTGGAGGACCATATGGAGTTTCATGGATAGCCAAGAGGAGCAAGAGAAGCAGTCAAATGAGAAGCAGAAATCTTTTTAGAAGCATATCGAGCATTTGAAGGTGCGAAATGTATGGGTCCGGACGAAGGTCTTGCACTTAGATTCAGACTCCGAAGCCTTCTTAAGCGTTGTAGAGGATCCATTGAGATATCCAATGGAGTTGGAATCAAGTCATTCAGACCCGTGGTTAGAAAGTTACATCGACTTTAGTTCGGTCCGACGACACGGATCGACGAACAGCTCGAACCACTTCTCCAGGGGTTCGGTTCGACGACACAGATCGACGAGCAGCTCGAACCACAGCACCAGGGGTTCAGTTCGACGACTTGGTTCGACGAGCTCGTCGATCCAAACCAATAAGACTTTTTCCGAGTATAAATCGGATCAGCCGAAGACTTTTCGTTCCGATTCAGCCTTCGAGCTCTTCACGAAAGTTGTAGGTAATTGAATCATATTTCATTTGCAGGTGGTTTCATGTCATTATGAGCTGTGGTTAGGGAGATATGGCGATTTCCGCAAGACTGCTACCCCGGGTCAAAACCCGGTTTGTTCCGGGTTGACCCGGTTTGACCTCATTCCCTATAAATATTTAAAAACCTAATTTTTATGGATCTTCTCTTGTGCAAAAAACACAAAAATCGACCCTTTGTGGTTTTGAGGAGATTTGGAAGATTTCTTTTAAGTCTAATGCAATTTGATTCTTGTTTCTTCTAATCTTTCTTTTTTCTATTCATCTAATCATGTTTACTAACACTTCTTGCATGAGATTTGCTAGATTAGCTATGATTAGTGAGTAGTCTTTTAGGAACTTGGGGATGGGTTAGATTTAGGGTTTTCTAATGGTTCAATCTTGCAATCTAGGTTAGATTCTTTCATCTCTCTTCTTATTAAAGTGTTCTTAATGCCAAATAGCTAATCTTTTGCTATTTTGGATCATAAGCATTTCACACACCCACCAAGTGTTTGATGAAATGCTTGAACCACTTTTCTAAGAGATTTACATTCCTAGCCTAAGATATTAGTTGCCTAGGGTGTTTATCATGCCATTTAGACTTATGCTTATTGCTTGCTAATCATTTTAATGCTAACACATCATTAGTTCATTAAGGTGATTAGGAAAGGGATTAATACCACACATCATGGATTAGTCTTTATTAGTGATCTAGGCATAGAGATAACTTGTTTAGTTGCTTAAATGATTGCAAGGTTGGCCATTTGAATGCCCAAATCAATGATTCCATCCCTAGGTTTCGTTTTTAGTCAATTAGTAATCTTGATTAGTAGTTAATTGCTTGATTAGCGCTTAATTAGTGATAATTAAGGCTTTAGCTCATATAGTTAGTCTTGTGGTGTCTCTTTTAGCTTGTAGTTTGCTTCTATTAGTTCCTTGTCACTTAAATTTCGAATTTGGCTTAGATTAAATAGTTTCATGTATTCCTAGTATTGTTATTCTTAACCCCTATGGATTGACATCTCAAATACTACAATGACATGAGTAGTAGAGATTAATTGAAAGAGGAAAAATCCTACTATCAATACCTACCAGTGGGTTGCCTCCCACTAAGCGCTCGTTTAACGTCAATAGCTTGACTGTTCTCGTGTTTAGGCAGTTGGTGCATCATCCAGAGACACAATGTGTCCTTCTGGAATCTCGGCTTGAGTCCAAAAGTGTTTCACTCTCTGCCCATTCACAGTGAATTCCTCTCCTTCGGAGTTTGTCAGGACCATTGTTCCATATGGTCGAACCTCTTTGATGGTGGAAGGACCTGACCAACGCGAACGCAATTTACCCGGAAATAATTGTAAACGAGAGTTATACAGAAGTATCTGGTCATTTGGTTCGAATTGTCTGGAGACAATCTTTTTGTCATGAAATGCCTTTGTCCTCTCCATGTAGAGCTTCAAGTTCTCATAGGCGTGATGGTGCAGTTCGTCGAGCTCATTTAGTTGTATTAGGCGCCTTTCTGCAGCTGGCTTCAAGTCAAAATTCATCTTCTTGATAGCCCAATGCGCCTTGTGTTACAACTCCACTGGAAGATGGCAAGCTTTGCCATAGAGTAGCTGGAATGGTGTAGTCCCAAGTGGCGTTTTGTAGGCAGTCCTGTAAGCCCAGAGTGCATCATCCAGTTTCGCAGACCAATCCTTCCATGTCTTGCCCACTGTCTTCTCCATAATTTGCTTGATCTGTCTGTTGGAGACTTCCACTTATCCACTCATTTGGGGATGATAAGGAGTCGCCACGCGATGCTGAACTCCATGGTTCTTCAGAAGCTTGTTGAAAACCTTGTTGATAAAGTGAGAACCACCATCACTTATGACAATCCGAGGCACTCTGAATCTTGGGAAGATGATGGTTCGAAACAACTTAAGAACCACATTAGCATCATTGGTCTTAAAAGCAATTGCTTCAACCCACTTAGAGACATAGTCCACAGCCACCAAGATGTACTTGTTCCCAAAAGATGAAGGGAAAGGGCCCATGAAGTCAATACCCCAGCAATCGAAAATCTCCACTTCAAGGATGAAGTTCTGTGCCATTTCGTGTCTCTTGCTGATCTTCCCTCTCCTTTGACAAACATCACATTGCGTGATGAACAGTTGAGAATCCTTGAACATAGTAGGCCACCAAAAGCCTGCTTGAAGAACCTTGGATACTGTTTTGAAGGTTGCAAAGTGTCCAACTTACTCGGAACCATGATAATGGAATAACACATCACGGACCTCACTCTCTGCAATGCATCTTCTGTAAACATTGTATGAACAATACTTGTACAAGTGAGGTTCATCCCAATAGTATCTTCTGAGTTCTCTTGTAAACTTCTTCTTCTCATAGTTCTTGAGATGTTTAGGCTCAATGTCAGCAGCAAGGTAGTTCACAATGTCAGCATACCATGGTCGATTCGCATCATTAATGGCAAAGATTGGCTGTCGAAACACTTCGTCCAAGATCCTGCGAAGTGAAGTTCGCGTTGGGTGTCGATCGACACAGGTGGTGTCGATCGACACTCGGGCACATGAGTTGTCAATCTTCAATTTTTCGGACTGAGTGTCGATCGACACTCTCCTAGTGTCGATCGACACTAGGCTCGTCCGATCTGAACTCACAGCTTGGAAACTACTCTCAACGAAGTAGACATTCTCCTCAGGCAGAAAATCATCAATTGGCACGTCATCTTCGATCCTGATCCTTGAGAGATGATCAGCTACTCCATTCTCAACTCCTTTCGTATCCTTAACTTCAATGTCAAACTCTTGGAGAAGTAGAATCCATCTTAGGAACCTTGGCTTTGCATCTTTCTTCTGCATCAAGTACTTCAATGCAGAATGATCTGTGTGAACAATCACCTTTGAGCCAACAAGATATTGGCGATATTTCTCAAAGGCAAAGACCACAACTAGCAATTCCTTCTCCGTAGTTGCATAATTCTTCTGAGCATCATCCAACGTCCTGCTGGCATAGTAAATGGCATGGAGCTTCTTGTCCTTCTTCTGTCCCAGAACTGCTCCTACTGCGAAGTCACTGGCTTCACACATCACCTCGAAAGACCACTTTTTGGCGCGATCCACTGCGATTCCATCTGTGACCATGAAATGACACTTTTCCAAGTGCAGGACCAAATGCTTCTCTTCACACCGCTAAGTTCTCCAGACAGTCTTTAAAAGATGACCCATAAACAGAGAAGTCATCCATAAAGACTTCCATGAACTTCTCAATCATATCCGTGAAGATGGACATCATGCATCTCTGGAAGGTCGCAGGAGCATTACAAAGTCCAAATGGCATTCTGCGATATGCAAATGTACCATAAGGACATGTAAAAGTGGTCTTCTCCTGATCATCCGGATGGATAGGAATCTGGAAGAACCCTGAATAGTCATCAAGGAAGCAGTAATAGGGATAATTCGCCAATCTCTCCAGCATTTGATCGATGAAAGGCAAAGGAAAATGATCTTTTCTGGTCGCAGCATTCAGCTTCCTGTAGTCTATGTACATCCTGTGTCCAGTCACAGTCCTTGTAGGAATCAGCTCATTCTTCTCGTTCTTCACCACTGTGACTCCTCCTTTCTTAGGAATCACATGAACTGGACTGACCCAAACACTGTCTGAAATAGGATAGATGATCCTAGCCTCCCAGAGCTTCATGATCTCCTTCTTGACTACTTCCTTCAGGTTCAGATTCAGCCTCCTTTGATGTTCAATCGATGACTTCGTCTCATCCTCAAGGTGAATCCGATGCATGCACAAGTCTGGTGAGATACCTGAAATATCATCAAGAGAATAGCCAAGAGCTTTGCGATACTTGCGCAGCTTGCTTAGCAATAAAGTGAGCTCTGCATTGTTTAAGGAAGCATTCACAATGACAGGATAAGTTGAATTAGGACCAAGAAATGCGTACCTTAGCCCGGCAGGGAGCTGTTTAAGCTCAACTTTAGGTGCTTTGGCTTCACTCCAATCGCAAAGTGTTGCGTTTTTGGCTGATTTCGCAGGGTGTCGATCGACACAGGTCCTCCTGTGCGACTAATTGCAGCACTTGCTCACTTGCGTCCATCATCTTCGCATATCCAGCAGCTGCATCGTCCAAGCTTTCAATGTCCTTCGTAGAAGTGGTCAATGCTCGCTCCAAAGGGTCTGTAGGATGGTCTTCTTTGAAAATCTCCTCAGCAAGGTTGGTGAGTGAATCGACATAGAAGGTCTGTCCATCAATTGTTGGCCTCTTCATCAGCTTCTCTATGTCGAAATTCATCACCAAATCTCCAATGTTTAGTGCGATCCTTCCTTTCCTCACGTCGATGATTGCTCCAGCTGTAGCCAAGAATGGTCTACCAAGTATGAGAGGGTCTTTGGGTTCCTTATCATAAGCTAATACCACAAAGTCTTTGGGAATCAAACAATCTCCCACTTTGATAGGAACATCTTCCAAAACACCTTCAGGGATTCTGACAGAACGATCAGCAAGGACTAGGGAGATTCTTGTGGCCTTATTCTTCTGGCCTTGAAGTCTGTCATATACAGCCTAAGAGCAACTGAAAGAGGCATCAAGTTGACACTTGAGCCTAAATCGCATAGAGATCTCCCAAACTTGTCTGAAAAGATGGAGCAATCTAGAACAAAGCTTCCCGATCGGAGAGTTTCTCTTGAAGTTTGTTCTGAATGACAGCACTAACTTGCTCTGATATCATCATCACTCCTTCCTCCTTATCCATGTTCTTTGTTATCATCCACTTCAGGTATATCTTTATCACTGGAGTAGTTCTAATGGCATCCATCAAGGGGATTTCAACCACTAGTCTATCCATGATAGCCTTGCATCTGGCATCAAGCAGCTCATTCATAGACTTCTTTGGTATCAAGGGGAAAGGGATCTTTGGTTTGTAAACCCTTTCTGCTGCAACCTTCGTTGTTGTGAGCTGATATGGTGTAGTCCGTAGTGAGCGTCGATCGACACCCTTCTGGTGTCGATCGACACTCGCATCTGAAGTCGAGTCCTTCGCGTCGAGTTCGTCTGATTTGTTGTGAATCTTCATGGGTGTCGATCGACACACAGTAGTGTCGATCGACACTGGCTCCACAGCATCTTCAACATCTTCAAGCTCCTCGAATTCTTCAACACTAATCCCTCTCTTCTGCACAGGCTGAAGGTTCTTCCCACTCCTCAATGTGATAGCGTTCACGTGGCATTTGGGATTTGTATCAGTCTTCCCTGGGAGGAATCCATCTTGCCTGTTAACAGCTTCTGTAGTTTGAGCAACTTCAACATATCTTTCCATTCAGGTCTTGATACAGTGAATCAATCTTGCCATTGAAATTCACTGTCAACTTCTGCTGTCCTTCCAAGATCTACTCTAGCATGGCCTCCATTTTGTTGTCTTGAGCAGGAGGTTTCGGGTAAGAAGAATTCCCATAGCTCCTTGTGTAAGTATGGGGGAGGTAGTTGCTAACATTGTTCTGGAATGGGAGCTTTTAAGTATAACCAGAAGAGTTCTGATTTCCTGTGAAAGAGCTCTTCTGATAATTCCCATTGAAGCTCATATTCCCTTGCTGGTTCCCATAACGTTGGCCTTGAAATCCACCTCCGTTGATGTAGTTGACATCCTCTTCTTCACATTCTTCACTAGGCTCGAATGTCTCCACTTCATTAGCAAAGTGGACTTGCTTCTTCCCCCCCAAGAGATCTAGCTTCCTGTTGACTTCGGTAATTTGACTTCCTCCATTTGCACCAGCTTGTTGTCTTCTCTCAAAGTCTGCATTCTTGGTGCTGTTACAAGAGGCCAAGTTCTCTATAAGCACCACCGCGTCAGCTGGGTATCTGGTGTTGAAGTTGCCATTGCTCGCAGCGTCTAAAGCCATCTGGTATCTCCAATCGATCCCTCGGTAAAAGATACCGATAAGATGTGGCTCGCTGAACCCGTGGTGTGGGCAGTCTCTCTGGTAAGCCTTGAATCGCACCCAAGAAGCCTTGAATGCTTCAGTGGGTCCTTGGGAGAATGTGGTGATTTTTGTCCTCAGCTCCTCTGATCTCGCATCATCAAAGAAATTGCATAAGAATGCATTCTTTGTATCTTCCCAAGTGGTCAAGGATCCTGGATCAAGCTGCTTCAGTCAATATGATGCATCTCCAGCAAGCGAGTAAGGGAACAGCTTGCAGAAGAGATAATCATAGGTCACTCCATTAGCCTTGATGCTTGATGTGAGGTCCTCAAATCTCTCAATGTGGTCCATCGGATGCTCATAAGGAAGACCATGAAAGGGATGCTGAGCCACCAATGTGTAGTAGGCAGGCTTCAGCTCAAAGTCATGCCTTTGAAATGCAGGAGGACGGATCGCAGCTCTATTAGCATAGAACTGGTCTGGGCGGTTGTATTCACCTAACGTTCTTCCACGTCCAGCTTCTGCAGGAGCGATTTGCATCGCTGGTTCTATGATGACGGCGCCAGCCTCATCAAGTCTTTGGCCTTGAGCGTTCCTTCTATTGTCTTGTAGGTCAACAAAGTCGCATGCCTCGTTGCGTATCATGATCACAGGTTCTGCCATCTCAGTCTGCGCAAGGTGTCGATCGATGCTAGTGGTGTCGTTCGACACTAAGGAAGGGTGTCGATCGATGCTACTTGTGTCGAACGATGCTCGGGCAGATTTGCGGTTCGTACGTTCGAGACGGCCTAGTTCCTGGTTCAGTGCGATTAGTTCTTCTTCCTTGTTGCTTCTGGTACTGGGCATGCACATGAAACCAAAGATAAGAAACTAAATTAGTAACAAAAATAAAAACAAAACGTAGTCAAAATCCTAGTACTAGATTCCGTAGGCAGCTATTACTTCCCCGGCAACGGCGCCAAAAACTTGATAGGGGTCAGGTTTTACCCTAATAAAACTACTGCAAGTGCACAACAAATGCAATCGTAGTATAAGGGGTATCGAAATCACAAGGGAAGTAGATGCTACATTAAGGTTTTTAAATTCAGATTATGCTAAGTCGAATAATAATTAAGTAAATAAATGCAACTAGGCGAAATAAGTAAACAAGATTTAGATGGATTAAAGTTCAGGAGACTAAAGCGCTAGGCAAGGGTAATTATCAGGTTGAATCCAAGAATGCAGAATCTAAGTTTATTAGGGATTTATTAAGAAACATCTAGAACTCGAATCTCTAAGTTAAAACTAATCAACTCTCGTTGCAGAAGTTATCTATGCCTAGATTCCTAAATCCCAAATCTCTTTGCGAATTTAAACAATTAAGGCAAGCAATAAGAACAGGTTCGATTTGTTCACAAAATACCTAAACCAAATCTCTTTGCGAATATCTATTTTGCTCACCTATGATTAGATCAAGTTACTAATAATGCTCTCGCATCTATTAAATAACCTAAGGTTTGATTTCTAAGTGATCAATTCAGAAAATCAAGTTAAGTTCAAATCAAGGTGAAGATCCAATTGATTTCCCTAATAATTCTAATGATTCTACAAACTCTTCATCAAACCCTAAATCACCCTAACCTAACTAGCAAACTACTCAGACATAATTATGCAAACACAAATCATGGCTGAAATAAATTGCATAAAAGAATAGAGAATGATACAGGGGTTCGAAATCTGGCTCAGATGAGTTAGAATTGTCTCCCCAAAAGCTCAGGATCAATCTCTCTCTAAGTCTCAAAAACAGAAAATAATGATAAGGTATTAGGCTAAACAATGCCTGAAAACTATTTATAGAAGGGGATTTTTCGTCCAGGGGCAGACTTGTAATTCTTCAAAACTTGGATGATTTCCTTTTTGTAATGGAAATCTGATCAGCGAGTCGGTCTTCATTGGTGTCGATCGACACATAGGGTGTCGATCGACACCTTGCGTGTAAATCCACTCTCTTGACTTCATCACTTCGGCTGCTTCTCCAAAATGCTCCAAAAAGTTCCAGATTCTTCCATTTAGCTCCAAATGCTCTCCATCCTGTAAAGACTCTAATAGGACTCTAAAACTAACAAAAAAACTCTATAAAAACACTTATATCATGGTCCAAAAACGGGCAAAAACCATGATATATCACAAAGCTTGCCATCTTCCAGTGGAATTGGAATACAAGGCGCATTGGGCTATCAAGAAGATGAATTTCGACTTGAAGCCTGCTGCACAAAGGCGCCTAATGCAGCTCCACGAACTAGACGAACTTCGTTATCATGCTTATGAGAACTCAAAGCTCTACAAAGAGAGAACTAAAGCATATCATGATAAGAAGATCGTCTCTAGACAATTCGAGCCAAACGACCAGGTACTTCTATACAACTCTCGCTTACAATTGTTTCCTGGTAAATTGCGTTCACGTTGGTCAGGTCCTTTCACCATCAAAGAGGTTAGACCATATGGAGGAATTGTCTTGACAAACTCCAAAGGAGAGGAGTTCACTGTGAATGGGCAAAGGGTGAAACACTATTGGGCTCAAGCCGAGATTCCAGAAGGACACATTGTGTCTCTGGATGATGCACCTTCTTCCTAAACGCGTGAACAGTCAAGCTATTGACGTTAAACGAGCGCTTAGTGGGAGGCAACCCACTGGTAGGTACTTAGTTTATTTTTCATTTTGTCTTTTGGTTTTACTAACTATTTTGGCTTTTATATAAAAAAAAAATAAATAAGAAGAGGAGGCACGATCACAGTGTGTGTCAATCGACACCCCCTTGTGTCGATCGACACCACTCGGGGACGCAGGTAAGTTCTTCAAAACCCGAGTTTTCTTCTTCTTCTCTCATTTTTTTCAAAACCAAGCCTTTGAAAAGAATTTTCCCAAATCACCAAATCTTCATTTCTTAACCAAATTGAGTGATTCCAAGCTCTAATCCGTGCAGATTTTCATTCTCTTTCATAATCCATAGTCCATTCATTCGATCTACCAAGGTATGTTCTTCAAATCTCCCAATTTCATTTTCAGCCATAAGGTGAAAATTTTCGAATTTAACCTATTTACCTTGATTTCTTTATTGAATGATGCTTGTTTAGGTTATATAACATGATTTAGATCATTCCCCAACTGTTTTTTGATAACATGCATATTTTGCCCCTTTTTACTATCATAAGTGAGTGCTTTAATAAGCATTTCATTAAGGTTTTGATGCATAAACACTAAATTTCGAGTATTTGGTTGTTCAAGACTCTTTTCAGGTAATCTTAGCAAAAGACGCATATTTTGGAGCAAAATGGACAATTCCGGAAACAGTGCCCGAGGACAGAAGTTCAACACCAAATGAAGGCCTTGCCACCACGAGATCAAGCTCATATTTGGAGACAAGGTAGCCTTATCAGCTGTCTTTCACCCCGAAGTGGTTTGAGAGCAATCCCACGGTTGGATCTCAAGTTATGAAGGAAGCAAGAAGGTCCGTCAAGCATCCGGAAGGACGAGCTGGCCGCACCACGGCCGAACCAGACGACCAGTGGCCGCGCCACGGCCAGTCGCTCGCGCGGCCAGGCCACTCACGGATTCCCGAGCCCATTTGAAGCCCAACTTAAACCCGCAGCCGTCTTATACAAGCCAAGACCTAATCCACGACCTAGGGCACTTGAAGACCTATATATACTCGACCTTTAGGGTTTTTTAGGGCATCACCACTTAGCATCACGAAATTATCTTGTTACAAACTTCTCTTGGCGGCCGCGAATCTTTGATTCGTGGTTTCCACTTTGTTCTTTGAGGGAGATTGATTTGTTCTTGAACCCTCTTTTATTTTAATCGATTTATACAAGTTATGCATTCATCAATCACGTTTTCTACTTCTTCTTTTATGTCTGAGTAGTTTACTTTCGTTGGGTGTTCTTTAAGGGGATCTATGGGGAATTTCATTAACTGTTGTTGAACCGATTGTTTAGGCCGAAGATTAGGATTTTCTGTCTCACCTTATTCGTTCTTATTGCATGAGTCTGGCGTCATGAACTATATTCTGAACGCAGGGTCTTGAGAACGACGAATGTCCTGAATCTCAGATCTAGACCAAAATAGGGTATAGAGCATCCTTTAAAAGATGTCTGAATGTTTATTGTCCCGATCCTATTGCGTGTTCGTCTAGGACGCAGGATATGAAAGTATACATGTGGAATGGAAGTTCGCAGATCGACCTAGTTTGATAAAGTTAGGTTGTTAAAACCAGTGAATCAGTTTGGGGAAAATCGCCTAGTCTCGCTTGCTTAACTTTTGTGTGTTTGATTTCTAGTTAGAACCCCATAGATTTCCCGAGAAGATTCCCAACGTGTTCGCCCCATCTGCTTTTACATCGAGATTTACGCACTTCAATATTTACTTTTCCTGCACTGCTTGCTTGATTTCCTTTTTACAAGTTCTTAAGTTTGATTTCCTTTTCCCGTTGGTCATAGAAGAGATTGACAACCTCCTCTATATAAGACGTGATACTGCTTTCTTTATTTTCTGCAAAAACCGTGACACTTACCCCCAAACCCCAATTCTCTGCGTCTTTGGTTGCCCTGATTCTTCTGTTTTGCAGTTGACCTCCTCCCTGTGGATCGATACCCTAAGTACTACAACGCACGCTGTGCACTTGCAGCTTAGGGTCCTACAAATTCAAAGCCTGACGAGTCCCCAAAGAAATCCTCCAAACTCGGACGACTATTTAGACCCCATCAAGCTTTTGGCGCCGTTGCCGGGGAGGCTGCGTTCTGCTGTCCAAAACAAAGGTCAGGATCACAACTCAAAGACATTCTTTTCTTTTAATTTCGTTTTTGTTTCTGTTCTTTCAGAGGCATCCGAGATGAAGAAAGCCCGCACCTTGATTAACAAACTCGAGGCGACCATCCGCAACAATTCATTCGAATATGAAAGGATGTTACGCCTTATTTATTCTCCTCCTAAGGAAGATGAAGAGCTCATATCCATGGCGCGCCGACACATCAATAGAGATATTGACAAGATCATGTCAATAATGGGCTCAGCTGTCGAGACGCAACAATACCTCGCTAGACCTTTCGACACTCTTTCGGAAGAAGAGGAAAAGGAAAACGTCGATAAGTGGAAAGACGCCGCTATGGTCATCCATAGGTGTGAAGCTGAAGTTAAAACCGAATTCGGGTTTATTGAGAAAATCGACAAATGCTACGGTCCCCCCGACGGAGATGATGAGGCAGAATCCGAAGAATATAGCTATGCTATAAGAAAAGAAAGGAAGTTTGCACGTGTGATGCATTTAATTTCAGACATCAAGAAGAAAAGTTCGATAGCTTTAGACGTCAAGACGAATAGCAAAGACAATGCGTTTCGAAAAAAGCCATTGGATTTGAAGATTTCAGACATCTCAACTCATGCCAATGAAGCCGAGCATCAAGGAAAAGAAGGACCTGTTTCTTTTCCTACTTCTCTTTCTGCACCTCAAGAAGACTTCATCTCTACCCATCCGTCGGAGCACCTTGAAGACAAAAGTCCAACCAACAAGGAGCCACAACCCCACGACCAAGAGAAGCCTCTTACTCCAGCTCCTAACCACGTTGAGTGTGAATCAAAACTCATGGAGAAGAAGCTACTGATGATGACACAAGAACTGCCCTTGACGACGGTTTCAAAGATAGATGATCCGGGAAAACTTCCGGTTTCATGCTCAATCAAGGGAGTAAATTTTCGTGTCTATCTTGATGACATAGGATCTGATGTCAACCTCTTGACTAAGACCATTACAGAAGTCATAAGAGTTTCGAGCTTCCAAGCCTCGAAGACACCCGTTCACCATGAGGATCGTCCGTCACCAAATCTGTTTGGTTTCAAGCCAAACTTGCTGCCTCAAGTTGGGGATGATTTCGTGCCTACTGTCTTTCACACTAAGGAGACAAAGAAGAACACAAATCACTTGTTGCTCCTTGGTTCTTCATTTGCTGCACCTGTTCGAGCTTTGATCGACAAGCTGAACCAACAAGTGCGCTTCTCCAAAGTCAACAAGAAGCCCTTCTATCCGGCACTGCTTACAAGGAGCATTCATTCCACGACCTTAGGCAGTGGAAGTGAACCAATCTTAGACCCTGGAGGAAGTATAAAGGATGTCCAAAACGTCCTACAGGAAGATCCATTCCGCACTCACAAGGGAAGCACCAAACAGAGGAGTTTGAAGCGCAAGGAGATCCCATATGATCCAGGGTCGATTTTCCCTCATATGAGACGTGAGGGAGACATACATGAAGCCAAGGTGAAGCTTGGAATGTCCTCGAAATCATCCCCAAAGCTCGAGCTCATCACGCATCCGAACCGAGAAGAGAAAGGCGAACAGCCTAAGAGAAAGCAGTTGAACGATGCATTTATTTTTCGAGACAACGATAAGTATTATCAAACGCTGAATAGAAGATGTCTCAAGCCAACAAGTGCGGAGTGCCGAGAAGCTAAAGGAGCCACGACCCCTTTAGTTGGAGTCGTTCCTATCTAAAACCTCCACCAAAGTCTAGCTAAAAGACTCTAAACAAGAGCGGCTCAATGGGAGACAACCCATTTTAGGTATCTTCTTTCTTTTTCTCATCTCCTTAACCATACTAATTTTTAGTTTTGGTTTCTTCTTAGTTTACAGCATTTTCATAAACCCCAAAAGCACAAAAAAATCAGAAAAACCAGAAAAGACCAAAAATATGAAGAAGGAAACCCGAAGAACACTCACCGGGCGACGAACCGCCCGTCGGCCGGCCAGAAGGAGCCTGGCCGTGCACGAGCCACGATGGCGCGGAGGAAGGACGCTCGGCCGCAACAACCCGTCGTGCGGTCGGCCTTAGTCTGAAGACGTTTCCGTCCCGACCTCACCAAACCGGACCTCCTTCAACCTGTTTCAAGCCTTTCAAGTATCCTCCTTGATTCAATGGCCTGAACACGACCTAAAGACCGCAAAGATCACTTCCACAACCGCGGCACATTGCTGTTGCATCCAAGACGGCGAGACAATACAAGACTCCATCCAAGTGAAGTTAAGTCAATGATCCATCTCATTCAACTTCTTATACGTTCAACGAACCTGTATCCATGAAGACGAAGAAGAATACGACGTTTCTATAGGAAGGAAACCGTTGTGCAAGCTCCAGAAGGAAGAATATGCAACTTCCTTCAACAAAACCGCGAAGAGGAAAGTTCCCGAAGACTAGCTTCTCTCTTCCGCAACCAAGACCTTTACCGAAGCAAAGTAAGGATTTCATATGGCATTGAAGTTCATACTAGCAGCACCTGTCTTCCGGGATCCCGAACAGATCACTGGATAGGCCAGCATAGACCCAAACTTCAAGTTAAGTTTCTGAGGTGACATAATCTTCAAGACGCAAGGACGGAAGATTTTCCATCTCTCATTCACGGTGTTCTACAAAGGTCGAGGAACAAAGACGAGTACTCAACAATCGGTGTACCTGTTCTTCTCAACATAGGCGTGCCCCAATCATCATCATCATCACCAGCCGCCAACATCACCACCAAACGCCCACCACCACCATCCGAAGCAAGAAAGCTCAACCGTGCAACACATTTCCTTTCGAGCTAAGTTTTCGATTTCTTTTGTTCAATCAAATTGATTCTAAGCAGGGACATAAGGATAATGATCAAGTCCTTAGCTCAATTATACCACACGCCCATCCACCCATACCAAACCCAACGCCACTTTCAAGTAAGTCTTCACAAGCTTGTACTTGAATTTACCTATCTTTTTCACCTCAACTCGATTTAAACAAACTGGGGACAGTTTGATTTAATTCTGAGGGGGTTTCTTATATTACTAAATATGCTTTTATTTGATGAGTCTTATGCATACTTACATCATTTATCGAGTCGTTTTATAGAGTCAAAAACTTTTTTCTTTTAGTCGGAAACTATGAACTTTGCTAGGTACAAGTCATGTAAACTTCAAAGAAGTGATCATTCTCATGCTAAGAAGAAAGAATAAAAAAAATGGAATAAGAAAGTCGATAGAAAAAATAAAATGATACCCTAGAAAAGTAGGGAGAAATCGACTAAGGGAAGAGAAAATAGGAGAGTTGTGTCTGAAATGTCTATGTCTAGATGTTTGGAAGAGAAAGTATAATGTCTCGTCGACCAATACTCCCTCGATAGAGACCGCACGCCTCAATGAATAAAGGAGTCAACAAGTGGGAGCTCGAAATACTCAAAGGGACCATGAAGCGTATCCGGGAAGGGTGAAAAGCTCAAGGTAACTAGACCCAAACACCTTGAAGCTGAATTCCGAGTTATATGGCTCAATAGGTCGATTGCTAGACTTGATGAGTTCCCAAGTATTGCTGAGTTTCCACGTTTTCAAACCTCTTTTCCTTACTTAGATTTCTGTTTTGTTTGAGGACAAACATATGTTTAAGTCTGGGGGAGTTGATAACATGCATATTTTACCCGTTTTTACTATCATAAGTGAGTGCTTTAATAAGCATTTCACTAAGGTTTTGATGTATAAACACTAGATTTCGAGTATTTGGTTGTTCAAGACTCTTTTCAGGTAATCTTAGCAAAAGACGCATATTTTGGAGCAAAATGGACAATTCCGGAAACAGTGCCCGAGGACAGAAGTTCAACACCAAATGAAGGCCTTCCCACCACGAGATCAAGCTCATATTTGGAGACAAGGTAGCCTTATCAGCTGTCTTTCACCTCGAAGTGGTTTGAGAGCAATCCCACGGTTGGATCTCAAGTTATGAAGGAAGCAAGAAGGTCCGTCAAGCACCCGGAAGGACGAGCTGGCCGCGCCACGGCCAAACCAGACGACCAGTGGCCGCGCCACGGCCAGTCGCTCGCGCGGCCAGGCCACTCACGGATTCCCGAGCCCATTTGAAGCCCAACTTAAACCCGCAGCCGTCTTATGCAAGCCAAGACCTAATCCACGACCTAGGGCACTTGAAGACCTATATATACTCGACCTTTAGGGTTTTTTAGGGCATCACCACTTAGCATCACGAAATTCTCTTGTTACAAACTTCTCTTGGCGGCCGCGAATCTTTGATTCGTGGTTTCCACTTTGTTCTTTGAGGGAGATTGATTTGTTCTTGAACCCTCTTTTATTTTAATCGATTTATACAAGTTATGCATTCATCAATCACGTTTTCTACTTCTTCTTTTATGTCTGAGTAGTTTACTTTCGTTGGGTGTTCTTTAAGGGGATCTATGGGGAATTTCATTAACTGTTGTTGAACCGATTGTTTAGGCCGAAGATTAGGATTTTCTGTCTCACCTTATTCGTTCTTATTGCATGAGTCTGGCGTCATGAACTATATTCTGATCGCAGGGTCTTGAGAACGACGAATGTCCTGAATCTCAGATCTAGACCAAAATAGGGTAGAGAGCATCCTTTAAAAGATGTCTGAATGTTTATTGTCCCGATCCTATTGCGTGTTCGTCTAGGACGCAGGATATGAAAGTATACCTGTGGAATGGAAGTTCGCAGATCGACCTAGTTTGATAAAGTTAGGTTGTTAAAACCAGTGAATCAGTTTGGGGAAAATCGCCTAGTCTCGCTTGCTTAACTTTTGTGTGTTTGATTTCTAGTTAGAACCCCATAGATTTCCCGAGAAGATTCCCAACGTGTTCGCCCCATCTGCTTTTACATCGAGATTTACGCACTTTAATATTTACTTTTCCTGCACTGCTTGCTTGATTTCCTTTTTACAAGTTCTTAAGTTTGATATCCTTTTCCCGTTGGTCATAGAAGAGATTGACAACCTCCTCTATATAAGACGTGATACTGCTTTCTTTATTTTCTGCAAAAACCGTGACACTTACCCTCAAACCCCAATTCTTTGCGTCTTTGGTTGCCCTGATTCTTCTGTTTTGCAGTTGACCTCCTCCCTGTGGATCGATACCCTAAGTACTACAACGCACGCTGTGCACTTGCAGCTTAGGGTCCTACAAATTCAAAGCTCGACGAGTCCCCAAAGAAATCCTCCAAACTCGGACGACTATTTAGACCCCATCATTTTTCATCCTCTAATTTGCATAATTTTAAATTTTCGAAATTTTTGGAAATTGATGATGCATGTTGCGATTTTGGATTTTTCTTTAGGTTTGATGGTCTAAACTTGGTCGATTCATGTCATTGGGATTGTTAGGAGTGCTATTTGATGTTGAATTGAGGTTGAAATCGTGATTTCTGGCTCGTGTTCGAATTCCACGCATGGTGTCGATCGACACCATGTGGTGTCGATCGACACCCAACCAATATTGACGACTTGTTTTTCATTTGTTGGAATTTAGATTTGATTTTGCTTTCATTTTCATTGCAGATGCCTCCAGTGAGTAAGAGACCACGCCGCACTGAAGCATCCGCCTCGGGGACTGCTAATGATGAGGCGATTCCCTCTCTTCCTGCTTGGCCTAAGCGTGAAAACGTAAAGATTCGGGTAGAACGAAACTGGGAAGACTCTCCAGCAAAGGAGGTTGCTAGGGACGAGTGTCTTTACAGAGGTGTCAACGAGACGTGGAATGAGTATGACACCTTGTTCTACAATGCGTGGCTGAAGGTGGAGATCACCCCTACTCGATTCGCTTGCGAGAAGACGATCAGGGAGCTAGGAATCAAAGATGACATCCTGCAGCTGATGAGCAGAATTGGGATGGGCACTATTGCGACACGGCAATACGACTTATATCCAGACCTAGTCCGCCAGTTCATTGCCACAGCTCGCGTCTACTACAGGAACGTGATAGTTCGCAATGCTTTGGAAGGCACACTGACCTTCCTAATCCGCGGGATCCGCTACCGCATTTCACTTCCAGAACTTTGCGGGATCAATGGGTTCGCGGATGAGCATGCCACTGGAGTCTCTCTTCAGACGCAGCTTCCGGGCAGCCAGGATTTCTGGTCTCACTTCGAGAATGGGAGGTATGACTCTAAGACCTCCACTCACACAGAAATTCGCCATCCTACTCTTCGCTACCTCGTTCGACTGTTTGCTACTACACTTCTGTGTAAACACGAGCCAGGGAAGATGCGTGTGTCTGAGTTGGTGCTGCTATATCGCGGTCTTTGGACTGAGATCTATGGGGAGTCTGAAGAGCCAGATAGCGCGAACCTTGGCGCGGTGTTTGCAAATCATTTGGCTTCCTTGAAGACGAAGCCTTTCATTGGGACGAAGACCAAGCTCGAGACTATAGGAAGTCTTCTCACTCCTATCTTCCAGCCCTTTGGGATAGACACTTCCAGCTGCACCATTGATACATCGCGTGCCTTGGTTGATATGGAGTACTTGAAAAGGACTCATTGGATGAAGCCAGAGAGGATGTGGGCCTTCAGCGACAAGCAGAGAGTGCAGCGTTTGGTGCAGTTACCTGACAGAGACCTCACTCACATTACCACCGATCAAGGCCGCCTCGCATTTCACCCCAGTCCGAGCAAGCTTAGGACTGCTCCCGTTGCCAGACGCAGAGGCACCTCCTCCCGACCAGCTGAGGATCCGACACGCCCTTCATGTTCTAGACGCAGAGCACCTGCCACTTTGGAGCCTATTGGTTGATAAGTAGATATTTCTATGGGTTCTACTCAGTCAATGACCCCTTACTTAGTATAGGTTATGGGTCTTATCAATCCGATGGGAGATTTCAAGGTATTGCATTTATGGAATTCTTTTACAAGCTAAGGAAGATTAAAAAGGGTGAAATGGTGAGAACCTATTACTTAGACCGTAAAAGAACAGGAAAACAGGTATTGAAACTAAATATTGCTAAGGAACTGAAGATATGATAGCTAAAGATATGAACTTGCAAAAGAAAATAGGAATCGGTTCAAGGGACAAGGGATTTTCGGGTCTAATACGTTAAAGATCTTTCCTTTGACGTTAGATTTACTTCCTATAAGGCTAATCCTTTAGCGTAGAGTTCATAATCTGGACGAATCCACTGTCGTGGTATAAGTATCTTTGCTGTCTCACGACCTAACCTCGCTATCATGTAGTGATCCATGAAAGCAGCAAGCTTGAATAGACAACTCTACTAATGCCAAAACGATCCCTAGGCATCTAATCCCTTAGGCTGGGATGAGCGAATCTCTTATGAGATTGGTCCTTGCAAACATTCAAACATGGCGTTTGTTTGAAGAAGCTCGATGGCAAAGTTCAAATAGCGAAGATGACTAAGCATTAATAATGTCAAATAAGAAAGGATTAAGATGGATTAAGCATAGATCCGCATCAAAGATTGGGATTTTTTAACTTATTTTCCCTAACCTTGCCCCAAAACCGATATAGACTACTCACAAGCCATTCGAGAAACCTCAAGATCCATAAGGATGAGAGGGTAACTCATAGGCTGCAAGATAGTCAAAAACAAGAAAAGGAAGAAACTTTTAAGGAAATAACACTAAGCTATAATACTTAAAACTTCAAGTTTGCATAAAAATCAAAGCTTTGAAACAAGCTTCAATGGTGAAAATACAAAATAGTTCTCGGTTTGAAAGAGAAGACAGAAAAGTAAAACTAGAAAGCGTGATAAAAGGATAAGAGTGGAGGACAAGTATTTATACATAAAAGAGGAAAAACCTAAAACGTTGGGACCACTTTCCCGAAATGATACTATTTTGGACTTTAGCGTTTCGGGCTCAAGTCGTGGTGAGCAAGCCGATATGCTAACTCTTCTAGTTCTTCGGGCAGTCTCCATGTCGGGCAAGTCATTTCGGGATCATGTCGTGAAGGATTGCCTTCCTTGTTACTCGAATCGGGTACTTCCCGTTGCCTTGTTCTGATATCCGTCTTCATGGAATCTTTTTGCTGGATCTTCGCTCCGAGGTGTTCCTTTCGGGACTAAGTCGCTGCTACTCGTGGAGATTCGTCGTGCGCTTGTCCATATCGGCCACTGGGTCGAGATCCATGCTCGATATCATCTGTTCGTCCTCCATATGTGATCTCCCTTCTTGGTTTCTTCTTCGGACCATCCTAAGCACCTGAGAAAACACTCCAAACATGCAAGACTATGCAGAAACCTAAGCTAATGCATCTAAACCTAACATGAGTGAATATGTGATGAAAACTAAAGTGAAAGTGCAAGAATGAAGTCCTAACTAGCATGAAATGTGTGCTAAAAACAATGTAATTTACAGAGATACCAACCAGCAGGGAAACATGAGTTTCAATGGGAATTATCAGAGGAGCTCCTTCACAGGAAATCAAAACTCTTCTGGTTATACTCAAAAGCTCCCATTCCAGAACAACAACAGCAATTACACAAGGAGCTATGACAATTCTTCTTATTAAAATCCTCCTGCACAAGACAACGAGATGAAGTCTATGCTAGAGCAACTTTTGGAAGGACAACAGAAGATGACAGTGGATTCCAATGGGAAGATTGATTCACTGTATCAAGACCTGAATGGAAAGATTGAGAGCTTGAACTCTCACATGAAAAAGCTGGATGTTTAAGTTGCTCAAACTGCAGGAGCTGTTAACAGGCAAGAAGGTTTTCTTCAAGGGAAGACTGATACCAATCCTAAACGCCATGTGAACGCTGTCACATTGAGGAGTGGAAAGAACCTTCAGCCTGTGCAGAAAAGAGGGCTTAGTGATGAAGATTTCGAAGAGCTTGAAGACGTTGAAGATGCTGCGGAGCAAGTGTCGATCGACACTACTGAAGAGTGTCGATCGACACCCATGGAGATACACGACGAAACGAGCAAACCCGACGCGAAAGACTCGACTGCAAAGACAAGTGTCGTCCTGGTGTTGATCGACGCTCCTCTCGAACAACACCAGATCAAGCCAAGACGACGCAAGCTGCACCAGAGAAGGTCTACAAACCAAAAATCCCTTTCCCCTTAATACCAAAGAAGTCTAAGAAGGAGCTACTTGATGCTAGATGCAAGACTATCATGGATAGACTAGTGGTTGAAATCCCTTTGATAGATTCCATTAGAACTACTCAAGTGATAAAGAGATACTTGAAGTGGATGATGACAAAGAACATGGATATGGAGGAAGCAGTGATGATGATATCAGAGCAAGTCAGTGCTGTTATTCAGAACAGGCTTCCAGAAAAACTCTCCGATCCGGGAAGCTTTGTTCTAGATTGCTCCATCTTTTCAGACAAGTTTGGGAGATCTCTGTGCGACTTAGGCTCAAGTGTCAACTTGATGCCTCTTTCTGTTGCTCTCAGGCTGGACATGACAGACTTCAAGGCCACAAGAATCTCCTTAGTCCTTGATGATCGTTCTGTAAGGATCCCTGAAGGTGTCCTGGAAGATGTTTCTATCAAAGTGGGAGATTGCTTGATTCCCACAGACTTTGTGGTATTAGCTTATGATGAGGAACCCAAACACCCTCTCATACTTGGTAGACCATTCTTGGCTATAGCTGGTGCCATCATTGACGTGAGAAAGGGGAAGATTGCGCTGAACATTGGTAACTTGGTGATGAATTACGACATGAAGAAGCTGATGAAGAGACCCACGATTGATGGACAGANTAGACCATTCTTGGCTATAGCTGGTGCCATCATTGACGTGAGAAAGGGGAAGATTGCGCTGAACATTGGTAACTTGGTGATGAATTACGACATGGAGAAGCTGATGAAGAGACCCACGATTGATGGACAGACCTTCTATGTCGATTCACTCACCAACCTTGCTGAAGAAATTTTCCAAGAAGACCATCCTACTGACCCTTTGTAGCGAGCATTGACCACTTCTACAAAGGACGTTGAACACTTGGACGATGCCGCTGCTGGATACACAAAGATGTTGGATGCTAGTGAGCAAGTGCTGCAGTTAGTCGCACAAGAGGACTTGTGTCGATCGACATCAACCACTAGTGTCGATCGATACTCTGCGAGAACCACGAAAGATGCAATATTGGGAGATTGGAGCGAGGCTAAGGCTCCGAAAATTGAGCTTAAACAGCTCCCTGCCGGGCTAAGGTACGCATTTCTTTATCCTAACTCAACTTATCCTGTCATTGTGAATGCTTCCTTAAACAATGTAGAGCTCAATTTATTGCTAAGCAAGGTGCGCAAATTCCGCAAGGCTCTTGGCTATTCTCTTGATGACATTTCAGGTATCTCACCAGACTTGTGCATGCATCGGATTCACCTTGAGGATGAGACAAAGTCATCAATTGAACATCAAAGGAGGCTGAATCCGAACCTGAAGGAGGTAGTCAAGAAGGAGATCATGAAGCTCTTGGAAGCTGGGATCATCTATCCCATTTCAGACAGTGCTTGGGTCAGCCCAGTTCATGTGGTTCCTAAGAAAAGAGGAGTCACAGTGGTGAAGAATGAGAAGAACGAGCTGATTCCTACAAGGACTGTGACCGGACACAGGATGTGCATAGACTATAGGAAGCTGAATGCCGCGACCAGAAAGGATCACTTTCCTCTGCCTTTCATCGATCAAATGCTGGAGAGATTGGCGAATCATCCCTACTACTGTTTCCTTGATGGCTATTCGGGATTCTTCCAGATTCCAATCCATCCAGATGAACAGGAGAAGACCACGTTTACATGTCCTTATGGTACATTTGCATATCGCAGAATGCCATTTGGACTTTGTAATGCTCTTGCAACCTTTCAGCGATGCATGATGTTAATCTTCACGGACATGATTGAGAAGTTTATGGAGGTCTTTATGGATGACTTTTTTTGTTTATGAGTCATCTTTTAAAGACTGCATGGACAACTTATGCGCAGTGTTACAGCGTTGTGAAGAGAAACACTTGGTCCTGAACTGGGAAAAGTGTCACTTTATGGTTCAAGATGGAATTGTACTTGGACACAAGGTTTCAGCAGAAGGAATCCCAGTGGATCACGCCAAGATTGAAGTGATGACGACTTTGCAAACACCTGATTCTGTGAAATCAGTGAGGAGTTTTCAGGGTCATGTTGGGTTCTATAGAAGATTCATCAAGGATTTCAGCAAGATTGCAAGACCACTCACCGCTCTTCTCTGCAAAGACGTGAAATTCGAGTTCACTGCAGAATGTTATTCAGCCTTTGAACAGATCAAGCAAGCCTTAGTGAGTGCTCCAATTGTTCAACCTCCAGACTGGGATTTGCCTTTTGAGGTAATGTGTGATGCCAGCGACTTCGCAGTAGGCGCAGTTTTAGGACAGAAGAAGGACAAGAAGCTTCATGTCATTTACTATGCCAGCAGAACACTGGATGATGCTCAAAAGAATTATGCAACTACGGAGAAGGAATTGCTAGCCGTGGTCTTTGCCTTTGAGAAATTTTGACAGTACCTTGTCGGCTCGAAGGTGATTGTTCACACCGATCATTCTGCATTGAAGTGCTTGATGCAGAAGAAGGATGCCAAGCCAAGGTTGCTAAGATGGATTCTACTTCTCCAAGAGTTTGACATAGAAGTTAAGGACAAGAAAGGAGTTGAGAATGGAGTAGCTGATCATCTTTCAAGGATTAGGATCGAAGATGACGTTCCTATTGATGATTTTCTGCCTGAAGAGAATGTCTACTTGGTTGCAACTTGTTTTCAAGACATGAGTTCGGAGAACTTGCAAAAAGCTGCAGATACGAGCCTAGTGTCGATCGACACCAGGCGGGTGTCGATCGACACCCCCTATGCAGACTTGGAGGAAATTCGCGATTCACTTCTAATCGATACGAGCAAACGAAGAAAATCACGAGTGTCAATCGACACAGTCTATAGTGTCGATTGACACCAGGCGCATACATCAGTTCGTAGGATCCTGGACGAAGTATTTCGACAACCAATCTTTGCCATAAATGATGCGAATCGACCATGGTATGCTGACATTGTGAACTTCCTTCCTGCTGACATTGAGCCTAAACATCTCAAGGATTATGAGAAGAAGAAGTTCATGAGAGAACATAGGAGATACTATTGGGATGAACCTCACTTATATAAGCATTGTTCAGACAATATTTACAGAAGATGCATTGCAGAGAGTGAAGTTCGAGATGTGCTGTTCCATTGTCATGGTTCTGAGTATGCTGGACACTTTGCTACTTTCAAGACAGTGTCCAAAGTTCTTCAAGCAGGCCTTTGGTGGCCTACTATGTTCAAGGATGCTCAGCTTTTCATAACTCAGTGCGATGTTTGTCAAAGGAGGGGAAAGATCAACAAGAGACATGAGATGCCACAGAACTTCATCCTTGAAGTGGATATTTTTGATTGTTGGGGTATTGACTTCATGGGCCCTTTCCCTTCTTATTTTGGGAATAAGTACATTTTGGTGGCTGTGGACTATGTCTCTAAATGGGTGGAAGCGATTCCTTCTAAGACCAATGATGCTGCAGTGGTTCTTAAGTTGTTTCGAACCATCATTTTCCCAAGATTCGGAGTACCTCGGATTGTTATAAGTGATGGTGGTTCTCACTTCATTAACAAGATATTCAACAAGCTGCTTAAGAAGCATGGTGTTCAGCATCGTGTGGCTACTCCTTATCATCCCCAAACGAGTGGACAAGTTGAAGTCTCCAACAGACAAATCAAGCAAATTCAGGAAAAGACAGTGGGCAAGACAAGGAAAGATTGGGCTGCGAAGTTAGATGATGCACTTTGGGCATACAGGACTGCCTACAAAACGCCACTTGGGACTACACCATTCCAGTTACTTTATGGCAAAGCTTGTCATCTTCCAGTGGAATTGGAATACAAGGCGCATTGGGCTATCAAGAAGATGAACTTTGACTTGAAGCCAGCTGCAGAAAGACGCCTAGTGCAACTCAACGAGCTCGACGAACTTTGCCATCACGCCTATGAGAACTCGAAGCTCTACAAGGAGAAGACAAAAGCATATCATGACAAAAAGATTGTCTCCAGACACTTCGAACCAAATGATCAGGTACTTCTATACAACTCTCGTTTACAATTGTTTCCTGGTAAATTGCGTTCACGTTGGTCAGGTCCCTTCACCATCAAAGAGGTCAGACCGTATGGAGAAATTGTCCTGACAAACTCCAAAGGAGAAGAGTTCATTGTGAATGGGCAAAGGGTGAAACACTATTGGGCTCAAGCTGAGATTCTAGACGGACACATTGTGTCTCTGGATTATGCACCAACCGCCTAAACGCGTGAACAATCAAGCTATTGACGTTAAACGAGCGCTTAGTGGGAGGCAACCCACTGGTACATATTTATTTTAGTTTGGTTTTGGTTTTACTAATTTTGGTTTTCTTTTTATAATAAAAAAAAAAAATTTGAAGAGGGCACGACCAAACCGAGTGTCGATCGACACCACCGTTAGTGTCGATCGACACCCACGCAGGACGCAGGTAAGTTCTTTAAAACCCGACATCTTTCTTCTTATTCTTCATAATTTTCAAACGCCTCTTAGAACAATATTTCCCCCAAATCTTATCTTCTCCGTTTTTCGACGGATTTAAGTGATTCTAAGCTCTATTATGTGCGGATTTTCTCCCTCCTTCTTTGTCCATTAACCATTCATTCGATTTGCCAAGGTATGTTCTTCAAATCTCTCAATTTCATTTTCGATCCTAAGGTGAAAAATCTCGAATTCGACCTCTTTAACTTGATTTCTTGCTTGAATAATGCTTATTTATGTAGTCTACCATGATTTAGATCATTACCCAACCGATTTTTATCCTTTAATTTGCATAAATTGAAATTTTCAAAAATTTGGAAATGGATGATGCATGTTGCGAAATTGGGATATTTCTTGGGTTTTATGACTGAGACTTGATTAATTCGTTGTTATGAGACTGTGAGAACTGTTGATTGTTGCACGTTTAGTGTTAAAATCATGATTTTCAGGTCGCAATTGTGATTACACGCAGAGTGTCGATCGACACCCATCCATTATCCGCACATTGCGTTTTGTTCATCAGAAGTTGGATTTGATTTTGGATTCTTTTGATTGCAGATGCCACCAGTGACTAAGAGACCACGCCGCACTGAAGCGTACGCCTCTGGGACTGCTAATGATGAGGCGATTCCCTCTCTTCCTCCTTGGCCAAAGCGTGAAAACGCAAGGATTCAGATTACACGGAATTGGGAAGACTCACCTGCAGCAGAGGTCGAGAAGGATGAGTGTGTCTACAGGGACATCAGTGAGTATTGGAACGACTATGACACGCTATTTTACAACGCGTGGCACAAGGTGGAGGTCACACCGACTAGATTTGCGTGTGAGAAGACGATGCATGAGCTAGGCATCAAGGACGATATCCTACACTTGCTGAGCAGAGTAGGGTTGGGGACTATGGCCACGAGACAATACGATCTCTACCCCAACCTCGTCCGTCAGTTTATGGCCACCGTTCGAGTGTATTACAGGAATGAAGTGGTGAAGAGCGCTTTGGAAGGCACATTGACATTTCTTATTCGAGGGGTTCGATACAGGCTTTCACTTCCAGAGCTCTGCGAGATCTATGGGTTTGAGAACCCTCATGCTACAGGTGTCTACCTTCCTTAGCAGTTTCCCGATAGCCAGGACTTCTGGGCACATTTTGGGAATGGGAGGTATGGCTCTAAGACCTCTTCACAGACAGACATTCGACACTCTACTCTTCGCTACCTTGCTCGTCTATTCCCTACTACACTCCTGTGTAAGCATGAGCCAAGGAAGATGCGTGTCTCTGAGTTGGTGCTGATGTATTACGCCATCTGGTCTGTGATTTATGAGGAGTCTTGGTTGACAGAGAACGTCAACCTTGGCGCGGTATTTGCCCATCACTTGGTCTCATTGAAGATGAAGCCTTTTGCTGGATCCAAGATCAAGCCCGAGACCATTGGTAGCCTTCTCACTCCTATCTTCCAGCACTTCAGGATTGACACTTCCACATGCTCCATTGTGACTGCGCGTGCCTTTATTGATATGGAGTACTTGAAGAGGACTCATTGGGTGAAGCCGGATTGGTTATGGGTTTTCACTGACGCGCAGAGGGCGCAGCTTATGGTGCAGTTACCTGAACAAAGACGTCACTCACATCTCCACTGATCCAGGCGGCCTCGCCTTTCAGCCCAGTCCGAACAAGCTGAGGACTGCTCCCGTCGCCAGACGCAGAGGTGCCTCCTCTCGAGCTGCAGCTTCACACACAGAGGATGGACCAGCTGAGGATCCTCCGCGAGCTTCATCTTCGAGATACTTGCCTCAGCCTATTGGTCCTCATCACCTTCCCGTTGCTCCTGAGATTCCTATGGAGCCAGATGGTTTCCAGCGCTATGTGGTTCATAGCTTCCAGGCCATTTGGAACGCTATCACAATTGTGTCCAACTGTGGCTGCGTCCGACCACCCACACCACCACGTTCTGATGATGACGAGTAGCATCTCCATTCCTGGTTTAGTTTTTCTTTTCCTTTGAGTCAGTTTTTTTCATTTTTCTTGAGTCAGTTTTTGTTTCCATATGCTTTTGTACTTTGATTCGAAACTTGTAGCAACCTTTGAGATTATTGGATTATCTTGTGCTTTTAACCGTGTGTTTGAGTTTTCTAACAGCTTGGATGACTCTAACAAAATTCATTTTCGAGTCGTGAGTTTCTGATTACGGACACCATCACCATCACACAGCAACGATCGACACCCAACCTGGTGTCGATCGACGCTACATGCAAGGTCAGGTAATCCGTTTTCTCTTGGTTCTGTAACAGTTTCACACTACTTTTTTCTAACCAAACTCATTCTTAATAACACTGGGGACAGTGTTGTTCAAGTCTGGGGGAGGTAGTTGCTAACATTGTGTTTTGTTTTGAGAGTCATTTGAGTCAAAAAATTTCAAAATTTGTTTTATTGAGTCAAAATCAGTTGGAACTTTCAGGTTTTCTTGGAACTAACCGCAGGAAGTTGACACTTGAAAGAACCATTGCTATAAGAGTTGATTGCAGGTCTTACTAAGTAGAAAGCCGCAAGTGGAATCAGTCTAACAGGGCGAATTCAGGTCCCCTTATAAGAACTAGGTATGCACAGAACATGATTCCTCTTTCAGTCTGAACAGATAAGCAATTGCAGTCTCTCCTTGATCTTCCCTTGAGAAAAGAAAAGAAAGAAAAAGAGTCTAAGTCTGGGAATAGTGCAAAGAACCTCATGAGCCTGTCTCCTCACAAGGAACAATATTAGTGAGTGCTCTTGAACCTGTCTCCTCACAAGGAACACAAGTAGAGAGTAGCACTATTTCCCAAGACTTCAAAAGAATAAGAAGAGTCAATGAAAAGATCTTAGAACACCCTGAAAATGGGCAGCAGTTGACTAAGGGAAGAGAAAACAGGAGAGCTGTATGAAGAATGTCTTGTTCAGGCACTAAGGAAGGGAAAACAATCTGAAAAATTATGTGGTAATACAACTGTTAGAGTTCGAAATTTTACCAAGGACAGGATCTGGATTCAAACTGGGAGATTGCTAAGCTTGTGGTAAGTATGCTGAAATATTACCTAAGGTTGGCTCTATAGCATGTGGATTCAAGAAGTGTTAATCAATGTGGCGTTCTGAAAAGGTACTCGAAAGTTTCTATTTTCAAACTTCTATTTCATTCTAAGTTTCTGTTTTGCTTGAGGGCAAGCAAAAGCTAAGTCTGGGGGAGTTGATATATCATGGTTTTTACCCGTTTTTGGACCATGTTATAAGTGTTTTTATAGAGTCTTTTGATAGTTTTAGAGTCCTATTAGAGTCTTTACAGGATGGAGAGCATTTGGAGCTAAATGGGAGATTCTGGTACTTTTTGGAGCATTTTGGAGAAGCAGCCGAAGTGATGAAGTCGAAGCTGGATTTACACGAAGGGTGTCGATCGACACTACCCTTGGTGTCGATCGACACCAAACGAGACCGCCAAGTTTTGCTGACTTCCATCAGAAAAAGGAAATTGTCTCAAGTTTGAAGAAAATACAAGACTGCCCGTGACGAAAATCCTCATCTATAAATAGTTTTTAGGCATTGTTTAGCCAAACACCTTATCATTATTTTCTGTTTTTGAGACTTAGAGAGAGATTGATCCTGAGCTTTTGGGGAGACAATTCTAACTCATCCGAGCCAGATTTCGAACCCCAGTATCATTTTCTTTTAATAAATGCAATCTATTTCAGTCATGATTTGTGTCTTCATAATTATGTCTGAGTAGTTTGCTAGTTAGGTTAGGGTGATTTAGGGTTTGATGAAGAGTTTGTAGAATCATTAGAACTTTTAGGGAAATCAATAGGATCTTCACCTTGATTTGAACTTAACTTGATTTCTAAAATTGATCACTTAGAAATCAAACCTTAGGTTATTTAATAGATGCGAGAGCATTATTAGTAACTTGATCTAATCATAGGTGAGCAAAATATCTATTCGCAAAGAGATTTGGTTTAGTTATTTTGTGAACAAATCGAACATGTCTTTAATGCTTGCCTTAGTTGTTTAAATTCGCAAAGAGATTTGGAATTTCGGCATAGATAACTTCTGCAACGAGAGTTGATTGGTTTTAACTTAGAGTTTCGAGTTCTAGACGGTTCTTAATAAATCCATAATAAACTTAGATTCTACATTCTTGGATTCAACCTGATAATTATCCTTGCCTACCGTCTTCGTCTCCTGAACTTACACCGCATTAATCTCATTTACTTATTTTGCCTAGCTGCTTAGTTTACTTTCTTATTATTCGACCTAGCATAATCTAAATTTAGAAACCTTAGTGTAGCATCTACTTCCCTTGGGATTTCGATACCCCTTATACCACAATTGCATTTGCTGTGCACTTACAGTAGTTTTATTTGGGTAAAATCTGAGCCCTATCAGAGGTCTTCTTAAAGTATTGAAAAACAAAGAATTAAGAACAAAAGATGAAAGGGAAAGGAAGAAGAAGTGGGCGGCTGAAGAAGAATTCTCTCTCGAGGTCTTCAACTCTGGGGCCGTCGAACTCTCTCTCTCTTTCTCTCTCTGCGGCGTGAAAGTGTTTCTGGAAAAGCTTTGTGTGAAGTCACGCCCTTCTGAAACCTTAAGGTCCCTTTATATAGGCTCCCCTGTCTTCAGAAAGTGGGCATCGTGTTTTAACCTCTGGAAATATCGGATAAGTGCAAATGGGCTCGGTATGGGCTGGAATGGTCTGGCCGCGCGAGCGACTAGGCGTGGTGCGGCCACTGGTCTTCTGAGGTCTGTGGCGCGGCCGTCCTTCTTCTGGGGATGTGTCTGACGGACCTTCTTGCTTCCTTCTTACTTTGAGATCCAACCGTGGGATTGAACTCAAACCACCTCGGCATGAAAGACAGCTGAAAGGGCTATCTCGTCTCCAAATATGAGCTTGATCTTATGGTGGGAAGGTCGTCATCTGATGCTGAACTTATGGCTCCGAGCACATGTCCTTGAAGTTCCCATTTATCTCCAAAATGTGTTCTTTTTGTCCAATTTCCCTGAAATGACTCTTATGACTAGGAAACGTGGAAAACACTTTAAAACCGTTGAAAACCGGGTTAAAATAATTATAAATGATCTTGAAATAATAGGTTTTAGGAGTAAAATATGAGTTATATTAACTCCCCCAGACTCAAATCTTTGTTTGTCCTCAAACAAAACGCCGATAAAGTCTCGGAAAGAGGTTTGAAAATATAGGAACTAGCAAAATATCAGCGACCGTCCTTCTAAACCATAAGTCATCAAACAAGTCTATCCAAGCTCAGCCTAGAAAATTCTCACTATAGTTCCTTCAACACTAGTCCTTTACGAAACTTTCACTATCTAAACTCCAGGCTTCGGTCAACTAGCTCTCTAAGTAGTATTAAGATTGGCATGATCCTTGTCAAGGGATATTAAGCTAGATTCAACGAGGTTAGGTGTATAAAGGCCATTATTGGTGGTTTAGACTGTTTCGGGTTACCGTATAAATCTCCGGAAGGTGCGAGATATTATGCAAAACAACAGGAGAAAGTGGAACTGTTGAGATCCACGATTTCCAATCACTCTTCGCACGTACGCATTCGCGAGTTCTCCTTGATACCGCCACCCCCCCAGACTTAGTTTCTTGTCTCTTGTTCGGGTTGGATGGCGTCTAAAACTTCTCACCATATCGACCAGACTCTGCCTCTGTGGATGTTCCGATCCTCTTAAGGCTCTTAGGCATTTTCTTCCCGTTTCTTTTTCTCTTCTTTTTTTTTTATTTTTTATTTTTTTTATTTATGTTACTCTCTTTTTAAGCGGATAAGTACCGTCATCACTCCAAGGAATTTGGGTCCTTTATCCGAGTTACTTTTCCTGTCTTTCTCTTCTTTTTTTTTTTTTATGAAACGGGAAGTGCCTCGATGTAAGAGTCTTAAGGATCACGAGAATATTACCATTCCTTCGAATTTTCCGAGGTATGAGTCGTCCTTCTTTTGTAGCTAACACTTCCGTTCCTTAACCATTCGATCCTTCGTCTCGAGTGACTAGAAATCGTGTCGTTCCTCCCTCTCCGGCGTTTTTGCACATATCTGCATATGGTGAAAACAAGAGAGTTGCATGAAGTATGAAAAGATGGTAAGGGTTTCGGGTATGGTACCAACTGTTGATATGTTGGCCATTCGGGAACAACAAGAGAGTGTGTGAAAAAAATGGATAAAGATGTCCCGAACGTTCTCGCTTTTCGTTGAATGCTTAAATCTGTTGATAAGGAAATTAAAAGTCAGTTTAGAGTCCAATAAAAGTAGAGCTAGTGTATTCCTTCCCCTGAAATCTCTATAGATCGGTATTCTCCAGGATATCGCATCTCCGGCTTTCTAGCTACCGCCTAGTCTAGTACTAAAGCTTGAAAGATCTGTCACTAGAAATAGCGTAAAAGCACACTGGTCGAATATCATCCTTGGTTTTGCATCATAATCCCTAAAATCATATTATATATATCGAGATACATCATTCTTAGTTCTAAAAAAAAGAAAAAGACTCGAATAAAATCAAAACAAAGCAAAGTCATTAGTACGAACTCCCTCCAGACATAAATCACACTGTCCCCAGGGTGAAATAGTGGTGACAGGTCAGGAATGACATAAAATAAATGAAAAATAAAGGATAAGGGTGGGATAGATGGAATCAGGCTCGTAAGCAGAAAGAGTGTTGGCCGAGATGCGAAGTCTTCTCTCGAAGCTGTTGCGCCATCTGAACTCATGGTCTAAAGGTTGCCATATATGTGTCCTATCTCTCGAAGCTGTTGCGCCATCTTCTCAAGTATCTCGTTCTGGCGTGCCAGCTGCTCCTGAAGTGCGGTGATCGCGGGATCAGTCGAGGTGGACGGTGCAGCGGATCGTGAGGTACTGCGCATGGAGGAGGATGAGATGTGGTGGTGAGTCCTCTGACGGATCGCCTCTCTCTTAACCTTAGCGGCTACATACTCCCCGATGGTAAGCGGTAGACGTGAGAACTCTGCGCGGAACTCATCATGGTTCGGGATCCACTGTGGTGTGATAACATGCATATTTACCCATTTTTACCTTCATAAGTGAGTGCTTTAATAAGCATTTCACTAAGGTATTAATGTATATTTAGTAGTTTTCAAGTATTTGTGTGTCCAAGACTCTTTTCAGGAAATCTTAGGAAAAAGGGAGCAAAACGGAGCAAAACGGATATTTTCGGAACATGAGCTTTTTGACAGAAGTATAGAACAAGACGGAGACTTTCCCACCACGGGATCGAGCTGAATTTTGGTGACAAGATAGCCTGAACTACTACCTTTCACGACGAAGTGGTTTGAGGCTAATCCCACGGTTGAATCTCAAGTTACGAAGAAAGCAAGAAGGCCCATCAGACACATCCTCGGAGGAAGGATGGCCGCGCCAGGAAAGCTCAGAAGGCCAATGGCCGGCCCATGAACCCACGGTGGCACGACCGAGACAAGTAACATTCCCGAGCCCGTTTGCAAACCCAAAACAAGCCCGATGACCACCAAACTTGGTGGAACCCTAAGTCACGCCCAAGAGACCCTAGAGACCTATAAATACTCACTGCTACTCATATTTTGAGGGGAGTCGGATTTAGCCACCAAGACCCTAACCTAGAAGAGCGCCGCCGTTAAGAAGGAAGAGAAGAGGAGCGAAAGCCATCTTCTCCACTTCCCAACCTCGTCGCCTCATTCGATACTCTCTTTCATCTCTTTTCTGCACTTCCTTTGCATTATTATAAAACCTTTTCTTTTCAGACTTTTTGTGATTTCTTTTACCAATTGCAATGATAATGAATTTCACATCCATGTCTGAGTAGTCTCATAGTTGGGTTTCGCAGGGGGTTTCTCAAGGGATTTTATGGTTTGATTCGATTAGGTTGTTAGATCGTAGGTAGTATGCTTTTCACTGTTCTTCGTTTGGATTCTTTCTTATTGCGTAATCTTTGACTGGCCACTTAAGGATCGATTGTAGGATCATTAGAACCGCGTGAGCGCTGAATCTATTGGCCGGACATAGTTTTAAACGAGCAGGTACCGAAGGATGCTTATGCATATCGGCGGTGCACTGTGAGCTTCATTGAACTTAATCTTATAGCTGATCTTGCTGTGAAGTCGCTACCGAAGGGGAGCGAACGAGCAGTTTAGGTTTAGGTGTTTGGTTTTCCGAAAGGGGGATCCGACCACTTTCGTGTTTGAGCTTAAGAACCAGTAGAATTGATTTGCCTAGGTCAAGTGTTTCAATCATAGAATCATTCCGTAAAACACCCGAGAGATCCTTGGAACCCAGCGTTCCGTTTTATAGCTTTACAAACCTCTTGATTTTTGTTTCGTTACCAAACCATCATCCCTAAAACCAATCTTTAATCCGGTCGTTTTTATTTGGTTTTCTGTTTTAGTGATTTGCTTGAAGCATCATAGTCTCTGTGGTTCGACACCCTAAATACTACAACGCACATCTGTGCACTTGCAGGCAATAGGGTTATAAATTTAAAACTCGAAAACAGACTCTAAAACCTGTTGCATCAAGTTTTTGGCGCCGTTGCCGGGGACTATTGATTTGCTTCTCACGAATCCTAGACCGAAAAATCAACAGAACGATTACTGAACTTTTCGTTTAATTCCTCGCCTTGCAGGTACTTCTCTAATGGGGGATCAAGTTCGAGACCCCGAAGCTCTTGAAGATCCGTTTAATCTAAACGGAGAACAACGGGTGGAAGAAGAAGAAGACCTGTTGAGCGACGAAGACGAGACGTTCGCTGAGAACGCGCCTGCAATCTCAGAGTTCGACGCGCCCCTCAAGTCCTTCCAAGACCGAAACCCCTTTCGGTTGACGTTACCTGAAGGAGATAATTTGGAGATCAAGAAACGCATTATAGACCTGGTTAAGCAGAACCAATACCGAGGGCAACCATCGGAGCAACCCATCGAGCACATCGAATCATTCGAAGGAATCTGCGCCATTTCCAAGATTAATGGAGATTACCTGAGGTGCATGCTGTTTCCCTACTCTCTAGGAGAAAAAGCAAGCAAGTGGTTGAGATCCTTAGCCCCAGCGTCCATAACCACCTGGGAAGAATGCAGAAAAGTTTTCCTGAACCGTTTCTACACCAAATCCCGTTCCTACCTCCTAAGGAACAAGATACAAGGGTTCCAACAGGAAAGGTGTGAGACTCTCATCGAAGCGTGGGAACGATTTAAAGGTTATGAAAGGGACTGTCCACACCACGGGTTCACCGATGAACACGTGATCAGCATGTTCTACCGAGGAGTCAACATGAAACTCCAAGCCGCGCTGGATATTGCAAGCAATGGAGACTTATCATCAAAATCAGTGAAAGGAGCGCGACTATTGGTGACCAATCTGGCCACTAGTGAGTACAACGGCCTTAACGACCCTGGGCATGGGGCGAGCCACAAAGAGGAAGCCGAAGATGACCCTTTGAAAGTCATAATGGGCGCACTGGCTAAAATGGACTCAGAACGTACACAACAGTCAGAAGCCATCCGAGAACTACAAGATTTCTGCATGCGTTACAACTCGAACCATGACACCGACGCAAGGCACTGTCGCAACCCCAACCCCCATCCCGAGAACTTAGAAAGGAGCATAGTTCGTCATAACGGTGGCCATCAAATCCGAGATCTAATGGGAGTGAATCACTCCCTCGACCTCTCAATCCACCAAGACCATTCGGATAGAATCAATAGACTTGAAGACAAGATACATGAGCTCGTGGATTCTTTCGAGAGAACCTCAAGCGATGCTAAGAGAGAAGCCGAACGTAACCGCCATGAGACGAATGGTAAGATCGAACACCTCGCTTCGGAAATACGGAGAGTGGCGAGAGAAAACGAGAGACTGACCAAGGGAGAAAGAAGAATGGCGAAACCAGAAGACGAAGGGGAGAGACGCTGCTACGACACAGTAAAAGCAGTAGAGCTTAGAAGCGGTTTAACCTACAAAGAACCCCAACTTCCAAAAGATAAAGAAACAGTGGAAAGGGAGAAGGACAGCGGCAGAGAAGAACAAATACTCATAATTGAAGGACGAGGCGGCGTCAATGGGGAGGCCGGGACCGAAGACATCCCACAGGAAGAAGGAACACCATCACCATCGGCACAAGTCCACGCAACCAAAGCACCCTATCCACGCTGCCTGAGCACGCCTAGGAAAGAGAGAGAAAAAGCGAGACTTAAGGAGCTAATAGGACAGCTCTCTGTGAGACTGCCTTTTATAGAAGCCTGCGCCATGATCCCAACGCTGAGAAGGTACATGAAGAGTATCCTTACCAACTCTCTCACCATGGAAGAGGGAGTTATGATGATCACGCAAGAATGCAGCTCAGTCATCCATAACCTTTCCCCTCGAAAACGTGAAGACCCCGACAGTTTTGTACTCTCTTGTTCAATTGGAGAAGAAGTGTTTAAGCGAGCTCTATGCGACCTGGGGTCAAACATCAATATGATGCCGCTCTCTGTAGCAACACGCCTCAGATACTACGAATTCCTACCTACAAGAATCACCCTAATCCTGGCAGACCGATCGACCAGACGGCCCGTTGGAGTTTTGGTCGACGTCCAAGTCGTCATCGGGGACTGCGCAATCCCGACCGACTTTGTGATGCTAGATATTGAAGAGGAACCTCGAGACCCACTTATCCTAGGTCGCCCATTCCTCTCTACAGCAGGAGCGGTCATCAACGTTCCAAAAGGAAAAATAGAACTACACCTGGGGAATCTGGTCATGAATTTCGATATGAACAAAGATTTAGGGAAGCCTACCTTGGATGGGCAGGTTTTTCGCATCGATGAACTCGCAGGAGCTGTGGAAGAAATATATGAGGAGATGCTTATGGACGACCCGCTAGAGGTGGCCCTGACAAACACGAACACCGCAAGCTACCCAAGTCGCGAGGAGACTAAAAGCTGTGAAAGAATGTTGGATCAGACCGAACCCCACGACGGGCCCGCCCGCTTTCTGGATCTAGGAGATAAAGAGCGCAAGCCTTTACCACCTAGAGACGCCCGAGCGACAATTCCAGACCCTTGGAACCCACTTAAAGCGCCAAAAGTTGAGCTGAAGCCGTTACCGGCCGGGCTAAGGTACGCATTACTCGGAAAGGATTCGACTTATCCGGTAATCATAAACTCTAGCTTGCCAACGATGAGGCAACTTTGCTACTCTGCGAGCTACAAAAACATAGGAGAGCAATAGGGTATTCCTTAGATGACATCCCTGGAATATCACCAGACCTTTGCATGCACAAGATCCACTTGGAGGAAAACGCTAAAAACTCAGTCGAGCAGCAAAGGAGGCTCAACCCGAACCTAATGGAGGTAGTCAAAAAGGAAGTAATGAAGCTTTTGGAAGCAGGGATCGTGTACCCGATCTCGGACAGCACGTGGGTAAGCCCGGTTCACGTGGTCCCGAAAAAGGGAGGAGTTACAGTCATTAAGAGCGACAAAGACGAGATGATCGCTACAAGGACGGTCACCGGACACAGAATGTGCATCGATTACCGAAAGCTAAACACGGCGACCAGAAAGGATCACTTCCCGCTGCCATTCATCGACCAGATGCTAGAAAGGTTAGCAAACCATCAGTACTATTGTTTTCTTGACGGGTATTCCGGATTTTTTCAGATCCCAATACGGCCGGAAGACCAGGAAAAGACGACCTTCACATGCCCCTACGGAACATTCGCGTACCGGCGAATGCCGTTTGGCCTCTGAAATGCTCCTGAGACATTTCAAAGGTGCATGCTATCAATCTTTACTGATTATATTGAGAAATTTATGAAAGTTTTTATGGACGACTTCTCGGTCCACGGACCGTCCTTCCAAGAATGTCTGAGTAATCTAGGGAAGGTTTTACAAAGATGTGAAGACAAGCACCTAGTCCTGAACTGGGAAAAATGGCATTTCATGGTGCGAGAGGACGTAGTGCTCGGACATAAAGTCTCCGCAGAAGGGATCGAAGTCGATAAAGCAAAAATAGAAGTCATGACAAGCCTGCAACCACCATCAAACGTCTAGGGGATACGAAGTTTCTTGGGTCACGCAGGGTTCTACAGGAGATTCATTCAAGACTTCTCCAAGATAGCAAGGCCGCTAACCCGTCTTCTCTGTAAAGACGCGGAATTCAAATTCGACGAAGAGTGCCTGCAGGCTTTCCACAAGATCAGGGAGGCTCTGGTGTCGGCCCAGTAGTGCAACCACCTGATTGGGAACAGCCGTTCGAGATCATGTGCGACGCCAGTGATAGGAAACTGCACGCAATCTACTATGCGAGCAGGACCCTGGACGACGCCCAATGCAACTACACGACAACCGAAAAGGAACTCCTAGCTATTGTGTTCGCTTTCGAGAAGTTTCGCCAATACCTGGTCGGATCGAAAGTCATAGTACACACCGATCACGCGGCAATCAAGCATATAATGACAAAGAAAGACACAAAACCTAGGCTTATTAGGTGGGTTCTCCTACTCCAAGAATTCGATATGGCGATAAGAGATCGAAGAGGAGCTGATAAGAATTCGCGAGTTTCATTTAGGGATACGACCCCTATAAACGACGGTCTCCCAGAAGAGAGTCTAAATGCAATCAATGCAGTTCCCGTGACTAACGAGCCGACAATGAGACATCCTCCTATGGCGAATTCTGCAGCATGCAACACACCATGGTTCCGACACATCGCGAACTACCTAGCAGCCGATATCCAACCACCTCAGTTCGTGGGTTACAACAAAAAGAAGTTTCTGCGAGAATCACGCAAATACTTTTGGGACGAGCCTTACCTCTATAGAAAATGAACAGACGGACTATTCAGAAGATGTGTGGCAGAAGAGGAAGTAGAGGGCATAATACACGGTTGCCATGGGTCGGCCTACGCAGGACACTTCGCCAACTTCAAGACCGTCTCTAAAGTGCTGCAAGCCGGATTCTGGTGGCCGACTATGTTTAAAGACACGCATACCTTCATCTCGAAATGCGACGCCTGCCAAAGGATGGGGAATATAAGCAGAAGAAATGAGATGCCGCAGAATTTCATCCTAGAGGTAGAAGTATTTGATGTATGGGGAATCGACTTCATGGGACCGTTCCCAACCTCTTATGGGAATCAGTACATCCTCGTAGCCGTCGATTATGTCTCTAAGTGGGTGGAAGCAATAGCAAGCCCTACAAATGACGCCAGCGTAGTTATCAAGATGTTCAAGACGATCATTTTCCCCCGTTTTGGAGTCCCAAGAGTTGTCATAAGTGATGGAGGATCACACTTCATAAACAGAATCTTTGATAACCTATTAAAGAAGAATGGAGTAAGGCACAAAGTAGCATCACCATACCATCCACAAACGAGCGGCCAAGTAGAGATCTCCAACAGAGAAATCAAGTCGATCCTGCAGAAGACGACTGGAGTCCACCGAAAAGATTGGTCGGTGATATGTCTATACTTTGCATCATTTCAGCATCCATAAGTGTCATTGTGTTGCATTTGATCATTTAGAGTCCTAGGGTGTAATTTGCATAGTCAATGCATATTTTGTTGCATTTGGAACCTTGATCAGGTAAAAAGGACACTAAGGAGGCATGGTTGGAGCTGGAGAAAGATTGCATAACTCTTGGAGTTGAAAAGAGAACCAAGAAGAAGGAGTAGAAGACTTCTGGCGCTGGTTCGACGAGGCAGTTCGATGAAGCACGTCGAACCAGAATTCCAGGAGCTCGGTTCGA
>JAHZTW010000001.1:102736619-102896944 GCA_020283515.1 Alliaria petiolata
TTTTTTATAGTATTCAAATACATTATAAGTTTATAATTATATTTAGATCTTATGTAAATATAGATTATTCTCAATGTTTATATATTATAAATTTTATGTATCAGAGATTTATAAACAGCATGAGGAGATGAACAACAGTGGCTGAAGAGTGAAAACGATGATAAGAATCTTGTTTTTTAATTATTTTTTGCTTTTATAAATTTAGTTTTATTTATGATTTAGATTTATTTCATATGATTTGGATTCTATTCTTTGAAATTTTTGTTTTGTTTCACTCATATCTATTATACTATTTCCATTCATAGTTTGAATAAAAGTTTTCTGTAATAGTATAATTCCGCAAAAACCGAAACCAAATCATACCAAACCGAACCAAGTTACATATGGTTTTTGTATGGTTTTAATTTTTATAAAACCGAAAAAACCTAAAACCGAAGAAAACCGAACCATACCAAACCGAAATATATATGGATTTTATATGGTCTGAATTTTTATAAAACCGATAAACCGGAAAACCGAAAAAACCAAACCGAAACCAACCCGAAAACCGAAGCGCCCACCCCTACCTAGAATGAAAGATTTACTTTAATATCTTCTCTAATCGTTACTAAGATCTTAACTACTAAATTAAAATAACTGAAGTTAGCTATAAATACGAAAGAAACCGGCGATTAGGAGATATACAAATATACGCGGGTTGGATGTATTTATTGAAGAATTCTTTTTTTTTTGTCAACATTAACTCATTAAGAGAAGTCGTAACAGACAATTACAGAAGGTAAAAGCAGAAAGCCCATTTGTAAAAGGCCCATAACATTACAAACGGTCACGCCAAAGACACGTGGCACCATTAGAGCAAATTTTTGAAGCACCACCGCTGTTCACGATTTGATGGACCAGACCACCGCTACCACCGGCTTCGCCTCTCAAGCACCACTTCAAGGCTTCAGCTATGTACCCCTGCAGTAACTCCTTTCTTCGATTGCACCATAGCTCACGCTCCAATCTTCAACTTGGTCGCCGGAATATTAAAACGTGAAACAGCTCGATAGATTTAGCCACAAATAATTTGCCAGAACACTTTCTAAAGGGAAGCTCCAACTCTACATAATTTGTACTAAACCAATCGAAGTGAAACAATCTATACAACTGTATCGATTTAAATCAAATAATATCACATAGAATTATATTTTCATTACGAACTGATATGATCGCTACGGTGAGTCATATATGACATTTAATAAGGTACGTATTTCTTTTATATAGACATGAGATCTATTTGGAAACAGGTCCGTATTTTTTTAACCAGATGAGTCGACTCAGTTATATCGGTCAATTAATGTAAATTAATATAAAAATCTGTTTGGCAACAGGTTTTAGCAAGTTCAAATCATTTTTTTCTCCCTAAACTACCCTTAATGAATTCTATTTTTCTGTTTAATGACCAATGGCACAATCCATAATATAACACGGTACCGAATGTTTCTTTTTAAGTGTCAAAAAAGTGATCCTCTTTTAATAGTATAGATATTTTGGGGCCGATTGGTAAGGACTGTGACTATAGGCTGTGACTGTAAACTTTTGGCTGTAAAAATTGTGACTGTTACTTTATATATTTTTGAAAGTCTAATTGGTAATAAAAATTATATAAACGGTGACTTTTATTTTTTAAATATTGTAGATTTTTTTATCAAAAATATGTTTTGTCTAAAATAAAAATTATATAAACTTTTTTTGGTTACAAATATAAATATGAAAAGTAAATCAATTGTATATTTTTATTAAGTTTTTTTGCATACTTGTAAAACATATAAATCAAAAAATTAATCAAAGATATAGTAAAATGGATATCAAAAGAATAAGAAAAAAATATAATTGTTAATTAACAAAAAATAAATTTATAATCAATAAATAATAGTTCTAGATATTAATTTTTATCTATATGAGAAAGAAAATGAAAAAAATAATTAGTTTATATGAAGAGAGATAAACTTGAAAGTATTAAAAGTTCTCAAAATGTGACTTTAGAAAAAAGGTGAAAACAATGAAGAAAAATACGTAATGGCTTTTAAAATTATTAAAGTCTAAAAAGTGTGATTGAACTTTTAAAACTGTAAAATCTATTTACAGCCTTTTACAGCCTTTAAAGTCTTTAAAGTGGAAAGTCAATCACCCCCTTTACCTATTGGAAATTAGATTTTAGAATTGTAAAGACTTTAAAATGAGTTACAGTTTTAAAAGTTGATATTTTATCTACCAATCACACTTTTGCTTTCTTAAAATCTCTCAAAATCCCTAAAAACACTAACATCCCAACTTCTTGTTTTTCGTTCATGTTTCGCTTTTTCTAAAAGGTAGAATTTAAGACTTTTATTTTTTTAAAAGTCACAGTCACAATTAAAAAAATAAAGTCACAGTCCAAATTTTTACAGTCATTATTTTAAATAATTTAACAGTAAAAATCCTAACCAAGCAGAGCCATTGTCAGTAATATTACACTTTTTTTTTAGAACGATCATGTTTTAATAGTATAGATGTAGATGATACAATGTGTTGCGTATAATTGTATAATTAACTGCATCTAAAATAAGTTAGTAAAATATGGAAATTAAAAGCATAAAATTCTCATTGAATTACTTCTTTTGAGAACTACGTTGAATTATTCTTCTCATGAGTATGTATATATCAAGAACTTCACAAACATATAAAAGTGTAATTTATTTACAATGTGTGTTTTCTTCCTAAAACAACTTGATTCTTGTGTGGGCTCAACGAATCTGAGAGGTAACAGTGAAGAAGAAAGCTTCGTCGCATGGTAGACTTAAACCACCGGTTGGATGATCAAAACCAAACTCTTCTTCAGCTTTCCTTAGCAAAGCTTGGAATGATGGTTTGTTCAAGTAATAAACCGGAACAAGAAATCTCTTCTTCTTCAGATTTTCTCCAACGTACACTGCCAAGAACCCTTTCGGCGTTGTTGTACTTGATGATTCAGTAGTAAAAGACCGGCGAATGATTTGCTTGGTGGCAAAAAAACTCCTCAAGAATGCCATTTCTAGTATTAGAAACAAACAAAAAAAAGCTTTGAGTTAATGGCTCAAGTTAAGATATATTGATCTTGTTTTGATGAGAGAAGGTTAGAGTTTGGTTTGTGAGCTTAAGGGAAATGTAGGTCTATATATATATTGGTGAAGTTAGAAAGGTTTTAATAATAAAAACTATGTATATCACGAGTATATAGTGTGTGTGTGACCTACAAGGGCATGGTTTTGGCAAACAGATTAGTTAAAGCATTTGGATTTTAGGAGCTGTAGTTTAATTAATGTTCGGGTGTTGAGAAGTAGTGTGTGTCCTACATGGCTACGTGCATGTGGCCAATGGCTACATTGGTTCTGTCGACTTAACGTATGAATGGGACACATTACACTAAAAACATTAATAGCGAGTAATAGAATCTGTTGTAACGCGGCAATACATGTTATAACTAACACCACTTGATTTTATCTTTGTGATGATATTGATATTTTTTTCTTTCTTTTTGTCAATGTGCGTTGAACCTAGATGATGACACAAGTACGACACTACAACAAACTTCTAAGTCAATGTCTTGTGATGACTTTATAATATTGTTTTTAACGAGTTTCAAGTAATTAATATGTGAATGGTGAGTTTATTGACGTAAACATAACATCCCAAGCTTGAACACTATTCACTAGCATTTTTCTGTTCCATATATGTTCTGATTCTTATCCGGTCGATGCAGCCCAAGTATCATAAAATCATTAGTAAGGATTCCAAACTTAACACGTTAAACTACCCCTCAAAACGTGTTAAGTAACATGTAAAATTTGTTTACTCAAAACACTCGTAATATCCAGAACGAACTACCAAAATACATAGTTTAAATACATTCAAATACTCAAATATCCAATTCAAAATATCTTAAGAGTCCAAAAAATTCTCGAAATATCTACCAAAGAGACAAAAAGATATGATGATTTTTCCTTTTCACGAAACAGGTCGGGCCAAAGTACGTACGGGTAATTTTTATGGGCAACCATCTCATCTCGAGACCCTTTTGAGTATTGTGGAGAGGTCAAAGAAGAATTAAAGCGGTTCTTAGGCAAGTAATATGAATTAATGATGGCCCCAAAAGAGTGAAAGAAGAAGATCACATGGGAAAGAAAAAAAAAAAGAAAAAAGGTAGAAGAGTCGTGGAAGTTTGTTTAGTTAGGGAAAGTCAATTTTTGGTTCACATAAATAAAACTAATTAAATCGACCCAACTCTCATGTCCCATCTTCACTTGTCTGCTTCTTCAATCACATCTACACTACGGAAGATGTTCATCAGAACAAAAAAAGATGCCTTTTATTAGGTCTTTTGTCCGGTCTATTGTTCGGAAAATGGCATTAAAAAAACTTCTTCATAAGACAATACCATGTGCCATTTTATCTACAATTCACTAAACTAACATCTCAATTTTTTTCTTAACAAGGCATAAACATTTTGAAGGTATGGCTATTTTGGTTTTATTTTTTTTATTTTTTGGTTAACTGTTCTTCTCATCAAATCTCTTTTGATATTCCGGTTATCGTTCTTGTTTCAAGATCAGCCAAAGAAACACTTTGGAACCCGCCTTCGGTAGCTCAACCACGACCTAAAAGGGAAGGTCCCGAGTTCAAGCACCAAAGACGGAGACTAAATTAACTTGATTTGGTTCCTACCTCGAGAAAGTTATAGACCAAAAGTGCGGAACTTGTTTGTTTAAAAAAAAAAAGCCTTTGGTTCGACTTACAAAAGCCAACACAAAAAGAAAAACTGTAATCCTTAATCTTTGTTTAAAAATTTCCTATATATCTCATATGAGAAAAAAATTAAAAAAAGATAATTATGCAATCAATTAAATATTATGCCCTACCAAATCTTTCACTAAACCTTCCCCTCCCCCAAAAAACAGAGTATACCTTTAAAACCCATTTGCTCTTTTTCTTTCATCACCTCAAGAAAGCTCTCTTTGTTGTGTTGCCTCGTTCTAGGCCGTCAGATCATCTACCATCTGAGCCGTGGGATCATAAAAGGGCTAGAGATTGGAATTAGAACTGCGAGTGGAACCTGAGTTGATGAAGACAGGAGTGTCTCTAGGCGTGTGTGATGTGGCGCCACGTGAGCTACCACTGTTTCCCATGTCTTTTGTCTTGTGGAGAAGAAAAGTTCCTGATAAAATGGTCACAAAGCCACATAGCTCCGTCGCAATTTGCAATCCGCTTTGAGAAGCCCAGTCCTGGACCATAAACAAACCTTGATGATGATCGGTTCTTGAAAACCGTCTTTTAAGTTAGTAGTTTTACTTTACCTTGAACATGATCATGCTAGCTAAGATGGTGAAAGTTGTGAACATAACGTAGTACACTGGAGATATAACCGCGGTGTTGAAATTATCCAGAGCCTGCACAGATAAAATAGAAAGATCAAACAAACTATGGAGTTTTGTATTTGGAAAGAATTAGGAATCTGACAAGAGAATTGATTCCAAGATCTTGTTGTTATCACCTTGTTTAAGTAGTTGATTTGCAAAATGCAACATATGGTCACTACTATGATGAAAATCCATGCGTGGAAGTACTTGAACTGGTTCATCCCGGAAAAAGTCAGCTTTATAGCGATTGCCACAGCTTTAACACTCATAACCTAACACGCAAGAGATACAGAGACACTTACTTATAAGCAAAGAGAGATGTACTAAGAGATGGCTCAAGGAAAAAAAACTTACAGTAAGAGAACCCATTAAAGAGCAAATCCCAACATATACTATCATATGCGTCTTCCCATAACGCGGTTCGTAGTAGAAGATCAGTGCAAGCACCACAACCAAAACCACAGCAGAGTAAGCAAGGAAGCCTGGTTAAAACATTCAAACAGTTGAACATGTCTCACTCGAATTAGAGAATCGATGTTGTTTGACAAAACAAAGAGACCGTTATAGCTCTATACCTGGTTCAGTAGCAAGGTGCCATACTTGCTTGACCGATTCAATGTCTTGCTCGTGAGGTGCATGTAAAACAATCGTTGTAGATCCAACAACACAGAGGACGCAGCCGAGTATTCCGAACATATGCAGCTTCTCTTCCAAAATAAAATGTGCAAGCACTGCGCTGCATAACACGGTTTCTGTTTTCAGGAAACTAGGTTGTTTTAAGAGAGATACAACGGGAGAGAGAGATAGGCACAGTGGATACAGATACCTGAAAATAATACTTAGAGCTCCCAAAGGTGTCACAAGAATCGCCGGTGCAAATGCATAAGCTGCAAAGTTTGCTATCTCCCCAACAATCACTGTAACAAGTAGGAACACAATCAAGCTCCATCGATGTCGTTAAAATTCTAACAGGATCCTGGATTTGAGTAATTTTTCTATGCTTTTGCTTGTTCGTATCTCCTCCTTATTCCCGGAGAAACAGCTTAAAGTGAACCAGATAATTACAAATGTGTGATTTCAGATCAATCTAATGATGTCACTCTTCCAAGCTATCAGGTTTCTGTCATACAGAATCATGATGTCTCAAATATAAAGCCAAAGTTTTCAGATCATTAACGAAAGACTTTCTCTAGGTAATAAAGAGATCCAAAACACGTCCCAAGCACACACAAAAATCAACTTTGATCAGCATCAATGATGTGCTTCTGATTGAAAAACTGCCAAAGTTCATAAACATGTAAACATCTCTAGCTATATAGCAAAAAGGTTAAGCCTTTGCGGCATAATTTTTCAAAACCCATTAAAGAGGAGATTGATCAAAACTTACTAGTTATCATTCCAGCCCACCACCAAGGTTCATATAAGTATCCATACCCTCCTTCACCTGATCACACAGCAAAGAAACAATACAGAGCAAAACCAGTTAAACAAGAAGTGATTTTGAAGAGCAAGAGTATAAAGTAACAGCTCAACGAATGAGAACCTGCTCGAGCTCCGCTCACACCAGCCTTCTTGAGACCTTTCTTCTTGATGATGAAGCTAGAACCGATGAATATACTCGAAGACACAGCTAAAATGACTCCATGTATGTTATCAGGTGACATCTCCTCCATCTTGTATGATGTTTTTATAGTTTGCTTATATACAAATTAAGTTAATTCCAGGTTTGTTGACGATGAAGGTTTCACTCTCAGATTAGCTTATTGAGTCTACAAAAAAAAAAAAAAAAAAAGACAGAGAAATAAAGAATCAGAGTTAAATCCACTCAGATAAAAAATGTTTATAAATTATAATCAAGAATCAGCATAAGACCCACACATTCCAAACGATTATTTGAATAATTTAGCGATTTCCCTCACCAATTTGTGTGATTCTGAATATAAAAAAATCTGATTTTTTAAAAAAGTTCCTTGTGACAGAAAAATCGAGAACCAGACAAATGTCAACAAGTAGAATCCACACAGAGAGACAAAACGCAGATATTGAAGCAAGGAAAGAGACAAAATCTTAACAAAAATCAAACGATGCCTCAAGAAACAGAAAATCTAAGGATCTTACAATTGTTCACGAATTGTTTGTGATTTTGCCCAAAAGATTCACGAATGGGAAAAAAATCGCTTTTATACGTTACCTTGGCCACATTAAACTAATATTTCTCGTCGGGATTAATAAAATATTACCCAGTAATTAAAAACTACAAATAAAAGTTAAGAACACGAAGACAAAAGGACTTAAATCAAAAATCCTCGAAAATTACACGAATCATACGCAATTTCAACCATCCATCCCAACAACAATTATGTGGGAAATTGAAAGTTTTTGTGAAAAGCGAAGGTGAGAAAACGACGCTAAGGAAAAGAAAAGAAAATAAAATATCTGGAGCTAGAAGTAGCAATAGAATATTCGAATCGTCGTATCTAACCTTTTTCATTTCTTCCATTTTCGTACACCAAAACGAAAATAAACAACAATGTGGAAGAAGAAGAACAAATACGAGTCTGAGACGTAACGGTGATGAAAGGTATTGTGAAAAAATTAGGGTTCTTTATTGTGGTTGCTAGAACTGAATCTGGAAAAAAAAAACGAAAGCAAAAGGAAGAGACAGAGAGAGAGAGGTGTAACGAAAATTTGGGGAACTTTGAAACAAACCATAGTCACAATACAACTCGAAAACGTTATAGTTTACAACTTTTAAATTTAGGCCCTTCGATTCAACTTTTATTAGTGTTTTTGCTCAGAACTTTCGATTATTCTCAACTTAATCAATATAATTCGGACCAACAGAATTCTTCACAACAATTATATTAATTTTGTGTCTCCATATAACTTTGCATAACAACTAAAATATTAATTTAGAAACGTATATGGAGATGATTATTATATATATATATATATATATACTAGGTGATAATCTGCCGTGCGTATGATGAAAAATCTGTAAATAATTTTATTAAAAATGATTTTGAAATTGTTTAAAGTAAAAATAATTTAGTCAATTTTATATATATGTGAATAATATAATTTAATATTTCAACTTTTTGATATAATATTTTTAACTTGTTTTCAAGTTAAAATATTTATATTATTTGGTTAATTTATATGGTTCTATTAACAAACCAGATAAACAAAAAATATATTTATAAATATGGATATCTATTAAAATCACACATATCGAAGTATTTTTTTATTGTAACCTAAATTATAGTTTTAATTTTCTATAATATTTTTTTTTAATTAAAATCACACATATCGAAATATTTTTTTATTGTAAACATATTTTTGCCTAATCAAAAAAGTATTGTGTATATCATAAATTGTGTATAAATTATATTTCATTAAATAATATTTTTTTTAAATATTATTTTATTCAGTTTTANGTAGATTGTGAAACCACTCCCAACCAGCTCCATATTCAATCCTTTGTTCCTTAGATCCACCGACTTATGAAACTCAAATGTAAACCTATGATCTGGTATCCTAGCAGCTTTAATGTCTACGACCGATGACAATGCACTCCAACCTGCAAAGTAATCTGATGGCAAGACTCCACTGAAGTGGTTTTCTGAAATGTCAAAGATTCGCAGCTTGGGGAAACTCAGAGAATCCCCACGAGAAGATATTGGCCCATGAAACTCGTTAGAACGAAGGACGAGAATCTCTAGATTTGGCAACGATCCCAACCAGAATGGAAACGTGTCATTGATTTTGTTGTCTTCCACGTTCAAAAACTCGAGTTGAGTGCAGTTGATCAGAGACTTAGGGAGTTCTCCTGATAACCAGTTGCGACCAACATCAAGTGATACCAAATTTTTACCGATAGATTCTTCTGGAATAATACCAGAGAGGCTGTTATTCTGAAGATGCAAGACGGAAAGAGTGCTACCGACATTCTCAAAGCACCGAGGAATAGAACCGCTGAAGTTGTTGTTGGATAAAACAAGTGTATAAAGAAGAACCAATTTGCATAATGTCTTAGGAATCTCTCCTGAAAACCGATTCTCGGAGCCAAAAAAGAACTCCGTAGAGTTTGGTAACAAAGGAAGTGGACCCTGGAATTTGTTTGAACTTATATCAAGCAGATCTAGTTTTGCACGTCTCTGAATAACATCCGTTGATCCTTCAAAACCACTAAAGGAATTCCGAGAAATGTTTACATACCACAAATCTGGCAGACTCCATAACCACTCCGGTACTTGACCTTCAATCTGATTGGCAGATATGTCTAAGACATGCAAGGTGGTTTTATTTTGTAGAAACTTGGGAATCTCAAGAATATTGCACGATGATAAAACCAAATATTCTATTGGTGACAGAAGATGGAGAGTTGAGCTGATCTTCAAATTATTCCCAGAAAGATCCAGTTGTTTAAGTGACATGAGATGTGCGAAAAAATTCAGGTCAACCATGCTTCTTGTGTTCAGATTTGAGAGGTAAAGTACCTCAAGTGATTTAAGATGCACGAAGATGCTGAAATCAACCATACTCCTCCCTGTGTTCCAAAAAGAGAGGTCAAGTCTGTGTAAGCCGATTAGTTTTGATATAAATTCAGGAATTTGACCAATGAAATTGTTTTCTCCAAGGGATAAGAATAGAAATTTAGATGGTGAGGAGATATTCCCAATCCCAAGAGACCCGCTGAAGTGGTTTTCTCCTAGGCCAAGTTCGATCAAAGAAGGGATCATGAAGAGAGACGGTGGAATAGATCCATGAAATGAATTTCCAGATATATCAAAAGCCTCCAGTTTGGAGAGGCTACTCATGTTAGATGGGAGCATACCTTCGAACCGATTATAACCAAGGCCGATCTCGGTGAGCTCGCTCAAATTGAGTAGCAAAGGAGGAAAGTTCCCACTGAGCTTGTTCGAATTAAGGTACAAATGTGTTAGTCGGTTTAGGTTGCCCATCGAATCTGGTATCTCACCGGTGAAATCATTACCAGAAAGATCAAGACGAGTGAGATAAGAAAGATTTCCGAGTGAAGAAGGAATCTTTCCAAAGAAATTGCAACTATCAAGGCTCAACTCCCTTAGATATTTGAGATTGCCGATGGAATCTGGTAGAATACCCGAAAGATTACCGGAGCTGAGATTCAGACTCTGAAGATGTTGTAGTCTGAACAGACTGCTGTTAGATCTCAAAGGACCATTGAGATAACTCTCCTCAAGGTTTAACTCAACCACCACGCCCGTCTTATGATCACAAGAGACGCCATCCCAAGAGCAGCAATCAGTGCTGTTCCTCCACTTCTCTGTCTGCGTATCAGACTTCATCCAATCGGGCCTTAGGACATAGAACTCGTTCTTGAACTCCCAGAGAGCATCCTTCTGGTCTGGACGACACAAGTGTTTAGCAGGAGAAGCAAAAACAAGAATTGAGTTTGAAAGGGAGAAGATTAAACACAGGCTCCATATTATCATCATCTTCCTCTCACTCCAAGAATGCATCATGTTGTTTGATTTTTTTATTTTTCCCCTTTTTCTGTAAAACGAGTGATGCTGATGACTATGGATTCTCATTTACATTTATGGAGGAAACTAAAGATTGACTTAACAAGTCTCCTGCGAAGTCTGATTGCGTAGCAAGATGAGATATTTCCACAAAGATATTTAAATTCCATGTGAATGCTCCACAAAGTCAAGTCTCCTCAAATATCAAGCCCAAAAACGAAAAATCGAAATCAAAACCCAGAAAAAGGTATAAAAAAGGGAAATTATCTCGGAAATGGATGAAATTCTCTTGATACTCTTGCAGCGATTTCATCAGCAGGCGACGGAGACAGAGCGTTCTCCATCTCTCTCTCTCTCTCTCTCTCTCTCCATTGTTCCCCTTGTGACGAACATATCTTAATTTTTTTTCATAAATGCCCCTTAAAGTTATCAGGTTATTAGATTGAAGACTTAAACTTTGTTTTATGACAAACAAAACCATGCTTTGTTACCTAAGCCCCAACCAATTCAACCTGTAATCTACAGATGACGAGATAGCTCTTGTTGTTCGAAATTTCAATAAAAATTTCCTTTCAGAATCTAAACTTCTTAAAATCTTGAAGCATATATATTTTATCTACAGTAATGAAAAGAGTAGGAAAAAAAATGACCAAAGAAAGAAGTCTTTTTTCAAGGAAAAGGAAAACAAATAAAATTTCTTCTTTATGAAGACTTCCTTTGAAGTTAAACACACAACAAGTAATCACACTATTAGTTGAGAGTTTGTTAGATCGAAAAGAAAGATGAAAATGATTCTTATTTCTCAACTTGACATTTACAATGTGTTTCTACCCTTATATACAGGTCAAAGTGTGGTTAGCACTTAAGCATTAAATTACAATCAATTTGATTCTCGGTTTACTCTATTATTCCCCCTCAAAGATGGTTCGAAAATGGTAATGAGACCCATCTTCCCAATTAGCAACTGAAACGGAGCTGGGAACGGAACTTTTGTGAAGACATCAGCTAACTGATTGTTGGTACAAACAAGAAGAGTTTTGATCTCCGCACGCTCACGAACGATATGGCAATCCATCTCCACATGTTTTGTTCATTCATGAAATATTAAACAAAGGGACTGGACCTGTTTGCGGAACCTGCAGCTCTTTGAAAACATTTACCAACCATTCAATCTTTGCCACAACAAGTTGCATAGCCATGTATTCAGATTCGACAGAGGATCGAGAAACCATTTAGGGGGTGTATTGAAACTGAAATTTGGGAGAATTTGGAATGATTTGAGTTTTAATGAAATTTTAGATGATTTTGGGTGAACTAGAAATTTTCTTATTAAAGTCTATGAAATCCCACTTAAAACTATGGGATTTGGTTTTTTTATATTTTTAACTAACAAACCCCATCAAAACTACTTAAAATCACTCAGAATCCCCTAAAATCCACTACTTGAAATATTTCAAATAACAGGGGATTTGATTTACTTTTTATAAATTCTTGATTGAATAACATAGGATTTGGTAAGACATTTGGAAATCATTAGTTCAATAACAGGAGATTTTAAAATAACCACCAAATTTTCTAAAATTCTTAATCCAATACAACTCGAAAACGTTGTAGTTTACAACTTTTAAATTTAAGCCCTTCGATTCAACTTTTATTAGTGTTTTTGCTTAGAACTTTCGAGTATTCTCAGCTTAATTAATATAATTCGGACCAACAGAATTTTTCACAAATATTATATAATTTTGTTTCTCCATACAACTTTCAAATTCACCATTACAATACTAAAATATTAATTTAGAACATACATGGAGAAGATTATCATATATATGTAGACACCATCAAGCAACTGATTTGATTGATTAAGTAAAAAAATGAAAAATCCTCATGAACCATTCATGTTTATATGAAATCAGAATGTGACCGATGGTGAATCCACAGAACACACCAGGTACGTAACCTATTGCAGCTGCAATCCAGCTAAATACTTGATCTTCTTCTTCCTTTTCTTCATCTTCCTCTTGCTTTGTTGCTTCTTTTTTTCCACCACATGTTTCTTGGAGAGGAGCACCGCAGAGCTCGCGATTCTCTGCGAACGAAGAACTATCCTGGCTTTGAAACTGAGTGGCTTGTGGTATTGGACCTTCAAGCATGTTGTGAGAGAAGTTCATCCGAGCTAGAAACGTGAGTTTCCCGAGCTCTAGTGGGATTTCGCCGGATAATCTGTTTTGAGATAGATCCAATGATTGGAGATTGGTCAAATTCGACAGAGATGGTGGAATACGACCTGTGAAAGCATTGTTTGACATGTTCAGCACAATCAATTCTTTGAGTAAACCAATGGATTTGTGAGTATCTCCTTCGAATCTGTTCCCAGAGATATCAATGGCCTTGTAGATTGTGAAACCACTCCCAACCAACTCCGTCTTTGATCCTTTGTTCATTAGACCCACCGAGTTGTGATAGTATCCTGAGCCAAGTCCTGCCATTCTAATCGGTGTATAATCTACAAAGTCTACCACCGATGACATTGCACTCCAACCCGCAAAGTAATCTGATGGCAATACTCCGGTGAAACGATTTTCCGAGATGTCAAAGATTCGCAGCTTGGGAAAACTCAAAGAATTTCCAGGAGAAGATATTGGACCATATAAATCATTAGAGCGAAGGACAAGAACCTGCAAATCAGGCAATAATCTCAACCAAAAAGGAAACATGTCATTGAACTTGTTGTCTTCCACGTTTAGAAGCTCTAGTTTAGTGCAGTTGATCAGAGACTTAGGAAGTTCTCCTGATAACTGGTTCTGACCAACATCAAGTGATCTCAAGTGATCACTGATATATTCCTCTTGGAAAGTATCAGAGAGGCTGTTATTTTGCAGATGCAACACCGAAAGAGTAGTATTGAAATTCTCAAAACACCGAGGAATAGAACCACTGAAGTTGTTGTTGGCTAAAACAAGTGTATCAAGAGCAACCAATTCACATATTGTCCTAGGAATCTCTCCCGAGAACCCATTATCAGAGCCTGAAAAGAACAGCAAAGAGTTTGGTAACAAAGGAAGATTCAGGAATGTGTTTGAACTTATATCAAGCATTGTTTTTGCACTGCTTTGAATAACATCCGTTGATCCTTCAAAACCACTGAATGAATTCTGAGAAATGTTTACATACCGGAGTACTGGCAGTGTCCATAACCACTCTGGTACTTCGCCTTTAATATGATTGGCAGAAATGTCTAGATAAATCAGTTTGGTTTGGGTTTGTAGAAAATCGGGAAATTCAGCAATATTGCATGATGATAAAATCAATAAATTTATGGGCGACGGAAAATGGAGATTCGAACTGATCTTCAGATGAATCCCTGAAAGATACAGACTAGTAAGTGACATGAGATTTGAGAAAAGACTCAAGTCAACACTGTTCCTTGTATTTAGATAGGAGAGGTCAAGTCCCCGAAGTGACTTGAGATGCAAGAAGATGCTAAAATCGACTATGCCTCTCTCGGTGTTCCAAGATGAGAGGTCAAGATTCCAGAGCCCGACTAGCTTCGATATTGATTCCGGGATTGGCCCATTGAAATTGTTTTCTCCAAGGGACAAACTTCCAAGTTTAGATGGTGAAGAGATATTCCCAATCTCAAGAGGAATACTAAAATCATTTCTTCCCAAGCCAAGGTAGACCAAAGAAGGGATCACGAAGAGAGATGACGGAATAGATCCGGAAAACGAATTTCCATATAAATCAAAAGAAACCAGCTTGGATAGGCTACTCATGTTAGATGGAAGCATACCTTCGAACTGGTTAGATCCAAGATCGAGCCGAGTGAGCTCGCTCAAATTGAGTAGCACAAGAGGAAAGTCCCCACTGAGCTTGGTCATTACAAGTTGCAACGCTTTTAGTTGGTTTAGGTTGCCCATCGAATCTGGTAGCTCACCGGTGAAATCATTAACAGAAAGATCAATATTGGTGAGATAAGAAAGGTTTTCGAGTGAAGAAGGAATCTTCCCAAAGAAATTGCAACGACCAAGCCTCAAAACACTCAGATATTTGAGATTGCCGATGGAATCTGGTAGAATACCCGAAAAATTATTTGAGTCAAGATTCAAACTCTGGAGATGTTGTAGTCTAAACAAGCTACTGTTAGATCTCAAAGGGCCATTGAGGAAACTGTCCATAAGGTCTAACTGAACCACCACGCCTGTCTTAGGATCGCAAGAGATACCAGGCCAAGAGCAGCAATCAGTGTTGTTCATCCACCTCTCTGTCTTCTTATCAGCAGCCACCCCATTTGAATGGAACCCTTCGACATAGAACTCGCTCTTGAACTCCCAAAGAGCATCTTTCTGGTCTGGACGACACAAGTGCCTAACAGAAGAAGCCAAAACAAGTATTGAGTTAGAAAGAGAGACGATTAAACACAAGCTCCATATCATCCTCTTTCTTTGACTACAAGAATGCATCATATTTTTTTGGTTCTTTCTTTGTTTTTTTCTGTGAAACGAGTGATCTTGATCATTGGATTGTGTCTCACATTTATGGAAAAAAGTTACAGCTTGATATTTCCACAATTTAAGATTATTAAACTCCCATTTGAATGCTAGACTAAGCAGTCTCCCACTAAGAATAAATAACAATAAGAAATTGCCCAAACGATAATATTTGTATTCCGTAATCGAGTTCTTATTGGGCCTCGAGAGAGTCACAGTGAAAGTGGCGATGAACCTTCTAAACTATTGTTGACTTTACAAGGTTACATTTCTTGACTTAACAAGTCTCTTGTGAAGAAGAGATATTTCCACAAATTAAGATTATTAATTAGTTTCCATATGATTATATGAATGCTCCACTAAGAAAAAGTAACAACAAGAAATTGCCCAAACGATATCTTCGTCTCTGCGCCAGTATTCCGTAATGTATAAAAAGTGGATTATTATGGCTGTGACTAATGTTGTACGTAGAGGGCAAAAAATTTAGAGTAAATAGTAAAAAGTGGAAAGCGATAAACTTACAACTACAAGAATGATATGAGTTGTCATGATAATTTGGATTAACAATGATCAAATGTCAAGTGAATCAATCATTTGACTTTTTTTTTTTTTTTTTCTTTAACAAGAAGGTATGTTCTTTCATAGATATAGAGATTTTTGGTGCGTTGAACAATTCAAAACATTTTATTTATGATCAACATTGTTGAAACTCGTATTCCGTCGAACACCTTGAGATCTAAACGATCCAAGATCGCACGAACTCACACACAAGCAGGATTCCAAAAGATGTGCATAACAAATTCGTGACAACACTAAAATATTAATTTAGAAACGTACATGGAGATGATTATTATACATATGTAGAAAGTGAAAGATCCTCATGAACCATTCATGTTTATATGAAACCAGAATGTGACCGATGGTGAATCCACAAAACACACCAGATACGTAACCTATTGCAGCTGCAATTCAATGATTGAAGATTGGTCAAATTTGACAGAGGTGGTGGAATAAGACCTGTGAAAGCATTTTTTGATATGTTGAGCACAATCTCCTTGAGTAAACCGATGGATTCAGGAATATCTCCTTCGAATCTGTTCCCAGAGACATCGATGGTTTTATATATTGTGAAACCACTTCCAACCAGCTCCATCTTCAATCCTTTGTTCATTAGATCCACCGAGTTATGATAGTATGGAGAGCTACGACCCGCATACCTAAACAATGTTCTATTTACAATGTCTATGACGGATGACATTGCACTCCAACCCATAAAGTAATCTGATGGCAATACTCCTGTGAAGTGATTTCCCGAGATGTCAAAGATTCGCAGCTTGGGGAGACTTAAAGAATCTCCATAAGAAGATATTGGCCCATAGAAATCGTTAGAACGAAGGATAAGAATATGTAAATCAGGCAACAATCTCAACCAAAATGGAAATTTGTCATTGATTTTGTTGTCCTCCAAGTTCAGAAACTCTAGTTTAGTGCACTTGATGAGAGATTTTGGAAGTTGTCCTGATAACTGGTTGTGACCAACATCAAGTGATCACTAATAGATTCCAGCGAAAAAATACCAGAGAGGCTGTTTTTCTGAAGATGCAAAACTGACAGAGTAGTATAGAAATTCTCGAAACAACGAGGAATAGAACCGTTGAAGTTGTTGTTAGATAAAACAAGTGTATCAAGAGAAACCAACTTGCATATATTGCTCTAGGAATTTCTCCATAAAATTGATTCTCGGAGCCTAAAAAATGCACCAAAGACTTTGGTAGCAAAGGAAGATCTTGGAAAGAGTTTGAACTTATATCAAGCATATATTTTTCACTTCTTTGAATAACATCCGATGATCCTTCAAAACCACTAAAGAAATTCCGAGAAATGTTTACATACCGCAACTCTGGCAGTCTCCACAACCACTCTGGTATTTGACCTTTAATTTGATTGGCAGAAATGTCTACATAATACAAACTAGTTTTGGTTTGTAGAAACTTGGGAAACTCAAAAATATTGCATGATGATAGAACCAAGGTTTCTATGGGTGATGGAAGATGGAGAGTTGAACTGATCTATAAATTAATCCCTGAAAGATCGAGGTCATTAAGTGACATGAGATGCGAGAAAAGACTCAAGTCAACTACGCTTCTTGTATTCAGATAGCTAGGAGAGGTGAAGTAAGGTAAGTGACTTGAGATGCAAGAAGAGGCTGAAATCAACAATGCCTCTCTCTGTGTTCCAAAAAGAGAGGTCAAGATACAAGAGCCCGACTAGTTTCGATATAGATCTCGAGATTGGCCCATTGAAATTGTTTTCTTTCAGAGATAAACTTCCAAGGTTAAATGGTGAAGAGATATTCCCAATATCAAGACCGCTGAAGCGGTTTCTTCCCAAACAAAGTATCTCCAACGAAGGGATCATGAAGAGAGATGACGGAATGGATCTGGAAATCGAATTTCCGGTAATATCAAAAGACACCAGTTTGGAGAGAATACTCATGTTAGATGGGAGCATACCTTCGAACTGGTTAAAACGAAAGTCGATCCCAGTGAGCTCGCTCATATTGAGTAACACATGAGGAAAGTTCCCACTAAGCTTGGTCAGTGCAAGTTGCAACTCTGTTAGTTAGGATTAGGCTTCCCATCGAATTTGATAGTTCACCGGTGAAATCATTATCAGAAAGATCAAGATTAGTGAGATAAGAAAGATTTCTGAGTGAAGAAGGAATGCTTCCACAAATATTGCTACTACCAAGTCTCAGAACCCTCAAATATTTGAGGTTGCTGATGGAACGTAGTAGAATACCTGAAAGATTATTCGAGGTAAGATCCCGGCTCTGAAGATGTTGTAACTTGAGCAGGCTACTATTAGATCTCAAAGGGCCATTAAGAGAACTGCGTCCGAGTTCTATCTCAACGACCTTACCCGTCTTAAGATCACAAGAGATACCATCCCAAGAACAGAAATCAGTGTTGTTCCTCCACTTCTCTGTCTTCATATCAGACTCCATCCAATTGAGACTTTGGACATAAAACTCATTCTTGAACTCCTAAAGAGCATCCTTCTTGTCTGGGCGACACAAGTGCTTAGCAGGAGAAGCAAAAACAAAGTATTGAGTTAGAAAGGGAGAGGATTAAACACAGGCTCCATATCATCATCTTCCTTTCACTCCAAGAATGCATCATATATATTTTTTAATATATTTTTTATGAATTTTGTTTTTCTCGTGAAACGAGTGAAGTTGGTGACTTAACAAGTCGTGTAGTGTGGATTAATAGCTGAAACGCTCTTTGATTTATTCAGAACCACAATTTGAAATATATCCGCCGTGTGGTGTGGGTTATAATGCCCAGTGGCTGTGGAGCCTGAAGATTCCTTTTGATTTTTCAAAGCCATAATCAAGAGAGTGGCAGTGAAAGGGAGGATGAAACCTCTTTTGACAATCGAAATACAACAACTTCTGTGAAGATTATTGACTTATGTTATTATATAACTATTGGGATATCAATTCAAGTTCCACATCGAAAGATTAGACATGAATGGTTTAATATATAAGTAATGTCCAACTCTGATTAGTAAGAGGCCTTTCGGGAGGAGCCCAAAGACAAATCCGTGCGGGCTATGCCATCTGGGCCCAAAGCGGACAATATCATACTAATGGGGGAGTTGGACATGGACTTGAAAAGCCCAACAATTGGTAGCAGAGCCAAGATTCTAAAAAGTGGACCTGGAGAAGTGGGAAGATAACCCTCGAGGTGAACTTGCGATTAAGGCGGTACAAGATGGTGCCATGTTTCGCAGAAGGTTGGAGGCCAAGAGTGATGTGGTCTTTGGCTTGTTGGGGGGGATTATTGGGATATCAATCCAAGTCCCACATCGGAAGATTAGACATGAATGGTCTAATATATAAGTAATGTCCAACTCTGATTAGTAAGAGGCCTTTTGGGAGGAGTTCAAAGACAAATCCGTGCGGGCTATGCCATCTGAGCCCAAAGCGGACAATATCATACTAATGGGGGAGTTGGACATGGGCTTGAAAAGCCCAACAATAACCTGGAAGATTGTAAATGTAAATGTATAGTTTTGCTTTAACAAGTTTGAGCAATTTAGTGCAACTGTTTTTTTTTTTGTTGGTCGAACTGAAAAAGGAGAAGAGAAACTAACACTTTAATAAATCATTTAAGTTACAAAAATTCAGAATCCAGTTAGTTTAATGAGGAATGTGTATCTTGGCTAAACGGTTTTTTAATAGAATCCAGTTTATTTTTTCTGTGAAACGAGTGATGACGTTGGTGACTAGAATCTAGAGTCTAGATCATTGGACTGTATTTTACATTTGTGGAAAAAAAATTAAAACTTTGACTCAAGAAGTCTTCTGTGAAGACTAATTGCGCATCTAAGATGAGATATGTCAACAAAATTAATTTCCACGTGAAGGCTCTCCAAAAAGTCAAGTTTCCTCTTGGAAACCTGGAGATTCCTTTGATTAGTCCTGTGGTGAGGGTTAATCGCTGAGACTGTGTATGCAGCCTTAAGATTAATTTATTTTCCAAAGCCGCTGCAAACGCAATTTTCCAGCCGTGTGGAGGTTAAATCAATTTACAATATAAGTTATTATAACCAAGCATCTCTGTCGTCACAATTCAATAGGATATTGGATTAAAATTATTTTTCTATGCTTTTGCTTATTCGTATCTCCTCCTTATTCCCAGGATCAGCTTAAAGTGAAACAGATAATTACAAAATGTGATTTCAGATCAATCTAATGGACGTTTTTTTTTATTTTTAACAGTGGTATTGTAGTTCCAAAATAGCACAAAAAAATCAACCCATTGTACTATCACTAGACCACCACCCATATGGTAGCCTAATGATGTTAATCTTGCATGGTATCAGATATATGTCATACATAATCATGATGTCTTAAATATAATTCAAAGTTTTCTGATTATAAACGAGAGTTTTACATGAACCATGTGACAAAGGACTAGAAACACTCTCTTTGTATACAAAGAAAGATAAAAAAACAAAGTAATGTGTTTCCGATTGTAAAACTGCCAAAGTCATAACATCTCAAAGCCATGAAACTTACTTGTTATCATTCCAGCCCACCACCAAGGTTCATTATAAGTATCCATACCATCCTTCACCTGATTGAGCAATTTTGAAGAGCTCAATGAATCAGAACCTGCCTTCTTGAGACCTTTTTTCTTGATGATGAAGCTAGAACCCAAATAAAAATATACTAGAAGACACGGCTAAAATAGCTCCATCTTGTATGATATTTATAGTTTGCTTTAAGATGATTCAGGTTGTTAATGATGAGGGTTCCACTCTCATATAGCTTATTGCGTCTACAAAAAAAAAAAAAACACAAAGAAATTAGAATCTGAGTAAATCCACTCAAGTAAACTATGTTTATAATCAATAATCAATATAAGAGACCCATACATTCCGAACGATCACTAATTAATTTAGCAATTTTCCTCTAAGTTTTAAAAAAATTCCTTGTGGTAGAAAATTGGAAGACTAGATCACAAATGGCGCAAGTAGAATACACAGAGAGAGAGACATTTCTACTGCAATTAACGTAACAACACTTTTTTCTTTAGAGTTCACAATCAACGACACTTTTTTCTTCCCATCGAAATCCTAAGCAACCAAAATCACTCAATTTCTTTTCCGCTAACGAATCACACAAAATTTAATCTCATGAGCTCTCATCAACATAACAACAGCCACTCACTAGCCTATATTCAAATAATCACAGAAACTGATAAAATCGTCAAACTGTTTTTGATTACTGCCACTAAATCATGAAGATTATTATATATATGTATAGATATCATCAAGCAACAGATGCTTTGTCGAGAAAGTTGTTACAAAATTTTATTGATTTCATTATTTCAAGGGGACACCATCCACATAAGAAGTGATGCTTAATTAAGTAAAAGAGTTAAAAATCCTCATGTTTATATGAAGATAGAATATGGCCGATGGTGAGTCCACAGAACACACCAGGTACATAGCCTATTGCAACTGCTATCCAGCTCAATACTTGATCTTTTTCTTCCTTTTCTTCATCTTCCTCTTGCGTTGTGGCTTCTTTTTTTCCGCCGCAGGTTTCTTGGAGAGGAGCACCGCAGAGCCCATGATTCTCAGCAAATGAAGAAATATTCTGGCTTTGAATCTGAGTGCCTTGTGGTATTGGACCTTCAAGCCTGTTGTGAGAGAAGTTCATCCGCGCTAGAAACGTGAGTTTCCCGAGTACTGGTGGGATTTCGCCAGATAATCCGTTTTGAGATAAATCAAGTGATTCGAGTTTGGTCAAGTTCTCTAGAGATGGTGGAATACGGCCTGTAAAAGCGTTGTTTGACATGTTGAGCACAATCAATTCCTTGAGTAAACCGATGGATATGGGGATGTCTCCTTCTAGTTTGTTTCCAGAGACATCGATGGTTTTGTAGATTGTGAAACCACTCCCAACCAACTCCATCTTTAGTCCTTTGGCCGTCATAGACACAGAGTTTCGATAGTTTCCAGAGTCACGTCCCTCAAACCTACTCGGCATTCTATCTACAATGTCTAAAACCGATGACATTGCACCCCAACCCGCAAAGTAATCTGATGGCAAGACTCCATCGAAGCAGTTTTTCGAAATGTCAAAGATTCGCAGCTTGGGAAAACCCAAAGAATCTCGAGGAGAAGATATTGGCCCATGGAACTCGTTAGAACGAAGGACAAGAATCTGTAGATTGGGCAACAATCTCAACCAGAATGGAAATTTGTCTTTGACTCTGTTGTCTTCCACGTTCAGAAACTCAAGACGCGTGCAATTTATTAGAGACTTGGGAAGTTCTCCTGATAATTGGTTTCCACCAACATCAAGTGAGCTCAAGTGACTACTAATAGATTCTTCTGGAAAAACACCAGAGAGGAATAGAACCGTTAAAGTTGTTGTTGGATAAAACAAGTGTCTCAAGAGAAACCAATTTGCATATTGTTCTAGGAATATTTCCCGAAAACCGATTATCGGAGCCTAAAAAGGACTTTGTAGTGTGTGAACAAAGGAAACGGATTGTGGAATATGTTAGAACTGATATCAAGCATCACCTTTTCACTTCTTTGAATAACATCTGCCGAGCCTTCAAAACCACTGAAAGAATTCTGAGAAATGTTTACATACTGCAACACCGGCTGTAAAGAAACCAACACCGATAGTGCTTAGCACTAGCCCAAGATCGTAATACCCGAGAGACCCGAAAAGAAATAAAAGACTCTTTAAGTATGAAGAAATATATGGAAGAACACTTAGAGAGACTTATGAAAACACTCTTTATTAACTTGTTCAACTTCTTGTGTTTTTTTGTTGTTATGTTTACAAATGAGGGGGTGAGGAGGTATTTATAGCCTCCCAAAACTATCTTACAAAGTTCTAGACTCTTCTTTTACAACCTCCATATTTCCTAGATTTTTTTTTAATTCTCTAGAGTTTTCTACACAAATCTTAAATTAATTAACTAATAGAATTCTCTAGAAACATTTAGAGAAGATGAATATTTTAATGATGTTTCTAAAGAATTCTAGAACTTGTACTCAACTTTGGGTTTAATAATTTTATCATCAAACCCAAAATTAAGCTTAACTCAAAATCAAGTTTAATTTCAATACTCCCCCTTAAACTTGATTTTGTCCATCATCCCGAGCTTCTAGCGAAGTAACTCGAATTGCCCTTTTGGTAATGACTTGGTGAAGATATCTGCAACGTTATCCTCGCTTCGAACTTCCAAAGCTTCAATTGTTCCATCAAGCACCTTCTCCCTTATGAAATGATACTCTAACTCAATATGCTTTGTCCTTGAATGGAACACCGGATTATTAGCCAGCTTGATAGCACTTTGATTATCTCCATAGATTGCAACTGCCTTGTTGATTGGCTCAAACAAATCTTCAAGGAGCCTCCGAAGCCAAATACACTCTTGAGCTGCGAGTGTCGAAGCTTTATACTCCGCTTCAGTGGTAGATAGTGACACCGTTGCTTGCTTCTTGCTACACCATGAAACACTTGTGTCCCCGCATAAGAACACATAGCCTGAGGTTGATTTTCGATCATCTAGATCTCCACCAAAGTCAGCATCCGTAAAGCCATAGAGAGAGACCTTGGCATTATACTTGTACACCAGACCCATGCCAAGAGTTGTCTTCATGTACTTCAATATTTTCTTTGCCGCTTCTAGATGCGGCTTCCTTGGTGCCTGCATAAACCGACTTACAAGACCTACCGCGAAGGCAATGTCCGGTCTTGTAATGGTTAAGTATAGAAGACTTCCTACAAGAGAGCGATAAGGCCGAGGATCAGGTAGTAAGGACCCTTCATCGCGCTTGAGCTTTATGTTGACATCCATCGGAGTAGAACGTGACTTTCCTTCATGTACCCCAAACTTTTCAACAATTCTTCTTGCATAGCTTTGTTGGCCGATGAATATTCCATCCTTTACCCTTTCTACCAAGAAAGTTGTTTAGCTCACCCAACTTCTTCATCTCAAACCTTATCGACATATCTTCTTGTAAACGAGCAATTTCGAAATCGTCATTCCCGGTAATTATCATATCATCCATGTAAAGAAGAACAACCACGTGGACTCCTCCATTCTTCTTAAAGAATAGACTCGGATCAGAATTTGATGCCACATAACCGCAGAACTGAAGAAACTGAGCAAGCTTTCCATACCAGGCTCGTGGAGCTTGCTTTAACCCGTACAAAGCCTTCTTTAGCTTGCACACATAATCAGGATGTTCTCGTGATATAAAACCAAGTGGTTGCTCCATAAATATTTCCTTATCAAGCTCTCCGTATAGAAACGCATTCTTCACATCTAATTGCCATAACTTCCAATCAAAACTTGCAGCTAAAGATAAGAGAGTGCGTACCGTTGTCATCTTAGCTACAGGGCTGAAAGTCTCTTCACAATCTTCTCCATACTTCTGAGAGAACCCCCGAGCAACCAACCTTGCCTTGAATCTATCAACGCTTCCATCAGTTTTGCGCTTGATCCGATACACCCATTTACAAGAAACGGGTTGGACATCCTTGGGTTTTGGAACTAAATCCCAAGTTTCATTCTTCATGAGAGCATTCATCTCCTCCTTCATTGCGGTCTCCCACTCATCAACGTCTTTTGCTTCATCATAAGATGATGGCTCATCTTCATCTAATGGAGCTGCAAAGTAGCATGAGTAGGTAGTGACAAACTTTTCATCTCTGAACCGAGCAGGTTTTACAATGTTCCTTTTAGGCCTTTGACTAGCCATGGAACCATGATCTTCATCCTCATTCTCTTCTTGATTAGTGCTCCCCCTTTCACCTTGATTTTCCATTTCAGGACTTCCGCTCTCATTTGGAATTTTAAGAGTTGGTTCAACAATCTTGGACGAACTCCCACCTTCTTGTTCAACGAAGACTTGAGGTGGCCCGTAGAATGAGAAAACTTCATCAAAAACAACATCTCTAGACACAACATACATGTGCGTCTCTGGATCCATACACCTCCAACCTTTTCTTCGTTCATCATATCCAACGAAGATGCACTTCTTCGCCTTTGCCTCCAACTTTGTTCTTTGAGAATCGAACACATGGACATAACAAACTGATCCAAATATCATGAGATGTTTCACTGATGGCTTCTTTCCGTGAACCATCTCATAAGGAGACTTCATATTATTTGGACTGAGTGGCATCCGGTTGATGACATACGCTGCACATCTCATACCTTCCGCCCATAAGGCCTTAGGTAAATCTTTTCCATATAACCAGCTTCTGCACGTCTCGGTTAGATGCCTGATCTTCCTTTATGCTACTCCATTTTGTTGAGGTGTATGCGCAGAAGTAAACTCTCTCTTTATTCCATGCCTTTGGCAAAAAGAGAGAAACTCCTTGGACATGAACTCCCCTCCATTGTCCGTCCTTAAGGTCTTGATTTTCCGACCTAACTCCCCTTCCACGGTAACCTTAAATTCTTAAAACTTAGAGAATACTTCTGATTTTTCCTTCACAAAGTATACCCATGTGTACCGTGAGAAGTCATCAACGAACAATAACATGTATCGAAACCCGGAATAAGAGGGTGTTCTTGTTGGACCCATTAAATCACTATGGATTCTTTCCAACGGAGCTTTGCATCGTGAAATAGAATTGTCAAATGGAAGTCTATGTGATTTTCCATATTGACAACCTTCACAAATTATTCCTTCATCTTGAATCTTCAACTTCGGGAGCCCGTTAACCAAATCCTTATTCACCATAACCTTTAGCTTAGTCATATTTATATGACCAAGCCTAGCATGCCATATAGAGGCATTATCATTCGTGCTCATCTTCTCCACATAAGAGTTTGAAGCCGATAAGACGTATAGATCTTTGACCCGCGATCAGGTGTGAACCACATCCACCTTTAATTCTTTAACATTCTTCAAGAATTTAACGTCTCTTGGGCCAAATAAAACATAGTTACCTGAGTCTACTGCATTCACCACAGAGAGAAGATTCTTCCTTACTCCGGGAACATGGTATACGTTCTTGAGAGTGATAGGACTTCCACCATCTCCTTCAATGACGACAGTCCCTTCCTTCTCAACTCGGTGGGTTGAATTATCCGCAGTAATAATAGCTTCTTTTCCGTTATGGCATTGAAGACTTGAAAATAACTTCTCGTCTCCGGTAATATGATGGCTACAACCCGAATCCACAATCCAATCATTTTCAAGATTTTTAGTTTTGGATGTACCTAAAGATGTAGCCTCCACCGTGAAACATTTCCCCCAGTCTTAGTCTTCATTATGACCTTTTGATTCTGCCATATTTGTTTCCTTCAACTTGACTCGGCAATCCCTTTTAAAGTGCCCAAGTTTTCCACACCGATAACACTTGAACCGCTTCTTGTCTCCCGTAGAAGATCCTTCACGTTCATCATTATTCTTGGCACCAACATACTTGGATTTAACTTTGAAGCCTTGTTGCCTCCGAGCTACAAAAGCGCTCCCTGAATCATCATTGATTTTAACTCCCGCCATTTACTTGGTTAATGATTCTTGTGAAGCTAGCAGGTTCTCGAACTCCTCCAAGGAAGGTTGTGTAGCCCATCCTTGAACCGAAGTCACAAACGGTGTATACTCGGGTCGTAGACCTCGAATAATAGACCGCTTCAACCGTGCTTCCGAAATCGACTCTTCCGGATTTAGAGTATTAATCTCAGAGCAAATGTTTTTTACCTTTATGAAATACTCTAAAATTGAAGACTCTCCATGCTTCGCATTCGCCAGCTTGTTCTCTAACAATTGTAGCCGAGCTTCATTCTTTTTGTTGAACAATTGATCCAACGCTAACCAAATAGAATTAGCGGATATACACCTTGAGACATGCTAAAATATTCCCGAGGATATTGACCTCTTCAAAGCAAACTCCGCCTTGGCATTCTTCCGGATCCACTCCTTTGTAGCTTCCGCTGTTGCAGCTGCTCCCCTTGGTGGTGTTGTGCTGCTACCGCCGACGACATCCCATAAGTCCTCACTCACCAAGTATGACTCCATACATGACTTCCATAACAGATAGTTAGATTGGTTTAAGATCTCCATTCCCAATCCAACTACACGAACCGTTGACTCCATACTTAGAATAAAACCGAGCTCTCTTTAAACCCCGATCTTGAAAAGAACTGGATCAGAATGGCTCTGATACCATGTAAAGAAACCAACACCGATAGTGCTTAGCACTAGCCCAAGATCGTAATACCCGAGAGACCCGAAAAGAAATAAAAGACTCTTTAAGTATGAAGAAATATATGGAAGAACACTTAGAGAGACTTATGAAAACACTCTTTATTAACTTGTTCAACTTCTTGTGTTTTTTGTTGTTATTTTTACAAATGAGGGGGTGAGGAGGTATTTATAGCCTCCCAAAACTATCTTACAAAGTTCTAGACTCTTCTTTTACAACCTCCATATTTCCTAGATTTTTTTCTAATTCTCTAGAGTTTTCTACACAAATCTTAAATTAATTAACTAATAGAATTCTCTAAAAACATTTAGAGAAGATGAATATTTTAATAATGTTTCTAAAGAATTCTAGAACTTATATTCAACTTTGGGTTTAATAATTTTATCATAAAACCTAAAATTAAGCTTAACTCAAAATCAAGTTTAATTTCAATAACTAGACTCCATAACCACTCTGGTACTTGGCCTTCGATTTGATTGGCAGAAATATCTAAATAAGACAAACTGGTTTTGGTTTTTAGAATTTTAGGAAACTCAACAATATTGCAAGATGATAAAGTCAAGATTTCTATGGGTGAGAGAAGATGGAGACTTGGACTGATCATCAAATTAATCCCTGAAAGATCTAGATAACCAAGTGACATGAAATGTGAGAAAAGACTCAAGTCAACCATGCTTCTTGTATTAATATAAGAGAGGTCAAGGAACGTAAGTGACTTGAGATGCAAGAAGATGTTGAAATCGACCATACCCCTCTCCGTGTTCCATAAAGCAAGATCAAGATACCAGAGCCCAACTAGTTTTGATATCGATGTTGGGATTGGCCCATTGAAATTGTTTTCAACAAGGGATAAAAATCCAAGTGTAGATGGTGAAGAGATATTCCCAATATCAAAAGTACCACTGAAGTCGTTATTTCCCAGGCCAAGGTAAAATAATGAAGGGATCATGAAGAGAGACGATGGCAAATATCCAGACAATGAATTTCCAGCAATCCCAAAATACTCCAATTTAGAGAGGCTACTCATGTTAGATGGGAGCATACCTTCGAAATGGTTAGAAGCAAGGTCGATCAAGGTGAGCTCGCTCAAATTGAGTAGTACTAGGAAACTTTCCACTGAGGTTGGTTGACCCAAGATGCAACTCTGTCAGCTTGTTTAGGTTTCCCATTGAATTCGGTAGCTCACCGGTGAAACCGTTAACAGAAAGATCAAGATTAGTGAGATAAGAAAGATTTCCGAGTGAAGAAGGAATCTTTCCAACAAAGTTGCAACGACCAAGACTTAACACCTTCAGATATTTGAGATTGTCGATGGAATCTGGTAGAATACCTGAAAGATTATTGGAGTCAAGATTTAGACTCTGGAGATGTTGTAGTCTAAACAGACTACTGTTATATCTCAAAGGGCCATTGAGAAAACTGTCCTCAAGGTCTAACTCAACCACCACGCCCTTCTTAGGATCGCAAGAGATACCATCCCAAGAACAACAATCAGTGTTGTTCCTCCAACTCTTTGTCTTCTTATCAACCGACGTCCCATCAGAATGGAACCCTTCAACATAGAACTCGCTCTTGAACTCCCAAAGAGCATCTTTCTGGTCTGGACGACACAAGTGCCTAACAGAAGAAGCGAAAACAATTATTGAGTTAGAAAGAGAGAAGATTAAACACAAGCTCCATATCATCCTCTTTCTTTTACTACAAGAATGCATCATGTTTTTTTGGTTCTTTCTTTGTTTTTTTTTCTGTGAAACGAGTGATGTTGATCATTGGATTGTCTCTCACTTTTATGGAAAAAGTTAAAGCCTGATGCTCCACTAAGCCTGATATTTCCACAATTTAAGATTATTAAATTCCCATTTGAATGCTCCACTAAGAAAAAGTAACAATAAGAAATTGCCGAAACGATAGTATTTGTAGCCTGGTGATTTTCTTCGTCTTTACGCCAGTATTCCGTAATCGAGTTCTTATTGGGTCGCGAGAGAGTCACAGTGAAAGTGGCGATGAACTTTCTAAACTATTGTTGACTTAACAAGGTTACATTTCTTGACTTAACAAGCCTCTTGTGAAGAAGACTACTTGTGCAGCAAGATGAGATATTTCCACAAATTAAGATTATTAGTTTCCATATGAATGCTCCACTAAGAAAAAGTAACAAGAAGAATTTGCTCAAACGATATTCTTCGTCTCTACGCCAGTATTCCGCAATCTACTTCTTATTGAGTCATGTATAAAAAGTGGATTATTATGGCTGTGCCTGTGACTAATGTTGTATGTACTTGAGGGCAAAAAATCTAGAGTAAATAGTAAAAAGTGGAAAGCGATAAGTAGAGTAAATTTTGTCACCATTTCCTTTCCTGCTACATCTAAACTACAACTACTAGAATGATATGAGTTGTCATGATAATTTGAATTAACAATTGTCAAATGTCATATGAATCAATCATTTAACTTCTTATTTTTTTTCTTTAACAAGAAGGTATGTTCTTTCATAGATATAGAGATTTTTGGTGTGTTGAACAATTCAAAACATTATCTTTATGATCAAAATTGTTGAAACACGTATTCCGTCGAATCGAACACCTTGAGATCTAAACGGTCTATTCCGTTAATACGGGATGATGAGATCGACGTGAACATATTAACAATATTGTGTATATTTCCTTATTGCTAAATAGTTATATTTCCTGTAAAGAGCTTGATAAGCAAGTTATGACTTTGTATAAATAAGCCTATTGGCTAATGTAAAAACGAGAGAAACTATTCTACTACTAAGGTTTCCTCCAAAATATATCATGGTATCAGAGGTAAGATCTAATTCATATGGGTTTAAGTTTAGTTTTTTCATAGTAATAGCCACATAAAAGAGGCTTTGTTCGATTTTTGACCGCCTACTGCTGCGAATCTATCTTTCTATTGATTTTTCTTCTTTATCTATTGATCTTCTTATTTTTATTCTTTAAATCTTCTCCAAATTTTGTTTAAATTCGAATTTTTCAACCAAAAAAAAAAATGATGTGATGATTATTGTGTTTTGCTTTGTTCAAAATACAGATTTACAAAAAATCTTTCTTCATGTGTTATTCATCTACTACAAACTCGATGTGACCACGAAGATGATGATTTGAGACGACGGAGATACACAAATACGAAGATGTTGTATTTTCCACTGATTTGACTCTTGACCGAGTATAAACGTCGTTGATGACCGACGGCTTGATATTGACTCTACGACCGAGTATAAACGTTGTTAGTGATCCAACGGCTGGGTGTTATAGCCGCTTTGAAGAACCCTACAATCGGGTATAAACATTGATTACTCGACGGCCTGAGTATAAAGCCAATATTTTGAAGACTTGTCCAATCTCATCCGTGTTACCATATATGAGCTTGCGGGAGGGTATTGGGAGATCTCGGGATGAAGAGATCGACGTGAACATATTTCCTTATTGTTATTAGGAAAGTTAACAATATTGTGTATATTTCCTTATTGGTAAATAGTTAGATTTCTCATTATTAAATATGTAAAGAGCTTGATAAGAAAGTTATGACTTGATATAAATAAGCCTATTGGCTAATGAATAAAGACGAGAGAGACTATACTACTAAGATTTCCTCCAAAATATATCAATCTACATATATAAAATATTGAGTCTCCAAGAACATTAAAGCGGTCCACTTGAAATACAAAACGAGGCTGAAAGAACATAGAACTTCTCTTCTTCGTGATGGCGTGGATGGAGTTTTGGAGAATAAGCAGTGAGTAAAAGAGAGAAAATGAGATGAAACGAATTCAATAACTTTCCTAATAAACTTTCCTAAATCTAACTATTTAGCAATATGTTCACGTCGAACACAGGAGGATATCTCCTTCGAGTCTGTTCCATCTTCCCAGAGACATCGATGGTTTTATATATTGTGAAACCACTCCCCACAAGCTCCATCTTCAATCCTTTGTTCGTTAGATCCGCCGAATTATGATGGTATCCTGAGCCATGTCCTGCAATCCTACTCCATCCACGATCAACAATGTCTACGACCGTTGACATTGCACTCCAACCCGCAAAGTAATCTGTTGGCAAAATTCCAGTGAAGTTGTTTTCTGAAATGTCAAAGATTCGCAACTTGGGGAAACTTAAAGAATCTTCAGGAGAAGATATTGGCCCATAGAACTCGTTAGAATGAAGGACAAGAATCTGCAAATCAGGCAACAACCTCAACCAAAAAGGAAACATGTCACTGAACTTGTTGTCTTCCACGTTCAGAAACTTGAGGCGAGTGCAGTTGATAAGAGACTTGGGAAGTTCTCCTGATAATCGATTGTGACCAACATCAAGTGATCACTAATAGATTCCTTTGGAAAAATAGCAGAGAGATTATTATTCTGTAGATGCAAGACCGAAAGAGTAGTATTGATATTCTCAAAACACCGAGGAATAGAACCGCTGAAGTTGTTGTTGAATAAAACAAGTGTATCAAGAAAAACCAATTCGCATATTGTCTTAGGAATCTCTTTGAAAACCGATTATTGGAGCCTAAAAAGAAAATTGTAGAGTTTGGTAACAAAGGAAAATCCTTGAATATGTTTGAACTTATATCAAGCATATATTTGGCACTTCTTTGAATAATATCAGCTGGTCCTTCAAAACCGTTAAAAGAATTTTGAGAAATGTTTACATACCGCAACACTGGTAGCTTCCATAACCACTCTGGTACTTGAACTTCAATTTGATTTGCGGAAACGTCTAAGTACCTTAATCTTGTTTGTGTTTGTAGGAACTTGAGAAACTCAGAAATATTGCAGGATGACAAAGTCAAGATTTCTGTGGGCGAGGGAAGACGGAGAGTTGAAATGATCTTCAAATTGATTCCTGAAAGATCTAGCTCCCTAAGTGACATGAGATGTGAGACAAGTCAACCCATCTTCTTGTATTCAGATAAGAGAGGTCAAGTTTCTCAAGTGACTTCAGATGCAAGAAAATGCTGAAATCAACCAAACCTCTCCCTTTGTTCCAGAAAGAGAGGTCAAGGGATCTAAGGCCGACAAGTTTTAATATAGATTCCGGGATGGCCCATTAAAATTGTTTTCTACAAGGTATAAACTTTCAAGTTTAGATGGTGAAGAGATATTACCAATTTCAAGAGGAGCACTGAAGTCGTTTCTTACTACAACAAGGTGGATCAACAAGGTGGATCAACGACGGCATCATGAAGAGGGACGACAAAATAGATCCAGAAAATAAATTTCCACTCATATCAAAATACACCAGTTTGGAGAGGCTACTCATGTTAGATAGGAACATACCTTTGAATTGGTTAGAGCGGAAGATGAGGTGAGATCACTAAAATTGAATAGCACAGGAGGAAATTTCCCATTGATGTTATTGAATCCAAGTTGCAAGTCTGTTAGTCGGTTTAGGTTGCCCATCAGAATTTGGTAGTTCACCGGTAAAACCATTTTCAAAAAGATCAAGATCAGCAAGATAAGAAAGATTTCCTAGTGAATAAGGAATCTTTCCAAAGATGTTGCAACCATAAAGACTTAGAACCCTCAATTATTAATTGAGGTTGCTAATGGAATCTGGTAGAATACTTGAAAGATTATTGGAGTTAAGATTAAAACTCTGAAGATGTTGTAGTCTACTATTAGATCGCAAAGGGCCATTGAGAAAACTGTCCTTGAGGTCTAATGGAATCTGGTAGAATACTCGAAAGATTATTGGAGTTAAGATTCAAACTCTGAAGATGTTGTAGTCTAAACAGACTACTATTAGATCGCAAAGGGCCATTGAGAAAACTATCTTTGAAGTCTAACTTAACCACCACGCCTGTTTTAGGATCACAAGAGATACCATCCCACGAACAGCAATTAGTGTTGTCCCTCCACTTCTCTGTCTTCGGATCAAACTCCCATCAATGAAACACAAGCCTTTGGACATGGAACTCGTTCTTGAACTCCCAAAGAGCATCCCTCTGGTCTGGACGACACAAGTGCCTAGCAGGAGAAGCGAAAACAAATATTGAGTTAAAAAGAGAGAAAACTAAACACAGGACTTTCCTTCCAAGGACTTTCTAACGCTCAATATGATGTTCGTCGAAGAGTTCGAAAAGGAGGAAACTTGATTGTGTATTTCAAACCCCAATTAAGTTTTAAATTTATAAATCTAGACACACACTATAAACTACCTTAAGGGCACTGGGCACGGTAACTATTAGTGGTAAGTAAATAGAGGTCAAACCCAATGGAAGAACTTAACAAAGCAATAGGATTTACAAGAAACGATCTAAACTAGATGAATTAGTGTTTTCTTTGGGGTTTTGTCAGTAAACCTAAACACTAAGCAAATATAAATACAATGCATAAATTAAGAACAAGAGAAAGAGCAAACCTTAGACTAAAGACAAAGCATGGATCTAAAAACACAAGATAAATACTAAAAATTAAACAAGACTATAAGACAAACTAAACTTGAAAACTATTTTAGAAAATAATAAGGAAATAGTTGATCATGTGATAGGATGAGATGCTTAAGTATTGAAGACATTTGGGTTAACACCAACATCTACCGCAACAGCCGTAGCAAGCCGTGTTAAAGCTTGTACACGCTTTGTTAATATCAGTGCATCTCCTCATTTTTCCTTTATCGACACTAATTCCCACGAACCATTACTTCTACATTCCCACTCCACATATAGCACAAGCACAAAATCCCTGCGTACATGTAACATGTGCATTGAAACGATTTTGAGAATTTAGCAACACAATTATTTGACCAAAAAAGTACGACTTTAAAACATTACCATAGCAAAGTACTGTCGTTCACGCAAAGCAGTTATGGACTAAAGTCCATGAAACTGATGCATTAGGCGCCAAATATTAATTATAAATTTCGTATTAATTATAAATTTCGGAAAAGTGGATGTGGTCTAGTGTTTTGAGTACTTTTGCCCGGTTTCAAAATCTTCAATTTAAGTCTGATTATAGCAAGTGTGGATGCAAAGATCTGCTTTTCCAAACAATTGTTCATAAATAAATTAAAAAAAAAATGAAATCGGAGGAGCTAAGTTTCCTTTCTGGTCTCCGGAATTTAGAATGGTAGATCAATTTAACATTCAATATGTACGTACTGTATGTGAGTTTCCAGAACACAGCAATTCACCAAAAAGGCCAAATTTTGTGAACATTCAACATTCAAGCGACCAACCAAATTTGGGTTGGCCATTTCTCATATTCTCTAATCAATTTCGAAGACTACAACATTCAACTTCAAAAAAAAAAATTAAAGCTAATCAATTTAAATTCGCTATTTCTCATATTCACTATTTTTCATTTATGGTTTAGATTTCTATAATTATATATTATTTAGGGTTGTCATACTTTACGTTATTGAATTTGGATTTGCTATTTCCCATATAGGGTTTAAATTAATTTCTATTGTTCTGTATTTTTTGTAGTTTGTCATATTTTACGTTATTCAATTTGACATACTTCACGTTACAGATTAAACATTTATGGGGTTGTATTCAACTTAACATTTGAAGTGATTTGAAATGATTTGAGTTTTAGTGAGTTTTTATATGACTTGGTTGAATTATGAAAGTTGTTATAATTTGTTATTAAAGTTATATCAAATCCCACATAAAACCATGAGATTTGAATTTTTATACTTTTAACTAAGAAACTCCATCAAAACATCCTAAAATCACCCTAAAACTCTTAAAATCCACTACTTAAAATATTTCCAATAACAGTGGATTTAATTTAGTTTTTATAAATTCTTGATTGAGTAACATGAGATTAGAGAAGACATTTAGGGGGGGTTATTGGGAAGCTGATTTAGGTAGAATTGAAGAATCTTTGTGGATTTCAAAAGTATAGAGCTTTTAAGAATTTTCAAAGACTTTGATGGATTCTAACAATTATGTTCATCCATATTTATAGAATCCGTACAAAATTCTTACTGATTGTCGTGGATTCTCGTTGATTCTTATTAAAAAAATATTTCATTCTTTTGATAAAGTAATATGATAATGTTTTTCTAGAAAACTTTCTATATACTTATATTCAAATAATGTGTTTATTTATTTATAAAGAAGATAATAGTGACGTGATAGCATTATTCATCTTTCACCATTCAACATTTATGATGAATATAGGTAATACAAGTCTCTTTAAGATTTAAAATTTAAAGTTATTTTGTATATTCTGTCATTGTTTAATCTCTTTTTGTATGACTATGTTTTTTTCATTTTATTGGCATAACAAATCTAGGTTTTTTTTAATCTTTATTGACATAAAAAATCTTGGTTAATGATAATGGAGATTTGTTTGTATTGAAAAAAAATGAAAAAGTCTCACGAGAAACGAGAGAAAAATTGTGTAAAACCTAAAATTATCTATGTTTATTTGAGAAAAAGATTTTAATTTTGTTATTCAAGCTTTGAGAATACAATGGTTAACTCTAGTATTTTGAAAGTATTGATTGATGAGTTAAAAAGTAAAGGATCATTGTTCCAATAACACTAGAATTTAACAGAATTGCAAAATCATGAAATACTTGACTTTTTCAATAACACAAGATTTGAAATAGAATTACAAAATCATCACATAAATAACAAAGGATTTAAAAAGAATTATAAAATCATTACACCAATAACACAAGATTTAAAAAGAATTATAAAATCATCACACCAATAACACAAGATTTTGTTAAGAATTTAAGAATCATTACAACAATAACAATGGAATCTTCAAATTCTTAAAATCTTTATAAATCAATCTCCCACTAACACCCCCTTAGAAATCATTAGTTGAATAACAAGAGATTTTAAAAGAATCACACAATCTTCTAAAATTCATAATCCAATACACCCCTTTAGGGTTTTGTTTATGACTTGTTACAAAGCTTAATGTTTATAAAAATCATAAAAAGTTTTAAGAAAAATGTATATGTCAATAAATTTTACCAAGTTTCCGATAGTTTTAACATGTTATATTGTATATATTTAACGACGAATATATAACGAATATTAACCAAAAAAATTATATATTTGTTTGCTCTGAACACATTTATGTCAACTCAATGTTATTTGTGTCAATAAAAATTAATAATGTATAATGTATTAAACTATTAATAAAGTTATATATGAATATTAAAGACTCAAATGTGTTATTTCTGGAAGTGTCCCTTTAACTTAATACCCAAAAATTTAACTAATTTAGGCTATCAGGCAATACTCTAATTAATGCACCTATTAAAAAAACTCTAATTAACGCACCAAAATACCTAATTAAAATAAAACAATATAATCCAACTAATTATTAAATTATTTCAATTACTAAATTCCTATTTTTAAAGGTGAAATAAATTAAAAAACATCGTTACAGGAAATATCACAGATTTTATAAAAAAGGTTCAAATATCTAGTTTTATATATAGTTACAAAATTTAAATATTTTGAAGTTTTTTACTAAATAGAAAAAAGTATGTACATTAATTTTCTCAAATATTGGACTGATATTAATGAAAGTACTTTTTATTAATTTAACAGAGTGTTTTCTTCATCGTATATTGAAAACCTGTATATTTCAGTTGCACCGATTTAACTAATTCTTTTATATAAAGATATCCACCTATAAATAAACAAAAATGAGAGAAAAGCTTGTGCTAAGTGTCTGATCACTTAATATTACAACAATAATATATTAAAAAAATGCTAATCAAATCCGATATTCCGAATTAAAAATACACTGGAAAATACAAGTCAAAACAGTCGCAGTGAGTTTGTTTCTGAGAATCTTGAAGTTACTTACTCTGCCAATTCGGTAACTATTAATAGGTTACGATAGATTCTTCTGATTCTCTGATCTCAATTCCTTTCTCGATTTCTCGTTTTGATTCTTTTATAGTTTCTTGATCAGCCTTCTCGTTGTTTTCTCTCTATCGTGATTGATTTCCGATGTTATAAAGATGCTGATCCATGGAATCTGCATAAATGTTTTTTAGTCTAGAAGACGTAATTTACATGAATCATCCAATACGACGATCGATATATTATTTTTTGTTCTCGACAAGAAGCGTTATGAGTTCTTTATCAGTTGTTTTGTTCTTTTGATTAGTTTTTCGAATGTAATCTTGATTTGTAATGTTCTCATGGTTTATCGTTCAATGCAAATGTGGTTTTTAGTCTTTGTGGATGAGATTCTGTTTCTTCAAGGAATCAAAAGTCAAATGATGATGTCATGATGATTGTTTTAGTGATCTTTGGATAACAATAGGGTTAGGGAAAATTCAAACCATTGGTTGGAGAGAGAGTGTTTCCGAAGCTAACGATGGATAATGCACTTTTATACGTGGCTTCTGTGTACGAATCATTTCATGATGAACCTAAAATATTTGATGATTTCTTGAGTATCGCAGGGGATGTTACCGCTAATAGGTATGAATTATCCTTCTCTGTGAATTTGATGATTCTCTTTTCTATCATCAATTCACATTAATCTACATAAAAAAACCCAATGTGAATTTGATGATTTTCTTTTCTTAGAATCGATGGAGCTAATGGCATTGTGACGATGACTCAACTCATGAAAGGTCACGAGAATTTGCTTCAGGGACTAAGTGTCTTCTTTCCTATTGCCAAGAAAATGCCTGATGTAGAGACTTTTGTGAAGAACGTTAAGGTATAGAATTGCTAAAACGGTAAAACCAGTCCTAATTAAGGAAACACCATTTTTGGATATTTCCTTCTTTGCTAACTTTCTGACTTATATAACACGAATTCGTGGATATGCAGACAAGATTCGTGAGCGTTGATAGTTATGTATATAAATCAGTTCTCGTTACAGTGAACATGTATAAAGATAGAAAGAAGTCCTTAAAGGTGGTGCGCAAGGAGGTAGGTCCATGGTGGACTATTTAGAGTGGCATTGCACTTGTGCTTCTTTTTTTTCTTGGTTTATTTGGTTTATTATATATCTTGCAGGTCCTTGACCTTCTCTATTTGATTTAACCGAGGAGTTTTCCAGAATTTTCCAGATTTGATCCTTCCGCAGCATAACTGCATAAATGTACTGTGGCTTCTTTAGGATGTGTGAAACAGAAAACACCATTCTCAAACATGTTTAGGTATAAATGGACGATGTATAGTTTATTAATAAAAGCATTTTTTATTCTACTCTATTTTGCACACTAGGAATAGAACCCCCGCTTCGCGGAGGTATTTTTCGTATATTAAAACTTAAACAACAAAATTAATTTAAATTATTATAAGTGAAAATACATAAAACAAAAAATGATGATAAAAATACGTAAATATTCAGAAAATTATAATTCTTAAAAAAAAGAAATAAAAAGATACGATCTTCCTAAAAAACAAATTTTTGGATTATTAACAATATAAATGGAAAGTTACAAAATAATTCAAATATAAAAAATTTGTAAAATATTTTCAAAGAATTTAACTACTAAGATAAAAAATAAAAATAAAATAAAAAATTATAAGACACACAACTCTATAGAGAATTTTTTTGTAGTGTTAAAAAGTTATATATAAAAACACGCAATACAAAAAATATGATGTTTAAATACATATTTGTTGGAAAATTATCATATGTTGGATTTTTTACTTTTTTATTCTTTATTTTGGGCAACCCATCGAGATAGATAACATACATTTTGATAAACCATTATATCAAGAATCACTATCAAATGACCCTTAATTTTATGTGATTTTGAGCGATATAAATAATCTTGAAAAGACATAAGTGAAAATGGTTATAACAAAAATATACTTAATTGATGAAAAGACGCAACCACAAATGACATTTATTGGATTAAAATTTGGATTAATAGAAAGATCCTAATAATAATTTTGAAAAACGCAACTACTTCATCTGCAATTGGCATTTATTCAGATTGCTATTATAGATAGATTAATGTATTAAAAATATGAAGATCTTCATTATTAATTATGTATATTTTTATTAAATAAACGGTTAAAACAAAAAGGTATATAATGAATAATAAAAAGATGAAACAATAGAAGATTGTTATCTCTTCTATTTTGAAATGCACAAGTTACTGGAAATGGTTTAATAAAAAAACTGTAAATATATATTTTGTAAATTTTAAATCACATAATGATGCGTTATGCAGGAAGCGATTTGGAGTGAACAATATAGATCGAAATAGGACAGATTTGATGTCAAGTAAATGAACGTTTTGGGCTGCGAAGGTTCCTGGTAACGATCTGTAGTAATCAGCACGAAACGTAACCGGATAGATAGGAAGATCGGGATCAACACAACTCGTAAAGCCGAAGCACCGGAGCTGATAAAGAAACCCGTTGAGCTAACACCACACCTGGATAAAGTCGCCACCACCAGATGATAAAGACGCTCGAAACCACCACCAATGACTCTCCCAAAATCAAAGGATAAAGGTAAAGATCTAAACAGATCCAAAGGGGTCACAAAGACTCTCCAAATTCCTTGAAAATACTGTGATTTTTATTCATGCATAAGAGCCTCAATATATAGAGGAAATACAAGTATTTTCGTCCATTGGACTTACAATAAATGTATCCCCTTTTATTGATGTATGTGAACACTTCCTCCTCTGTTTTCTTTTGTACCGATTTACAAATTCTTCTATGGTCCCTGCCTGCGTTTATCAAATAAGCACTTACTTGGCATGTTTAATCCATCACAGCATCTATTATGGAACTGTTGCTGGTGCTCGCGAAGCCTTCATCAAGAACAAAACTCACCCAACAAAATGCTTTCTGAATATCGATTTTCCTACTGATATTGCTAACCATAAGGTAAGTCTCATCGCAGCTTTTAACAACATTCTATCATTTGAATCTGAAGCGAATCTGAGAATATTCTAACTCACACACCTGTAAATTGCTTCCATGGTAGATATCTCTTCATCTGATTTTGCTTTTGTTTGGATTTTAAATTCAGGATTGAATAAACTCTTTTTCTGTTGCAAAACTCGAAATTTTGCTACATCTTTGCTTCTCCATTTGTGAATTCCCTTGGCCTTAGTTTTTCTGGTGCACGATCTCTTAGTTTTCAAAAGTTTGGACTTTGTGCTCTTTATATCTAAAAGTTGTGTCTGCTTTTTACTGGTTTTTATATATCTGGTATTTCTTGTATGTCTAGTTTAGACGAAAACATTGTGACTGAAAACAAAACTCATGTTCGTGTCTATTGCCTCATGCAGATATCCAAGACGTTGCAGGTCTGGGCTGCCTCTCTGTTTCAAGAGGTGATTGATATCTTTCTCTCTCACTCACTTTACATAGTAAGTATTGTTTTGGTTTTTGACTTGGTGAAATCATTCAGATCCACCGTATGAGAGCAAAGGAAAGGAGAAGGATTAGTTTTATGTTCCAAGAGACAAAGTTTAGACGAAATCAAGAGAGACACTTTTACAGCTGGGAGATTTAAGGCTCTCTTTCACAATCGTGCCATCCATTGCAGTTGCATTTTGAAACTTAGAAATTCCTTTCACATGCTTCTCGGATATCGACGTGAAGCTCTTGCTGGTGTCAACCCTGTGAACAACAAGCTTTTGAAGGTATGTTTCATTTTATCATTTCTAAATCAAGAATATTCTGTTAAAGTTTCTGAATTTTTGTATGTATTGACATTTGACAGGACATGAGCTGCCTTTGCAAAACAGGGCTCTCAAGTGATATCACTGTTGTTGTTGATGATGTGAAGTTCCATTTCATAAGGTATAAGACTTTTTATTATTATTCTTTGATGCTTTGCTTTCTTCCTGAGTTTGGTATCACTTTATTTTTTTTTAGGTAAGTAAGTATGTGTTTGATTGTTGAGACATAGAATTTCTGTGAATCTGTGAGAAAAACCAGATTATTATCATAGGAACAATGCTTGATTTAACTAGCGGTTCTTAGTATACAAAAACTATTAGATCATGTTAAGCTACATAGATCTAGCTACTAGTTATGTGTATGACTTTTCTTATGGTTATGTAAGCATGTAACTACAAGGGTTTGTGAATGCGTGTATGATGGTCTATACAGAGCATTTGATATTTATTTCAAGGTTTGATTATACTCAATCTTGTTCTTTTTATGTTTTTTCTCCAAAAGATCCAATATTGAATATGAATCTTGAAACTTGTCAGGAGCAACCATGGCTATCCGATAGAGACAAGGAACAGCTGCTCGGCAACATCATGGACTACCAAAGACTCTCCATAGACGCTTGTGCTCATGCTTCACATAACAACATGTTATCTCTCCGAGTTGTTCTTCAAGTCCTCTTCTTCGAGCAATGCATCTCAAACAAGATTATCTTCGGAAGCATAGCTAATTTCTGAATATATTGGATGCTAATTTTTGGATATTGAATATTTTGTTTTGGTATTTTAATTTTTTTTTTGTGGCTTTTTACTAGTAGTCGCAAATCAGTTGCTTAAGTGTTACTTTTTTGCGACTACATTTTACTGTTTCTTAGTCGTAAATTAGTCATGAGATTACTTTGTGACCACTATTAGTGAGATTTTAATTTCGTCTTTCATTAGCTGCAAATCTATGACTCGAAGTTTCTGTCACAACTACGTCTCTAAATTACGACTGATTGCGGTTGTCATAGATTATTCGTTTATATGTGACTTGTTCGTAGAGTCACTATTTCGTCGCAAAGTAACGTCTGTTTTGTGACAAGAAAAATTAACGACCAAATATTTGCGACTACTGGTTTCGGTCCCAAATAAGTCGCACATGTGTCATTTGCGACCATTTTGGCACGCTTTTGTTGGTCACAAAGTCCGTGTTTTCTTGTAGTGTTTGATCCATTAAGCTCATCCAGCATGTCATCCAATCGTGGTATAGGATAACGATACTTGATAGTAATCTTGTTTATAGCTCGGCTATCCACACACATCCTCATCGAACCATCTTTCTTTGGAACAAGTAGAGCTGGAACAGAACAAGGACTCATGCTCTCTCTCACATAACCCCTTGCAATAAGCTCCTCTACTTGTCTCTGCAACTCCTTAGCTTCTTTTGGATTACATCTATAAGCTGGACGATTTGGTAGAGGTGCACCAGGTAACAAATCGATTTGATGCTCAATACCTCTAATAGGAGGTAATCCAGGTGGTAAATCATCAGGAAACACATCACTATAATTAATCAGAAACTCCAGCAACAATGGATGTGTACTCATCTTCCATGCTCCATCAATATTCTAAACCACCAGTAGTGCAAAAACCTCTTTACCCTCATCAAGCTTACTCACAACAAATGATTCTCCCAAGAAAAGACTCTCCCTACAACTCTTTTCTTTCAATTGATCGGTTCTGTGTAACAGAGTAAGAACAAATGGTGCCAGCGTGATATGCTTCTTATCCTTATGAAAAGAATAAGTGTTCATGTATCCATCATGCATAGCTCTCCTATCAAACTCCCAAGGCCTCCCAAGCAATAGATGACACGCATCCATTGGAATAACATCACAAAGAACTTCATCTTGATAGTTCTTCCCAACAGAAAACGAAATCAGAACTTGTTTAGATACCTGCAGTTTCCTGCCATCATTCAACCACTTCAACTTGTATGGTTGTTTATGCTTCTCAGTAGGCAAACTCAGCTTCTCCACAAGTGTACTAGACGCCACATTAGTGCAACTCCCACTGTCAATAATCAGATTGCATACTTTTCCTTTAATTGTGCAACGAGTCTGAAAGATGTTTTCTCGCTGTGTTTCTTCTACAATAGGAACAGAATGCAAAACCCTCTGAATTACCAACAATTCTCCATCATCAGGTTGTTCAACGATCCCTTCCTCTTCACCTTGAACCTTATGATCTGCTGCCTCCAAGTCAAGAGAATCCTGCTTTATCTCTTCTTCTATCTCTTGAATCTCTTGAACTGTCATAACTCTGCGATTAGGACATTCAGCTTGGAAATGCTCAAATCCTTGACACTTAAAGCACTTCTTCTTCATATTATCTTTTGTAGGTGTTGCTGTAGTCTTTCCTTCAATCTTCTTACTATTGCTGCTAGCATCACCTTTAAAATTCCCTCTTGGATTCAATGAAGAACCAGAAGTGTAAGTTCTGGTGTAAGGCTTCTTTCCCATCTTAACCTGATTCTCCACCTTGATAGCAAGCTTCTTCACGTCATCAAGAGTCCAGTATGTTTGCAACTCCACCTTAGATGCAATCTCTTAACATAGACCATGTACAAAACGCACAATAGTCCTTTCTTCAGGCTCCTGAACATCACAACGCAACTGTAATCAAACTCCCTTGTATACTCCTCAACAGTGCGTTTCTCTTGCTGCAAGTGTGTAAGCTTCAGGTATAGATCTTGCTTATATTCATCTGGTAAAAATCTCCTCTTCATAAGTCTCTGTAGCTTCTCCCAAGACCTGACACGAGTCTTGCCTTCTCTAACACGCCTAGACTTAAGAGTATCCCACCAAAGACTAGCATAACCCTTCAGTCTCAAAGTAGCTACCTTAAACTTCTTCTCATCGTCATAGGTATTATATTCAAACGCCCTCTCCATAGATCTCAACCAATCTAGAAAGTCATCTGGATTCAGATTACCTTGAAAATCGGGAAACTCCACTTTGAATTCTTCATCACGACGATGATGCTGCTGTTGTGGACGGTTGTCTCTTCTCCTTCCACCACGTTCTTCACGATCAGAATCAGAACCATGAGAAGAACCTCTACTGCCTTCACTAGACGCTTCATCTGCCTCAACCCTTCGTCTTTTAGGTTGATCTTGTGCATCTCTTCGATTAACAGCCACAACCATCTCTCTGCTAATACGTTCAGCATAGGCTTGATTAAGAGTAAATCCTCTGGGTAGATGCATCGCAATGATTTGAACAAGAGGATAAACGAAATACTTCACTCCAGCAACCTGGATTTGCTCCGATACCACTTTGATGCGTTATGTAGGAAGCGATTTGGAGTGAACAATATAGATCGAAACAGAACAGCTTTGACGTCAAGTAAATGAACGTTTTGGGCTGCGAAGGTTCCTGGAAACGATCTGGAGTAATCAACACGAAATGTAACCGGATAGATAGGAAGATCGGGATCACCACAACTCGTAAATCCGAAGCACCGGAGCTGATAAAGAAACCTGTTGAGCTAACACCACACCTGGATAAAGTCGCCACCACCAGATGATAAAGACGCTCGAAACCACCACCAATGACTCTCCCAAAATCAAAGGATAAAGGTAAAGATCTAAACAGATCCAAAGGGGTCACAAAGACTCTCCAAATTCCTTGAAAATACTGTGATTTTTATTCATGCATAAGAGCCTCAATATATAGAGGAAATACAAGCATTTTCGTCCATTGGACTTACAATAAATGTAGTCAAGACCAGAAATCAAAATACTACTTAATTAAGTCCAGAAAACTAGGTAGAAATGTGTTAAAAATTAGGCAATAGTAAATATGGAAGACCAAGACCGAAGACTAATTGAGTTGAATGACTCTTGGCTTCAAAATGACCCTTGAGATCATTTAGCTTCCTTCTGGTCGAACTCCCTTGCTTATTTTATAAGACTTTATAAGACTTCGAATTTATAAGCTTTTTATAAGACTTGATTCACAAGTCTGATGTGCAATTTTCAGAAGTCTACCGTGTATTTTCAGAAGTCTGCCAAAAACATCATAGTGTAAGTCAGTCAATTCTGTTTCTCAACTCCTTGCGTATCATCCTTGTCTTGCATGCTTGCTCCCGCATCACATAATAATAAAAATGGTTCTTTAATAATTAAGCTAATCGTACTTTAATAATTAAATTGTATAATGACTCAATAAACAAGAATGAAATATGTCCCAGTTAAGTTGGTAATTCACTTCTACATAATGGACAATAATGGCTAGTTTCTAGCCACTTCACAACACATTCACGATCAAACCTATGACCACAATATAGTTTTACGACTTCAGATCCTACAACATAATGTTCCAAACAAATTATGCATTGAGTGTCTTTACAATTGATATCCCCACATCTGCATCATGTATAGATATCAACGGACAAAAAAATTATTGTAGAATTACTTGCTGGTATGAAATTTATATCTTCTACTTCCAATGATCGTTGAATTACTTCATTTAATTGATTATTTTCTTCAAATACGAGATAGAATCGATGTAGAATTTCGGCTAAAATTTGATTATTTTGCTGATTAACTTCTGCAACAATAGGTGAACCTCAAAGGAAAAAAAAGAATTGAAGCAAATTCCTTGGACTATATTATGGAGATAAAGTTACATCTCTAGCAATAATAACGACATTTTTTATCATTCTTACCGATGAATCAAAATCGATTCCCGATAAAATAAATGAATATAACAATTCATTTTATAAAGAATCAAATGATCCTTTTTATGTGGTTTTCAAAAGACATAAGTGAAAAAAAACAATTTTTGATAATTGAAAAAAAACAATTTTTGATAATTGAAAAGACGCAACCACAAACGACATTTCTTGAATTAAAATTGAAATTTATAAAAAAATACTAATAACAATTTTGAAAAGACACAACTTATTGAAAGACAATTGGCATTTATTCAGATTGTTATTATAGATAGAGAGAGCGATACAAATACTCAAAACTAAGAGACTTAAATTAAGCGATATTATCCTCAAAATTAAAACACACAAACGTTTGACCAATGCGCAATAATGTAAACTAAAGAATCTATATTAGGCCTAATCTTCGAGGTTATCAAAACAAAATAATGAATATCGAGAACGAGTTTGAATAATGAAAAGAATAAAGTCGAGTAAAGCAATATGATCGTTCGACGATCAAAACCAAGATCGTAAATGAAGTTAAGTAACACAAAAATTTATAATCAAAGAGAACGAAGCAGAACATACAAAAAAAATTGATCAATCATCAGTGACATCAGTCGAAACAATAAAAAATAAAAAAATGAGAGGGAGAGAAGTCATTTTTGAGAACTGATATAGGATAAAAATTCACATTTTATTTCTATTAATTGTATAGCAAAAAGTACAGAGAAAATAGATGATGCTTAAGAAGGGTATCAATTGAGAAAATATAAAACGTTTGGTTTAATGGGAATAGTTAATGAGAATAAATGACACATGTTGGATTAATGGAAGGATTAACTACAATCGTTGGATTATAATTATTTTTTTTTAAACAAAAAATCTATCAATAACATTGTTAACATACCGCTGGATGCAAACCAAAAACCATGTGTAGTCTTGTAGATCAACTTTCCACATATTTGAAAGATTTCTGAAGTAAGACCGATAATTCATACTAATAAAAAGTTAAAAATTCAAGTTTACTCAATAAAGAAAAATACCAAAATAAGAAAATTTATGTGAAAAAACTCTTTCAAAGACTAAAGACAAACCTTGTAAAAGTTATTTGTGACGTGTTCTAACTTATCTTGTAGATATAACTTTACAAAAACAAATAATTCAACATATATAAGTTTTTTCGAAGAATAAATCAGATAGACGAGTTAAGAAATCTCTTTTTTTGATTCACCATTATAGCATGAATCATTATCAAATGACTTTTTTTATGTGGTTTTGTAATATAAATAATCTTCAAAAGACATAAGTGAAAAGAAGTAATTTTTGATAATTGAAAAGATGCAACCACAAATAATATTTATTTTGCTGAGTCGATGCAGAATTTCGGCTAAAATTGATTATTTTGTTGATTAACTTCTGCAACAATAGGTGAACCTAGAGGGAAAAAAAAAAGAATTGAAGTAGATTCTTTGGACTATATTCTGGAGATAAAGTTACATATCTAACAATAATAACGGCATTGTTTATCATTCTTACCGATTCCCGATAAAATAAATCAATATAACAATTCGTTTTATAAAGAATCAAATGATCTTTTTTATGTGATTTTCAAAAGACATAAGTGAATAGAAGCAATTTTTGATAATTGAAAAGAAGCAATTTTTGATAATTGAAAAGACGCAATCACAAATGACATTTCTTGAATTAATATTAGAATTTATAAAAAAACACGAATAGCAATTTTGAAAAGACACAACTTATTGAAAAGGAATTGGCATTTATTCAGATTGTTATTATAGATAGATTCTACGCGCTTAAAACAAGAAGACAGATAAATTGACATGAAGTACTCGAGATTACCTTTGTTATGTACATTATGTAAACTGAGCTTTTCCGGTTAGGATCTCTGAACCGTTCTAGACTTCGGTTTAGTTTGATTCTTCTCACATGCACAAATGCTTTTATTAAATAGATATTTTTCTGGTTACCAACTAACGGTAAATATGCGGTACCCTACATATCGGGTATATCTAGGTTAGAATGCAACAAAATCCTTTTTAATAGAGTTAAATTTCATTTTAAAAAAAAAAAAACAGATTTAAAATCTGTTAAAAGTATCTCCAACCACAAACCTCATTTTGAGGATGGCATATTCTCAAAATAAAGATTTGAGAGTACATTATTCCAATATTAGAACCTCAAATCCATCTCTAAAATAATTTAAATTTTGTATTATAATTCTCAATATTAATAATAATTAATTATAAGGATAAAATTTTCATAAATAAATATAAAACATACATTCAATAAAAACTTACATAAAATACTAAAAAAAAATATTACAAAATAATAGAAAATTACATATAAACGACGCCTACTTCATAATTAATAACTTCCGTTTATTATTTTTTTTATTATTAAACGCATATATCTCGTCGTCTTCACTTTTCAAGTTTTCATCTATTCATTGCTTCATCTTTTCATCGACTGAGAATCACAGTCTCTTCATCTCCAGTAGGGGTGGCATTGGTTATTCAGCTCGATTCGGTTTGGATTATTTGGGTTGTGGATCCTATTTAAAATAGATTCATTCGAGATCAAGCCGTAGTTCGGTTCGGTTCGGTTCAACTAACTATGGCAGCTTTAGAAAAAAAAAATCTATATAATCAACTGTTTTTAATTAAGATTATAGATTTTTAATATATTAAATATATTTTCTATATATTTAATTAATAATATTTGTTTTTAATGAATTTTGATTAATCAATTGGATTTTACAAAAATCAAGATCAGTTCGATTCAGGATCGGGTAATTCAGTTTACAAATTTTTATTCCTTTCGAACTATTTTATAATTCGGTTTGAATTCGGATTCATAAATTTTGGTTCGGTTCAGAAATTTTTCCCAGCCCTAATCTCCACCGAAACATCATCTTGTTAACCATTTCAATTCGCCTGACTTTCGCTTTTATTGGGAACTCTCGCCGATGCTAAAACTATATATATTTTTTTTGAACATTAGATGCTAAAACTCTTTCCACTTGTTTTCTTGTACTCAAACTGTTTCTTCTTGGGAAAATTGGAAAAATAAGTCAAAAAAATTAACTTATTGTCCTACTATACCTTTTATAACTTTTGTCAATTTTTTACTAAACTATCTTTACATAAATATTAAAAAATTCCAATAAATTATTTTAAAATCAGAAAAAATCAGATTGTATTATGAAAAATACATAAAAGCAAAAAACTATAAATTTATGAAAACATTTGCTTGCAAAAACTATTTTTTTAATGTTCTATCGAAATTTAGAATTCATATTCTACCTTATACGATTTATTATAGTACGTGTTCTGCTATTTGCACTATCATCTACCAGTCGTAGAATACACATTCTAACATTTACTATGTCGTCTACTCAATGGTAGAAGTCGTCATTTATGGTAGAGTGTCATAAAATGTGTTTTCTACCGTTTGCTCTTTCTACTACTAGAATTAGAATACATATTCTACAGTTTTGTCTTTCTTCTGCGAAATGTAGAATATGTCTTCTACCAATTCAGCTAAAAAAATCTGGAATATCCTAGCCGAAAATATTGTCCGGTTTATTAAAAATTCATTTTTCTTAGGGTTTTTTGTTAGGGTTTTTTCTAAAAAAATCGTTTTTCTTAGCCGTGGTGGTGGTTTGCATTCAAAACCTCTTCTCTTTCAACCATTCTCTCGACTTTCTCTCTTTTTCTCAAGGTTTTTTTCCTCTCTGTGTTATTTCTGTTCAGGTTAATATGCGGCATATCTATGTAAAATGTGGTGTATGGAAATCGGATGTGAACAAGGAGTGGAGATTCATCATTGATCAAGAAAAAAAGGTGGTATATTACTTGATTTGGAATCTATTACTAGTCTTGACGAGTTAAAGAAGATGGTTTTAGAGGATTATGGAATCGAACAAAGCATTAGTTATGTCGAGTTCAGTTATCTACCTAGCGATTTGATCAGTACCTCAGGATCTCCTCTAGTTATTATCACAAATGATCGACAAGTGAGAAATTTTGTTGGATATACAAGGAAGTATTTGTCGGTAGAATTGTGTGTGACATTTACAGCTACAGTTGACAATCAAAATAGTAGAATCAACATCGATTTGAATAAGGAACCATCTCATTCACGTGTTGGAGAAGATGATGTTAAGTTGTCTGAAAAATCAGAAGAATTTGTGAATGTGGCTAAGGTGAAGGATGACTCTGATGTTGATGTTGATGGTGATGATGAAGTAATGTCTGAAAACAAAGAAGACAATCAAAAGAAAGATCAGTTTTGGTCAGTGGATTATGTAAAGAAGGGACAACATTTCGGAAGCAAAAACGTTTTGAAGGCAACTCTGGAAATTTGTGCAATGAAGTATAACTTTGACTACAGGGTTGTCCAATCTACTACAAGATGGTGGAGTATACGCTGCAAAGATAACATATGCAATTGGGCTGTTCGCGCGGAGTCTTTAAAGGGATCTTCCTATTTCAAAATCAACAAGTATGTGGCTGAACATACATGTGCTCCTTCAAGGAAAAACAAATCCGGTAGGACAGCTTCAGCCAAAACAATTGGCAATCTGATTATGCATAAGTATGAGGGTGTCAAGGAAGGGCCTAAACCGAATGATATTATACAGATTATGCGTGTAGACCATGGTTGTGAGATCTCTTATATTCAAGCATGGGAGTCCCGTGAGTATGCAGTTAACGCTGTTAGAGGTATTCCGGAGAAAAGTTATGGTAGAATACCAAAATACTTGCACATGCTTAAAGAAGCTAATCCGGGTACGCATACTGATTACAAAACTGATTACGATGGTAGATTCAGATATCAATTTGTTTCTTTCGGTCAGTCTATTAGAGGGTTCTACAACGCTATTCGGAAGGTCATTGTTGTTGATGGTACGTACTTGAAGAGTAAATACAGAGGAACTCTACTTGTCGCTACATCTTTAGATGGTAACTCTAATTTGTATCCAATTGCATTTGGGGTTGTTGATTCAGAGAATGACAAGTCATGGGAGTGGTTTTTAATACAACTAAAGGTTGTCATCGCATATGGGGAAAGCTTGGCTTTTGTGTCAGATAGAAATTCTTCAATTGAAAAATCTCTCGTGAAAGTGTACCCTCTTTCTAGACATGGAATTTGCATTCACCATTTACTGAATAATGTGGTAACATATTTCCATGGAAAGGGTTTGACTGGCCTCGTTCCAAAGGCTTCAAGAGCATATAGGATTGCTGATTTTGAGAAAGACTTCAAAGATATATGGAATATTAGTCTTGTCATTGGAAATTATCTGCAGGATGCTGATGTGAAAAAATGGGCTCGTTGTCTATTTCCCGGTTTCAGGTATGATGTTAGGACCAAAAATCTTGTTGAATCGATAAATGCTGCATTGGTGAAACCAAGAGAATATCCAGCCATTCCTTTGTTGGATAGCATCAGAGAGATGTTAACCAGGTGGTTTTATGAGCGTAGAAAATTAAGCTCTGAGCAGAAGCACCCTTTAACGATTGAAGTGGAGAAAAAGATAGCAAGAAGGATTGGGAAGAGTAAAACATTTATTGTTTTCCCGATTGACCATAACCGATTTCAAGTTAAAGGCGACAAATTCGACTGCGTTGTTGATTTGGGCCGTAGAACTTGTTCTTGTGGAAAGTATGATTTGTTGAAGATTCCTTGCAGACACGCCATCAGTGCAGCTTTTTCGATAGGCAAGGAAGTTTACCCGTTCACAGATGAAAGTTATACTACAGCTGCATGGAGAACGCTTTATGAAGAAAGAATTAATCCAATAGGTGTTCCTGAAGATGCATGGCGTGTTCCAAAGGATGTTGAACATGCTAAAGTTCTACCACCTGAAACACGAAGAACTGCAGGTAGACGAAGGAAACGGCGATACGAAACAGTTGAAGACAAGATACGGTCGTCACAAGGATCACAAAGATCTAAGAAGCATAAGTGCAGTCGGTGTGGTATCGAAGGTCACAAAAGAGGAACTTGTGAAATAGCAATATAAAAAGTTACACTTTCTCTATCTTCTTATGGCATCATTTCATTTTGTGTTGAATTTGGTTATGAATTACATTTTGTGTTTAATTTGGTTATGAATTTCATTTTCTGTTGAATTTGGTTATAATACTGCAGCACGTAGCTTCTGAAAGGCGTGAGTAAATACGAAATTAACCATCACTTTACCAATCCCACCGTTGATTATGTAGCTCCTTATGTCACTGTGTTAGATACCAAAATTTAGTCTGATCAGAACACGTACGAGCCTCCCAAAATTTGATTATGCAGCAAAATTTGGTTATAATACTGCTGCACGTAGCTTCTGAAAGGCGTGAGTAAATACGAAATTAACCATCACTTTACCAATCCCACCGTTGATTATGTATCTCCTTATGTCACTGTGTTGGATACCAAAATTTGGTCTGATCAGAGCACGTACGAGCCTCCCACGTTCTTTTGAAAATGGTGGGTTGAAACTAGTTTTTTGAAAATTTTCAGATTCTGTTGATTTTTTCCCAAATTGTGACGCGATTTGTGGCTGGATTTTAACTCCGATTGAAACACCGTAAGATGTTGGAGATTCTATGAAACAAGATCTTTTCATAGATATCTTATATGTGATCTGCATCCTCCTGCTTATTCTGGAATTCGCCTGCAAACGTCCCATCTCGCACATGTTTTCTGCAAATTCTCAGATTCTGTTGATTTGTTCCCAAATTGTGACGCGATTTGTGTCTGAAGTTTAACTCCGATTGAAACACCGTAACATGCTGGAGATTCTATGAAACGAGATCTTTTCATAGACACCTTATATGCGATCTGCATCCTCCTGCTTATTCTAGAATTTTCCTGCAAAAGTCCCATCTCGCACACGTTTTCTGAAAATTCTCAGATTCGGTTACAGGTTTTTCAAGTTAAAAGACGTTTGAATGATCTTAGATCGATCGTGAATGGGCAAGGAACGTGAGCAAAGTAGTAAGAAGTGGTCATTGTCGGAGCTCAGATCGATCGATCCTTACTTGGAACGATCGATCCAACAGAAGGAGAGAAACATATGATGTTGGAACGAACCAAGCTTTGAAGATCGATCGTTCAGCTTCAGATCGATCGATCCCACTACGGATCGATCGATCTCATGTTTAACGTACTATTTCAGATCAAACCAAGCTTTGTAGATCGATCTTTTAGCTTCAGATCGAACCAAGCTTTGAAAACTATTTTTGATTTTTTCCCAATTTGTGATGCGATTTGTGGTTGGAGTTTAACTCTGATTGAAACGCCGTAAGATGCTGTAGATTTTATGAAACAAGATATTTCCATAGACACCTTATATGCGATCTGCATCCTCCTGCTTATTCTGGAATTCGCCTGCAAAAGTTCCATCTCGCACACGTTTTCTGCAAATTCTCAGATTCTGTTGATTTGTTTCCAAATTGTGACGCGATTTGTGGCTGGAGTTTAACTCCGATTGAAACACCGTAAGATGCTGGAGTTTCTATGAAACTAGATCTTTCCATAGACACCTTATAATCTGCATCCTCTTGCTTATTCTGGAATTCGCCTGCAAATGTCCCATCTCGCACACGTTTTCTGCAAATTCTCAGATTCTGTTGATTTTTCCCCAAATTGTGACGCGATTTGTGGCTGAAGTTTAACTCCAATTGAAACACCTTAACATGCTGGAGATTCTACGAAACGAGATCTTTCCATGGACACCTTATATGCGATCTGCATCCTCCTGCTTATTCTGGAATTCACCTGCAAAAGTCTCATCTCGCACACGTTTTCTGAAAATTCTCAGATTTTGTTACTTATTAAAGGGGTAATTTAAATTTTGTATTATTTAAAATATTAGGTGGACAATGTTTTTAAAAAAAGTATTAATGAGACAATACCTTTCAAAATATGTCTTAATTTTCCGATTTTCCCTTTCTTCTTCTACGTACTTAAACTTCTCTTTACATGTCATATATCTGTCACCGAAAATTTTCTCTCAATATCCCTAAAACCTCTGTAAATTGTGTGAATTCATGGTTTTTTTTAGTAAATTCCGTTTTGCCATCTTAAGAACTATTTTCTAACATGAAACTCAAAGAAACAAAATAAAAACCATATTTTTGTTTTTTAGTAAATCCCTTCTGAAATTTTCAGTCGCAAAACGACGCCTACTTTTTATTAATATAAAATGACAAAAGTGCCCCTCGAATCCACAGATTAACTACTACTCTTCAACTGTTTCATTTCATCTACCTTCCTCTCCTCATTTCCTACTATTTCTAATCTTACACCAATTCCTAAGAACACCAAATCTAAACCCCTAAAAATCAACACAATGAAGTGTTACAAAGGATCAAATCCATTCCTCTACGCACGACCAATCTCCTCTCTACCCGTTTCGTTCCCCTCCACTACTCTCTCTTACCCGACCCGAAACCGATTCTTATCAACCCGGATCCAAGCCCGGCTCATCCACGACGACCCGGTAACACAATCGGAAGAACTAAGCTTCTACGATCTTCTCGGCGTGACCGAATCGGTCACTCTCCCTGAAATCAAACAAGCGTATAAACAGCTTGCTCGGAAATACCATCCCGACGTTTCTCCTCCGGATCGTGTCGAGGAATACACAGATCGGTTCATTAGGGTTCAAGAAGCTTACGAGACTCTCTCCGATCCTCGCCGGAGAGTTCTATACGACCGAGATTTGTCCATGGGGTATTCGTTTTCTTTCTCCGGTCGTCGCCGGAATCGATACGATGAGGTATATCATTTCATTCATACACATCCTTCTTCCTTCTTCTTTCTTGTCCAGTTTTTTATTTTCCAAGATTTGTTTTCTTGAATATTTTTTCCAGAATTTACCAATGGTCCAATGGCCGATTTTTTTTTTTGCTTATTTTCGTGATAACCCAAAACAAAAATTAAGGAAAAAAACCAGCACCAGTGTTTAGCTGTATGGTTTAGAAAATTTAAGAGAGTATGCAATCATTTTAAATTATGTCACACTCTGGAAATTTATCCCAGCGATGTTGATATTATTGATTAGGATATTTCTGTTCATATATCGACAAATACTGTTCAATATTATCCGCAAAATTTTCTTTTACATTTTTTTTTTTTTTCAGTACCTAAAGATTCGACTTTCGAGAACGTTAATGTGTATCCTTGTCGACAGAATTGACTCTTTATCTTTTTCTTCTTTTCATTATGGTCCAAAATCTTGACCCATGTGTGAATTATTAGATGAAAAAAAATGGTCTTCACTTTTATTAAAGATAGGATCCGTTCAACTTGGTTCTCTTATTGACCCTACATGACTCAATGAGTCAATGATCTTTAGAATCCAATTATTTGGTTACAGTCATATCCTAAATGTTGAAACCAAACCATGTATGTACAAATACAGAACTGATTTGGTTTTGGTGATTGTGTTGTGAAAGCAGGAAGTGGTGGAAGAGAAGAGTGAGTGGAAGAAAAAATGGCAAACTCAGCTCTCAGGGCTAAAGAGAAGAAGCAATCAGAAAGACAACTCAATGTCTTGGGCTGCTAGAATGCGCCGTCAACATCACATGTCTGAAGATTCTCCTTAACCAACGAAAAACCAAATCTCGTCTCGTTAATGTATAGTTTTTAAAATTGTTGGTGTAATATAGAAAGCATAGCATAATTACCCGCAACTTTGTATATAATATACTATTTTGTGTGCCTTACCAATCGGCAAAGCACATTAAAAGCCCTAATCACTAAATAAGTTTATTTTGCTTGTGCTTTTTCCAAGTGTTAGCTTTGCAATAGAATGACCTGAATTCGAGTTGTGGCAGCAACATTTGTAATAGTGAGTGTTAGTATGACAAAAACACAAAACAAAGGTTTGGATTGGTGTTTGGTGACATAAGAGATTTTAAAGCAGTCGTGATATAGGCCCTATTCCTCGAGGTGTACACGATCAAAAAAAAATATCCCTAATTATAAGTTACTTGAGGCTTAAGTATGTGAAAGCAAGGTCCCAATTGGTAAGAAATGTGGTGGTAGACTGTAACTGTAGATTTTTGGCGGTAATAATTGTGGTTGTTGTTTTAAATATTTTTAAAAGTCTGATTGGTAACAAAAGAATTGTAGAAACTGTTATTGTTATTGTTAATTGTTCAAAATTTCGGAAGTCTAGCTAAATACTCGGCCGCCTAGCAGTTAAGCAACTACTCTCCGCCGCGAATATAGCATAATCGGTACAGTAATCAGTGGTTCAATTTAATGGCCGCATAGTTTGAATAATCGGTATAATCGTCGAGTTTTCACACATATCTTATTATAATAATAAAAAATAACAATTTTTTTTTGCTAAACTCAGTTTTTTGTTCGACAATCTCTAAGTTTCTCAGTTATGAAACCATTTACCACTTCGCCCTTCACCAGTTCACTTGATTTCACTTTTCTTTTCGATTCTCTCAAGGATTACTTTCAAAATTTAATTCGTTCTAACCTAAACTCAATTGGCTTTGAATTTGGAGGTCTCATCTCTCGTTATGAATTTGGAGGTCTCATCTCTCTGTTCGTGAATTTGGAGGTAACAATCTCTACATTCATTATATACGATAAATAATTTGAACGGTAGCCGTGATAAAAATCTCTTTAACCTCTGTGATTTTTGAAGTTCATAAATTTTCTCTTAATGTTTAAAAGTCGAATTGAACCATGGATTTGATAAATATATGTGATATGAACCGCCGCCGTGCCGTAATTGTAACAATGGGTGTTGTTGATTTTGAATGGTACTCTTACTTATGCGTTCTCTTGTTGTCTTTTTAAGCTCTACATTTTACTATAGTTCAAAAAATTTCCTTCGTATATGAGAGGTTTGCTTTACTTTAAATCAGAGATAGTGTGGTAAACGTTTTGGCTTCATTTTTGCTCGTATATGATCGTAAAGCAACATGGGTAAGAGAAATTGATGGTAAAGCAACATGGGTTTGATCCAATATTGGTGGTCAACATATGGATGTCATACACTTACTTTGCAAAAACTAGCGACAAAAATTCCAGTTTTGACCTCAAGTTCTTCTGGTTGTGAAAGGGATTGGAGCAGTTTTGAAGTGGCTAGCTTAGTACTTCTGCTTTTTACATATGTTCTTTTAGGGCTTTTGGTGTTTTCGAAAGTGACTACAACATTTTCTTAAATTTCAGATCCACACGAAGAAAAGAAACACATTAGATGTGAATTACCTAAACAACCTTGTATTTGTTCAGTTTAATGCAAGGATATTTAACAAGCACAAAAAGATCAGAGAGAAAGCAATATATGTGATCTTACACGATGGTAACGAAGAAACCGTTGAAGATTGGATTGTGGAGCAACATCAAGAAGATGAAGCTAGTGATGTTAGTATTGTATTGTTCATAGCAAAAAAAAATGTTAGTATTGTACCAACTACCCAGCATCCAAAGGTGAGAGAGCTTTATGAAGATGCTTTTGAATCTGAGGAAGAAGATGAAGTAATGGTTGACATGGAATTTGAACCTGATGTGTTTCATGAAGCACCTCTGTTTCGTGACACTCTCTTGACTTAGTAAGGTTTGTGTTTTTAACTTTTGTTGCATTTGTTTAATTCATGTTATTAAAATTTTATTTATTGTTCTTTCATGTTCGTTTCACGTAGCTAAAAGTAATTTATGTTTGTAACTTCTCTTTACTTCCGTTTTAGTTTACATTTGTTTATGTTTGTAAGTTTTGTTTGCTTCCTTTTTAGTTAACACTTCTTTAATCATTTGGAGATAACCAAGAACTTTTAACAAAACCAAAAGTCCAACACATTGTGATTACTTGATCGTAGAAGGAAAGAAAGGAAGAAAAGTTTAGTCATTATTTTGTAACCTTTTAATATTTTTTGTGTCTCAAGATCAAGATAATACCATTTTTTGTGTATCATGTGATTGAAACTTTGATTTTGTATTTTGAATATATATTTAAGATGACATGATGAAAATTTAAATTTTCACATATTTGTTTTAGACCATCTCCAATGGTTACTCATTTTGAGGAAAAACATCAAAAAATAAAGGAAAACTTTCTCCAAAAGTACTTCAATTTGAGGGGGAAAATGAGTTCACGAACAGTATCCCCTCAAATTTGAGGGAATACTAAATTTGAGGGAACACTATTCACAAACTCATTTTTCTATTCAACTTTATTTATTTACAAATTGGTACCTAAACTTTCATATGTTATTATTTTATATCTAAACAATGTTAATCATTTATATTTCACATTCCAATCATTTTTTTACGTTTTTATTTGATCACTTAAACAAAATTTTAAATAAAAAATATTTAAATAATTATTTAAACAAAATATGCAATAATAACATAAATCAAAAGAAAATACAACGACATCAATAAAAAACAAAATACATAACAATTGTTTTTTAAAACACACCCATAACAAATTTATGTAATTTTATTAAATAAGAAATGTTTAATTTAAATATAATCGTAATTTTATTGAACTAATTTTGAAAATAAAATAAGTCTATAGAATTTGTAATCTTCAAAAGTTAAAGGATCTTTTAAGCAATTGATAATAAAATAAGAATATAATATATTTAAAATATTATTTTTTTAGGAGTAAAATGAAGGTAACCATTGAAGTAAAACATAAACTCATTTTGGTGTTACTTCATTTTGAGGGAAAAATTGAGGGTAACCATTGGAAATGCTCTTATGAAACTTAAACATCAAACTATATAATTTATTATGGATTCATAAAATTAAAACATATCAAAAGAGATAAAAAAATATTCCAAAAACTAGTCTCCGATTAATCTCTGATTTTTTCGCTTGGTGCTAGGCCCAACCCGAATGCCCGATTAGCGTCTAGCAAAATTTTGAACATGCCAATAATCAAAATTTTAATCGATTGAATTTTTTTTTACATAAATAATTTCTTTTATGTATCATATCAGAAACAAATCCATAAATTTACTTATCGAATTTTTCTGTGTGATAAGACAACAACAATTTTAGAAAGAAGATTCAATTTCTTTAGAGAAAAAGAAAGAAAAAAGGTTTATTTTTCTCACATTAAAGAAAAACTATTGAAGTCACTATAAAGACAGTTAAAAAAAAAAAATTGAGAGCAACATATAAATCACAGAAAGAAGAGACTGTAAACACTTTAAAAATTAATCTATATATATAACAAAATCTTTTCCCTCTTCTCCTTCCGCCACATCATCAGCCTACTCATCCTCCACATCATCAATTATTTTTTGTTTTTGTTTTTAAATTCACAACCTAACATTTAGATTCAACTATAATGTTAGAAAACAATAAATAAACTGAATTATAATTTTAGAAACAAAAAAAATTAACAAACAGTTATAAAACGTTATCAGAAAACTATATATATATAAAAAGACCTTCTCTCTCTCCACATCATCAGCCTACTCATCCTCCACATCCTCCACATCATCAATTATTTTTCATTTTTGTTTTTAAATTCACAACCTAACATTTAGATTCAACTATAATGTTAAAAAACAATAAATAAACTGAATTATAATTTTAGAAACAAAAAGAATTAACAAACATTTATAAAACGTTATCAAAAAATAAACAATAAACAAAGATATGAGAAAATAAATAGACCAAACCCAAAGATACATATTAGTCATGAACATGTTGAAATTCAGGATGGTAATTTATGGATAGGACGGAACTGGATAATTTGGTAGAAGAAAAATGACTCCCTAAAAGAATTCAATAAACAAAAATATAGAAAAATAAATAAAGTAAAAACTAGGATATATGTTAGTCTTGGACATTTCGGGTTTTATGACTGTAATTTATGGATATAGGACGAGAATTGATCAATTTGGAAGAGGAATAACATTCCCTAAGAGAATCAATAAACAAAATCATAGAAAAATAAATAAACTAGAAGTCAAATGAAAAATAAATAAACTAAAAATAAGGATATATGTTAGTGTTGGACATTTTGGGTTTTATGACGGTAATTTATGGATATAGAACGAGAATTGATCAATTTGGAAGAGGAAAAACAATTCTCTAAGGGAATCCGATAAAAATAGAACGAAAAATTGAGGTAACAAGGCGTGTTCGAGAAATTCTATTATTTAAAATCTCTTCCTAAACTTTGAATAATTTGGGTAAAGGTCAATTTTGGAACATATGTTTTGAAAAAATTCGGAAAATTCTGAGAAATTTTGGAAAATGATATATATTTTAAAATTTTTAAAAGTTCTAAACGGGTCATTCAGATTTCGTCACCTAAGCGAACTACTAAGCATTCAAATCATCAATTACTTTTCATTTAATTTTTTTAAAACACAACTAACACTTTGACTGAACTATAATCTTAGAAAACAATATATATACAGAATTATACTTATAAAAACATTAAAAAAAAAATTACCAAACATTAACAGACAGTTATGAAGCGCTATCAGAAAATAAATAATTAACAAAAACATGGGAAAATAAATAAACAAAAAAAGATATATGCTAGCCATGGCATTTCAGGATAACATGAAGGTAATATACGGATATGGGACGCGAATGGGTAATTTGGGAGAGGAAAAACAATTCCCTAAGGGAATTCGATAAAAAAACAGGAACGGAAAATTCTGATAATTAGACGGGTTCAGAGACATATATTTTGTGAAAATTTTAGAAAGTCCGCGAAATTTTAGAAAATAATATATAATTTAAAAATTTTAAATTTTTAAACGGGTCATTGATGTATTTTACCTCATATTATTTCCCTTTATGTACATGTTTGAATAAAATAATGATTTCAAATGAATAATATTTGAACGGAATTAGAAATAGGACGCAAATTTGAAACGGAATGGGATAAGGATGAGAAAAGGAAACACATCTCAAAAATATATACAATACAACAAATGCAATACATAAAAATGAATAAAAATAAGTGACACACCTGCGCGTAGCGCGGATTACCAACTAGAGAGCTTTTCTCTCTTCTCCTTCCTCCACCTCAGCATCCAGCTCTCCTTCCACATCAGCCCACAATTTTTTTTCTCCCCAAAACACTAATCTAAACCTCAGCATCTAAACAAAACTTCACACTTACAGGCTCATTCCACATTACAATGATTGATCAAGCCCAACCCAAAAAAAAAAATGAAAACAAATAAATTTAGGAAAAAACAAATATGACATTAATATATCGTACATACTACATAGCTTCGCTAAACACTTTACTAACTACCATCGATTAATGTATGAAAAGCATCTATAAGAACAATTCCAAAACATAGGCAAAACAAATTGTAATGATTACAAAAGATGCCGATAGATTCGAGTAACTGAATAATAACATGACAATGAACACTAAAAATATAACGTAAAAAATATAACCTAAATATACATGTAATATGATGAGAAACTCATTGCACATTTGGGAAAAAATACAAACTCCAACAACAAACGGTACACATGTTATAACATAATGTAAGAAAAAATAAACGAGTTTACAAGGCTCTAAAACACTGGTCATGCATCCATCGGCAACAAGGGACAGATACAAAGACCTAATGGAAATGACATTTTCCAACGGAAATGTCGAAGCTCACTACATCAAAGGCATATTAAATTACTTCCACAAAAACAACACAATCACCAGACTACAACATCTAAAAACAGCGGCAGAAGGATCCTAAAAGCCTCATTAGTCAAATATTAACTATAAAGGCTTTAAAATGGTTAACAGCCTTGACAACCTCATCCTCAATCGAGGCCTAAATCGCCAGCAACACTCACTGTTGAATTACAACGACTATTATGATTTTCGATGTTTTTTTTTCAGCAACACCAACAACATTAGTAACGGAAAAAGGGTCGATTTCAACCTGAATTATATCAGTCGTGCCCTTTCATACATATACTATTGAACAGTGCATTTTTCTACCCAAACCTTTATAAAATTAAAATTACGTACCCAAACTATTTATTTGGTACGGAAATGAGAGTTGATCGTAACGGTGTTAGTCAAACGTTAACTCCGGCTAAGTCAGATGACGAAAAAGGATCAATTTCAACCTGAACTAAACCAGTCATGCCCTTTCATACATATACAATTGAACCGTGTGTTTTTCTACCCAAACATGCATAAAATTGAATTACCTACCTATGCTATCTAATGAGGAGAATTGAGTCGTGATACATACTTACGGACTTCAAAATGAGGTTAATCAAACAACTCAATTATATGCTTAATCAAATAATTGCAATGATTATAAAAACTGAGGAATTACCTCATTTTGGGGTAACGATTTCAGCCGGAGTTAATAATTGACTAACACTGTTACAGTCAACTATGGGTGCAAAAGGTACCAGTAAAATAAATAATATAGGAAATACATGAGTTGAAATTTATAGGAATGAATTCTTCTCCAAAATAGTAGAGGAATGAGTTAAACATATTTTCTTAATAATTAGTTCATTTGTCAACTTTTTTTAGTGGAATGAGTTGAAATATTTTTTAACTATTTTCAACTCAAACGGTAAAATTTAGAAGAATCTTCCATTCTACAAGATTTTTTTCCTCTAAGTATGCTCCTCATTAGATAGCTTGGGTAGGTCAAAGCCCACCGGCAGTCGAATGGTATCCTCAGGTCTGGTCGACCAAAACAGCCACAAAAGCCAAAATATTCCTCTGGAAAGCTCTTCAAAACGCGCTCCCAGTTGGCAAAAATTTAAATCGTAGAGGCGTACCTGTGAACCCAAAAAGTTGCCACTGTGATGAACCATAAACAATACTCCACTTGCTTTTCAACTGCAGATTCGCGACAGAGGTGCGGAGTAAAGCGCATGCAATCCTCTCAGACATTTCTATATGTACCGCTTCGTTCTCGTCAATTGTATTTCTATTCATTCATCTAGCTCTAATGGGCCAGCATATTGTATTGCCAAAAGGGCTTTAAGAGACTCTTTTGTAAGCACCAACTAATGGAATGAAATAAATGTTTGCACAAAAAAAAGATAGTCTTGGTAGGTAATTTGAATTTGATGCAGGTTTGGATAGAAAAACGCACGATTCGGTTATATATGTATGAAAAGGCACGACTGGTTTAGTTCAGGTTGAAATTGACCAGTTTTGGTCATCTGACTCATACAGAGTTAACGTTAGACTAACACCGTTACGGTTATCGTGGACATTTAATTTTTGATCGAACGACACCTTACCGAACAAGGCTATAATAGTACAATTAGAAGAGGTTAGAGAAATCGGTACAAAATTGTATTCTAATTTCACTAGCAAAACTTATACTACCCATGTTACAAGTTATACCATCTATTTCAGCAATAAAAAAAAAAATTATACTGCTGTACTTTTTTCTAACGCTATTTTTCTATCCTCCACATGTATCATCTAGGCGATTGGTTATAGAATACAGTAGAATCTTTATAAATCAATACTCGATAAATTAATAATCACTATAAATTAATAAATTTTGCGGGTCCCTAGGTTGACCAGTGTAAAAATTAGTAGAATTCGATAAGATAATAAGATAATATTTTTTTTGAAACTCTTATGTAAATATATGGTCCTAATTATAAGATAAATTAATAATTATCAATATAGACTTATATATAGTAAAATAAAATATGATTGTTGTTGTGTTTTTTTCTTACAATTGGATTTTCGCTCAAATTCATCTCTAATCTTTCTTATTCCATCGATAATTTTTGGTGTTGTTTTTTTATTGCATCCAAAAATTATGAAAATTTCTACAAGTTATAAGTGATTCCTGATGCGTAACTACCACCAAATATTTCATATTATCATCTTCAACTTCATCATCAACATTAAGAACGTTAACCACAATCTTTTATAAACTCAGAACTTCTGAGCATGTATAACTTTCACCTAGATAATCGAATATGTTATTGACATCTATTATTTTTTGATAATTGAGTATATTAATCACAAATTTATGTTTATAAATGTTGTTAGACTCATCTTCTAAATTCATTGATGCGACATCTCCCGAATAAATTTTGCACGGCAACTTTGCAAGTAAACACACGACTCTAGTTGTTGCGTATTTATCGCGACATCATAAGCTTTGCGAGCCTCGACATCGTTAGTTTCCAGATTATGCCTTATCGTACTTCTCCAACGTTTCACCATAAAGCCTGCGAACAGGACGGTACAACTTCAGATTGACACAAATTGCTACTTGCGTCCACCGGAGGACTGCAACGAAACGCCACATCTGATTAAAAATATTAAGCACCATGCTAAGTAAGCAAAAAAAAAAACACAAGTCTTGTTTTTTACTTACATCAATCGTCAAGCCAGAAAGAACGCAATAGAGATGATGAGACGTGTTTCACCCAATAATTTATCGAGTTCTTGCAACGTATCAAATATCTATAGGAATAGGAATAGAAAATACATTAGTTTATACATATAAAAACATATGAAAATAATTCAAAGAAAAATAAAAAGTTAATCTGACAAACACATACTTCGTCTAGTTCGGTCCATAGATGCTGTCTATCATAAGTTGAGATAAGTGTTTTGTGAATTTCCATCCACCGCCGATTTTTAAGATCAGTGCACAAAGATAGACGGTGAGGCCCAGAACCCACGGCTACCCAACACTAGATAATAGTGGTTAATTTGTTAGTTTTATCTCAGTGGTTGGTTTGAACAATAATAATGAATTATACGTACACGTATACATTCGTCTCTGAAAGCTTTTCTTTCGCAGCAGTAACATTAGACGTCGACATCTGAAAGTCCCATTGATATAAATAATTTTTGGTAATTGAGATTGTTAATCACAACTTTATGTTTATGAATGTTGTTTGACTCATCTTTCAAATTCATTGATGCGACATCTCCTGAATAAATTTTGCACGGCTTTGATATTGTCTCTTGATGATCGTTAAGAAGTCAAATCGAAAAATATATCTATAAATTAATAACTTTATAAAATAATAAAATTTTAAAGTCCTAACATTATTAATTTATAGAGGTTTTACTACAGTACAATCCTTACCACCAACAATTCTAAGAACTACCAATCAAAATACATTAGTTACTTCATATAATTATTTAATTTTGTAACGTTACAATCCTCGCTTAGCTTATACTTTGTAACTGAATTCAATCGCACATAACGCTAAATCATCAGAAACAAAAAAAAACACAAAAAAAAAACATTCATCTCTTGACGTTTTTACTTATTAGCGTTAAATTTTACGGCGCGATCAAACCACCCTTCTTAAATTCCGATTTTACCCTCTCCATCTCCTCTTCCGGCAACGTCACCGTCACAACCCTCTCCTCCGAATTCGCTGCCGCAAAAATAACCACCAATCCCTCCTCCCCTATCCCCTCAACATTACAGTACACAGATTCCGGCGACTTCCCCTTCACTCTCGCTTCGTACAAATCCACTTCGCTCAGATCCACAAACGTCAATTTCGCTCCGTAGACAACGAAATCCAAATTCCCATCACAACTCTCTCCGATCTCATCGATTCCACATCTCTCGTCCGTCGCTTTCGCCATACACTTCACTAACTCCTCGACATTCGCTTCGCCGACTGGAAAATCCACGTGGACGGAGCTTATCGTCTGAGTATTTCGGATCCCTTTAGGTTTCAGCTCGTTCGGATCCTTTCTGACGATCGTAACAGTTACAGGCTCTGGCTCTTCCCTAACCTTAGCTATGCATTTCCATATGATTCCGGCGAGAATCTCGAAAACCGGAATCTGATCATCTTCGTTCGCCGGAAAATGTGGTGATATATGGTCGGTGACGGTGAGATTGAAAGAGTAATTCGCCATTTTCTTGTTGTTAGGAGTGATCCAGAGATCTCCCACCGGGTCGACCCGTTTGATTGAATCCAAGTCTTTAACCGTCGGGTTTGGGTTTTGAAACCTTCTGTCTTTATCAGAGATTTTTGGGATAGAGATATTTTCCCCTGATAGGGCCTTAGCCCATAAGTTGAAGGCGTAGAGTAAAGAGAATGAATCTCCCATAATATTGGCCCAGCTCAGGCCCAAAGATAACCCTCCGCATTTAAACCGGGTCATCTGCAGAAACAAAACCGGGATAAGCTGGTTATTTTATTTTTTTATTTGATATGATGAAAGCAATGTTTAAAATTTCCGTAAACGCTAATTTGAAAAACTGTCTATTAGGAATATTAAAATGAGCTCACTCGTTATATCTGAATTTAAAAAAAAAAATTTGGTTCACTTTTAATGAACTTTTGTTCAATTTTGTAAAAAAAGTTGTTTAATTTTAACAAATATAACTAAATAAATTCAGATTTTTTGAATTTTTTTTTATTTCGATCTAAACATAACTAACATTTTTCGGTTTATAATTAAAATTTTAGATATTTTGGTTATTTTAAATTTAAATATAACTAACATGGTTTTGTATGCGATTGTATTTTGGGTAATTCATATATCCATTTGGCTTTTGGTTTGATTACAGTTCAAAGAGTATCCAAAATATTTTTAAACAAGAAACCATTTATATATTTATAATTAATTATTAGGTTTGGTTCGATTCTAGATAATTTGACAAGGCTTACAAATCAGTTTAAACCGATTTAGAATCCACAGACCAATAAACTCGCAATATATGGTCTGAGAAGTCTGTTTTTTCCATTAAATTTGGCACCTACTCCATCGTTTCAACGAGGCAATGTCTTTTCATGCAAGTTAATGGTACGGTCAGATCTTTCGTCTATTATTTTTTTCATATAAAGTAAATGTATCTTTTCTGTACTTCAGCTGCCTTTCTCGATTAGGACAATAATCAGAAAGAAAAATTAAACCCAAATATAGAATTCTAATTCAGTGTACTTAAAATCCTAATAATTATTGCCTTTGTTTAAAGATCAAACCCAATCAGCATGGTTTGTCCTCTTCTTTTTTCTCCTAAATATATGCTTTCTCTATTTTGCTATAACTTATAAGTGATGTTTTAAACTTTGTGTATATATATATATATAGTCAAATATATACACACACAAATGCGAACATATAACCAATATATAAATTTATGCGTGTGAAATAAAAAGGAATATGGGGAAAACTGAAGAAATTTGTTGTAGTATATTACCTGAACATAGATCAAAGGAGAGAAAGACAACTCCGGTCCAATGGGTTGATGGTAAACCAGATACTCATCAACTGACCGGTCCGGTTTACTGAGCCACTCATCCACCGTGAGATTGCAATCACCTTCCACGAAACGCGTGCCAGAGTCGTTGCACTTGATGTAAGGACGGCCCGAGTCTCTCCGCTTGAACCTTCCTGTGGTCCATGCGATCTGGTCGAACAGCGCGAACATAGCCGCCTTCACGTGTGTCACGGTCAAGTCACGTGCCGTCTCGGACGAGTAAATGTACGCCGCCTTGAGGTAGTGGAGCTTCATGGCTAGGTCTAAACCGGTTGGTTCGTGGGTCGTACCGGTCTCCGACGGTCGGATAGCACCCACCGTCGATAACCGGATGTTGTAAATCGGACCCTGACCCTGTCCCTTTTCTTGAAATCGACCCATGATGGTTAAAAGGAGTTGAATTGATTCTATATATGTGATCTTGAACTAACTAGTCGATGTATGTATACAAATATTTTAACATAAATTATATAAAAAAATTTCCTTACTTCGACATTTAACTTTCTCTCTCTCTCTCTCTGCTGTATAATATAATATTTGAAGGTAATGAATTACACATCTAGATGTGTATATCTCTCTCTCTCTCTGCTGTATAATATAATATTTGAAGGTAATGAATGTAATCTGATGAGGCTCTTGTATATATATATAGAGTAGAGACGATTATGGTGTTAACTTGTTATGCTACGATTAGGTGAAACCGTTTAATTAATTGCTTCTTTTTTCCTGATAAGGTGATCCTCAAAGGATATTTTTAATATCTATCATCACCTACAAGTATTTACGTTATACTGAAGGTTTTTTAAGGTCAATAGCTATATTGGGTTTAAAAAATAAAGAATATAACGATATGGATTTTGAAATTAACTGAATAACCAACCCCTTTTTTGGACGAAAACTGTGCCTATTTGCATTCGGCGAGAAAATAGTATAGTAGAGAGGAAACGACGTAAAAGGCATAGAATGGCTTAGACTTTCTATGTCTTAATATAGATATTTTCGGTATTAAAATAAGTTACACATGAAATACTTTAGCCATATATTTACTATGGTTATATGATTAATTTTCACTTTTATGGATATTGATCTAAATTCCCTATACTGAATTCACTTAAAACACACATTTTTTATTTGATCCAAAAAACACACACACATTTTTATCCGTAGTAGTGGTACCGATAGTGACGGATCTAGAATTATATTTTAGTGGGGCATATACACATATATAAACAGTCGGTTTAGACTTAGCATTTCAATTTTTGGTCATTTTAAAGTAATTAAGGAAATCAAAATTTGAATGGTGGCAATTGCACCCAAGTTATTGCATGTAGATCCACCCAGGTAACTGATAGATACGTATGTGTTTGTTTTCAAAAATTTAAATCATGATAGATGCGGATTTTTGTAGTATGTGAGATTGAATCAGCTTTTATAAACTTAATACTATGAAGGGAATTTTTTTAGTTACGTTTCGCTCAACTATTAATCTGTTGATTTATATCAATATGTAGAGATGTTGATGTCGTGTTACGGTGATCGATAGGGACAATTAATGTCGTTTTTTTTTGGGGGGGGGGGGGGGGGGGTACTAAATTGTAATAATTCTGATTATGACCTTTTGTCAAAAAAAAAAAAAAAATTATTATTGCAATTTGCAGTGAGCCTCCAACGGATATACCGGCTGTGAAATGTGGAACAAACCTTCACGTGGTGTCGTGTATAACAAGTTAAAAGCAAGAACGAACATGTAATAAAGTCTAATAAGCTTCAAACTAGACAAACTGTTATCTCACTTAATGAAATGAAACTATTAAAGTATATCATTTTTGGTGAACTATAGAATTAGATTGTGTGGACATATAAAAATGGACCCATCTTGATATATATATAGTTTGTACAAAGATGGGTCCATTTTTGTATTTTAAAATCAGAAGTTTTGTATTTTTATATATTACTACATAGAGAAAAAAAAAAAAAAATACAACACTTCTGATTTTATATATTTCTTAGAATTTTTAAGTGTACCAAGAGGCATGAATGATGAAACCTAGCCAATTAAATCAAAATTTAGGACTTATCGTTACAATGTTTGGGTTGACTTATAAAAAGGTGGTCATTTATCTTATGTTAATCTACTTAAATTCATTTTACAGTTAATTATATTGTTAATATATGTGTTTAACTAGTTCGAGATTGTCCAAGTGTTTATAATTTGTATTGTGGACCTAGATAAGGGTTCGAATTATTCCAATGAAAATTGTAGATGGCTTAAGTAGAAAGAATATAAAAAAATAAAATATACCAGAAATTAATGTAAATTTTGATGCGGAATCTACTGATTATTAAAGAAAACTTTAACAGAAGTTTGCAAACTTTTCATTTGTTTCAACTTCTAGTAAAAAAAGTAAAACATTTAGATATTTTCAAGGACTAGAATTATTGGTTGGCTGAATTCACATTTAATGCATTTTCAATTCAATTCGACAACAGATTTGAAATTCTTGTTAATATAGTTTTTACTCTTTTTAGGATCTCTTCACAAGTCTTTATAACTTTACTAGGAGAGAACCGCGCATCGGTTTTATTTTAAATTAAGTTTTAAACAAATTGTTTTTAGATTTATATTTGACTATTTTTTTTTTTTTGAAATTTTTTAATTTTTTACTTTTTTCTTAATGATCTGTACAATTTCTTTCATACATTATTTTATAAATCTTTATTTATTCTTTAATGTTCATACTTTTCTCATTTATCTATATCTTAATATTATAATAATTTTTTTTTTCAATTTATCATTTTGAAGATTTATTTTACATATCTTGCATTAAATCCATATTTTCATGTTTTAAAATTTTGTATATTTTTGTATCTTTTTTTTAATCTTCTTCTCTATATTTTTTTTATATATAATTTGTTATCTTCTCGATTTTTAATTGAATATTTTGTTGTGTCTTAAGATTTTATAGGTTGGAGTTAACTGTTTAATTTATTCCATCTCATATTTGTTTTGCACTTATACCAAAGTTTAATTACAGTAATGTATTTGAAAATAAGGATTAAATCACTAAAAAATATAATGATATATTTAAAATTATGTGTTATATAATATTAATATTTTTTATTTTTTAAAATTAAATTAGAATTTCATCTACTAATAATAATTTTAAATAGTTGAAATCAAATTCAATGGTTTTATGTATAGTTAATTATATATATGTTAATATTTATTTATGTTACTTGACGTTTTAAAAAGTAATTACTTTTTCAATTTATCATTTTGAGGATTTATTTATTTATGCGTTTGAGGCATAAGTATATAATTGATATAGATATAAATTAAAAAAAAAGTGCTTCTAATTTAAGATGTAAATTATATAGACAACATCATAAGTTTTTAGAGAGGATTGTCAAAGAGTGTCCATGACATAATGGGAAAGAACGGACTTCTTTTATTGAAAAGATTAGAAGTTTAAATCCGCATGAATGCAAATAAGAGGATAAAAATATTTTGTTTGATTCAAATTTAATACAAATAAAATAATTTTTTGAAAATTAAATCATAAATGACACGTGGCATACTCTGAGATGCTGAAGTGGCATGTCATTTAGACAGCCATTATGCTTTCATATAGTAGAAAATAAGGATACTCAAAAAAATATAATGATATATTTAAAATTATGTATTATATAAGATTTATATATTTATTATTTTTAAAAATTAAATTAGAATTTTATCTACTTATAATAATTTTTAAATAGTTGTATTCAAATTTAGTGGTTTTTATGTATAGTCAATTGTACATATGTTAATATTTATTTATGTTATTTGATGTTTAAAAAAAAAATATTTGCTTTTTTCAATTTATCATTTTGAGGTTTTTTTTATGTACACGTTTGGGGCATACATTTATAATTGATATACATATAAATTAAAAAAGTGCTTATAAATTAATATGTAAAACATATAGACAATATCATACGTTTTTAGAGAGGGTTGTCAAAGAGTGCCCATGGCAGAATGAAAAAAATGGTCTTCTTTAATTGAGAGGGTTATGAGTTCAGATTTAATTCAAATAAAATAAAAATTTTAAAATTAGATGAGAAAATGCCACGTGATGCTCTCTCATAAGCTGACGTGACAGAAACAGGAAAGAACCCTTCTAGATTTTATCCAAGAAACACAGTTTGACTGACTTAGTCTCTATCTTTTTCTTAGTTGGCAAAGTTTTGTTATTAATTAATTAGTTTATTAGTTATTACTATAACTTTTGGTAAAGTATTATAATTGATCAATCATTATTCAGTAATAAGATAAATTATGAGAGCAAAAACGTTGGAAGTATTCTTTTTTCACATCAGTCATATGTTGGAAGTATTCTCAATTACGGTTTTGTTTGGTGATTGGCTCGTTTTTTTGGTTTCATGTTAATATCGGTGTGTAAGTCTTGTTAACTATATATGTTTTCGAATATTGGTAATCTTTTTATAAGGTTTGTTTTTCGAATTTACCCTGAAATGAGCGTTATTGTTGTATTTTGCAGTCTAGATTTTAGTGAGATATTGTTGAAAGATTGAACTTTAAAAAAAACAGTTATAATATGAAAATATAATTGCTTCATTAATGTAGACGTGTTTGTGGCTTAGATGTGTTGGACCTCTGCGGTGGGACATTTGTTTCTGCCAAAATTGGTCCGAGCAGAGTGGTTCGATCATTTATTCTCTGACCTCGTGTCTATTTATTAAAACCCTAAAAACTGGCCTACCAAAAAGACAAAGATAGAGAATTATAGATTGATCTAGGCAGTGGCGGAGCTAGAATTTTTTTTCACTTAAATCAATAATATTTACAATATTTTGCAAAAATAGTACTACACAAATATTTTTTTTCTATGCAAGCGCTCTTCTAATTTTTGATGATTGTAATTATAGTTTTTAAACATTTTTATTATATAATATAAATACTGTGAAAAACTTTACAAAACATTTTTTATTAGTGAACTAAATTTTTTAAATAATTTTTAGTTAACATATTATTATTATAGTTCACAGTTTATTTTAAATTAACAGCACAAAAATACTATTTAGTGATTTCTATCTGTTTTATGGTCAGTCTTATCTAACATTTATTTTACTTATTAAAGATACAAAATAATTGATAATTATTTTAATATATTAGAGAAAACATTCAAACAAAAATATAATAATTTTTCAAGTTGTACAACAATGAAGAAAATAAGTTTTTAATTTTAATTATAAGAACTATGAATTTAGCATGTCTTAAACATAAAAAGATCACGAGATACATACATATATACAAATTTTAATTTTAATTATAAATCTTTTTTGATGTGGTTTAAGTTATTGATGTGGATATATGTTAAATTTAAAATGTTCAGTAAATATTTTCAATTGGTTAATGTGAGCTTAAATTATGTAGGGGTAAGTAACAAAATTTGACCGGGATCAATATTATAAACTGTAAAAAAATATTATAAATAATTAAAATTCACTGAGGTCAGCTGACCCCCTTCCCCTCACCCGCCCCTGGATCTAGGCGTCAAAGTTTAATACGTTTAAAGTTCAAAAAAAAAAGTTTAATACGTTTACAAAAAAAAAAAAAAAACTTCCGATTTGCAGTGTTGGCGATTATCCAGACTTTTGGGTTTGGGTATATCTTTCGCTGCAACACGTCATCGTGAACTTCACAGCTTAAGATTCTGTTGATATTCTTGCTAAAAAAAAAGATTCTCTTGATACATTGATTATTTTTTATTCCCCTTTTTTTCTTTTATCATAGAACCAATTAGATAGGTTAAGCAATTGTTAAAATTTTGAAAAAAACCTAAACTATTTTATTTATTACGATATTTACATTCTTAAAAAAAAAAAATTGACGAAAATTTGATTTAAAACACACAAAAAACAACTATATAGAAAAAAAACAAATACACGTAAAACTTTCTTAGATGGAATGCTAAATTAATGTCTAACAATTATTTTTGTTTAAAAGAAATTGATATGTGTACATGCACGTTATCTAACTTAGTTAAGGATGCTAGGGAACAAAAAAAACTCATATCCTATCATTATAATGCAAATTAAGTTTGGCGTATGCGTAAAAACTAAAAAACAGAAGAACCTAGGTATATCAAAAAAATGTAATTCATAATCTCGCTCTCTTTCGTCTTCTTCCCTTTCTCTCTCCCAAAATTTGTTTGTCTTGTTGACTCTTGTTGTGGGATGATCTCCTAAGGCTCCATAAAACACCTACTTTATCAGTGTTAAGAGATATGAAATGGTTTATTAAATTTATTTTTTTGTTTAAAATATCACCAGACGGTAATCGGAAGTGCCTAGCTATTCAATTAATCAGAGATAAATTTTTCGTAATTTTATCTATACATATGTATATATATTAAATAATTGCAATAAATTTGTAAATATAGTTTGGTTTAGTGGTTCCACGCGTTTCTACGGTTTTGCGGATCACGAGTTCGCCCTTCAATATATATTTAATTTTATTGTTTTTATTTTTTTATTTTTTGGTTAATGAATCGCAAAATTACTAAACTACTCAATCTTATTTTTTTTGTATGCGAAATTCTAACCCTAAATTTCGCTTTTTTCATGGTTATTGTTGTTTTTGCTCAATTTTCATGGGTTTTCATTCAATAATGATAGATGTATAACCTAATATTCAATTTCTAACTTTCAAAAACCCAAAAAATGAATTATCTTAATGTTTCCAATTGTTTGACCGAATATTACAAAATCACCGCGATTGGCACCGCCAACCACTCGCCGCCGTTAAATTGACCATCGCGCCGTATTTTCGAACACACTTGTGTTTATATATGGATTTAGTTGAAATGTGGAATGTGTTCGTCTAATGCACATGTTTAATGATTTTTGTTCTTGACATGCTTAGACCATCTCCAATGTATATCTCTATTTTTTATTTTAAAATAGAGTTGTGTTTTGCTCCAATGTATAACTTCATTTTTTACTAAAAAAAAAGAATATTTTAAATAGATTTTATTTCTATTTTATTACTAACACCTTTTATTTCTAAAATTTATAAATTAACCCATTTATTTTGTTGTTTATCTTAATTTCAGCATTTTTTATGTATTTTTAAGTTTACTTTACTTCACCATCTTTTTGAATAAAAATTGTATTGTTCAAATATTCATAATTATCTGTTTTATATTGTTTATAAATATTAAATGGTATGAAATAATAATATTTAATATTTAAAGGAACAGTTTGCAAATAAAAAAAGTTTAACTCCAAAATGGAATAGAATATAGGTTTAGAGCATCTCCAATGAGACTCTATTTTTGCCTCTAAACTCTATTTTTAGAATAAAAATATCTCCAATGGTACTCTATATCGTACTCTAAAAATAGAGATCTCTATTTCCAACTCCAAATTTGGAGTCACAAATAGAGATCTCTATTTTTTAGAGTTGAATTTTTGTATATAAACAAAAATTATATGTTTTATTTTACACTTAAACAAAATTAAATCAATGATAACTAATTATATAATTAATTAAAACATGTAAATGCAACATTGAATGATTTTAAATTAAAAATAACATGATACACGATTAAAAATTATTTTTGTGGTAAATGTTTAATTTTAATGAAATCAAAATTTTATGTATTTTTTGTTAAACATATAAGATAAATGGGTAAAATTTGTACATTTGTAAAGTAATAAGACCTATAAGAAATTAATACTAAAGAAAAGTAAAATATAATGAGAATATTCTTTTTTAGAGAAAAAAATTAGAGGTAACCAATGGAGCAAACCTAATCTCTATTTATAAAGAACTCTATATTTAGAGTAAAAAATAGAGCTAACCATTGGAGATGGTCTTATTCCAAATATGGAGCAACCTCATATTTTACTCTATTTTGGAGTTAGAAATGGAGTAGGATTGGAGAGAAATTTACTTCAAAATGGTATTTGGAGTGAAAAATGGAGTAGGGTTGGAGATGCTTTTAATATGGATTTAGTGGGGTTTGACTATATAATATAATATGATCACAACAATTTTTAGTTTTAAAGACAACATAAGTTTGTAACGTTAATAACGATAATTTAGAAACCCTATGGACTTTTAAACTTTGTTCTTTTGGGTAACATTCACGTAGAGAATGTTTATTATAATCCTTTTGAAATGTGTTCTTGAAATAAATAAATCAGTACAGATACTCTGGGAATGAATTCTATAGAAATACTGAAAAAGATGTTAACAAATTAAGAGATGCCACATGAATTGGAATTGGTTGAACATTAATTTATATCCGTGAAGGTTGATATAGAGATTCAAGATACTAGAATCGACCAAGGAGGCAAGGACCACTTCACACATGGTTCTTACAGAGAACTTTGAAAAGATTGTGAAGCAAGATTGAGACTCTTTTTTTTCTTCAAAAAAAAGAAGATTGAGACAGTTTTTGACTTTTGACATGAATCTAACGATCTATCTATTTTTAAAAATAACTAACAGAATCACAATAACTTTATCAGAAATTACAAAATTAAATAGTAATGATGTGGCCACACAATTTTGTTCAACTTTTGTGAAATCAGGTTGGATCACTATTTACCAATTACCACTCTCAATAATAGATATAATATTTTAATATCTTTGTTCCATTATTGTAAAATAGATTCCAGAGTGTCAAATGTTGTACTGTATAAATGTTCATGGATTGATGTGCAAGTGCAACCACAATGTCCATCTCTTCCCTGGCAGAAATTAGTGTGGTTCTTTATTTCTAAATACGCATTCAAATGCACGCTAGGTCTCAGATTCGAGGCTGTAAATAAAAGTTTCATTTGTTTTCGATTACACACTTGACATTTACTGGTTCAATTTTTAAGTATGCTTTTGTGATGGTCATAATAAATCTCACGCATCACTTGTTTTGTGGCACGCGATATTTTAACTTTCCTAGTGAAAGCATCTCTAATATATATGCGCTTAACCTTTACAATTTATAAAGCATTAAACAAGCCACAAACGTTTGGGCATACAAACGTTCTTCAAGCCCGTTCTCAAGCCCAAACGTTTGGGCGTACAAACGTCGGTTCACGTATCGACTATTTGATGCTCTTTCGAGCAAATGCTTTCGGGTTACGGGCGAAGCTTCTATGAGCTTCTTCGCGCAGTTGAGCATGCATGTCTCGCCCCTTAATACTTCTATCCTTTATCAAATTGTACTGCTTTCTGTAATCGTCTAGTCGTTGAGTATGTCTCCGGTTGTATCCATCTAAGGTTTTTGGGCTTCTAGTTTTAATATAATCGTTGTCCAAAAAAAAAAAAACAATCCACAAGTGCATGGAACACCAAGAAATACTTAAAAAATCGATCCCATATGTACTAAAGATTGCAACACTAAAATAGCGAGACACAAACTAATCTATAGTAATTTGTTTTTGTTTTTTTTTCGTTTAATCTAAAAAGGTAAAAAATGAAAGAAAAAAAAAAAGCATTGGACCATGGGTTCAACTATCATGAGAATGAGCTAACAATTAAACAATGATGTCAAAATATTGATTTAAACACCATCCTATAATATGAAATTCACAAATATGACTAATCCACTTCCGTGATACTAATCACTTCACTAATTACCTAATTAACATAAACTTTTGTTCGCAATTCAAATAATCAATGAGCATTAAGAAATAATTCCAATTAGTTTACTAAACATCGTAATCATCAACTTTTATTGGCTAGATATGTAAAGCTAATAAAAGTTTGGTTTATCAAGCATTTTCACTAACACATTCCGGGCGTGAAATGCCTAAAATCTAGATTTTAAGTGATCAAGTCAAAACTAGCATTAAGAACAACTTAAATGAATGATCTAATAAGATGCAACCTAAATCATCGTCATCTAACCATCAAATCATCCTAATCTAGCCTAGCCCATGATCCAACTAAAAACTTGGAACTAAACATAAAGAGAAGCAAAAGAAAAGGCAAAAGCAACAAAATAAAAGATAGGAGCGAAGAAATCATTCACTAGTTGGCATGAAAAGATGAAGATCTTGATTCATAATGTAAGAACATTGTTTGGATCTTAAAACCAAACTAGAGAGAAGAAAACTTAGGTTTAATGCAATGTTTTGAGAACCGGACCAGACCAGCTGGTCGATCCGGTTAACCCGGGATCTGGTTACTAATCCGGTTCAGATTTAATATTTAAATCTGTAGTTGTAAACCTGGCCAAACCCAGAAAAACTTACTATTAACCAGTGACTCGGCGAGCCGGTTTCATTGGTTGAACCAGTTAGGTAGCAGTTTAGTTTTTCTTCCCATACAGACTATACTTTGTCTTCTCCGACATAATAGTAAGTAGTAACTAGTAACCCAATTTTAAAATTTAAGAAGTCGAGTAGCACATCTCGTCTTGTCTTATGATTTTCATCTTTTTATATAATGTTTTCTTTTTGTTTTGTTTGTCTGGCTATGTATCATATATGGTTCCTTTTTTTTTCTATTCCAGAAGTTTTGTATTTTTGTTTCATTTTTCACATGTTTGTGATTATACTTTTTTTTGTCTCTTCCCTTTTCCCTCTTATTTTGTTATTATTTTAATGTTATGATTTTTTAATTATTATTTTTATTCATAATTAGATATACATAATGATATTAAGTTTACTAATCTATTAATCTGCGGCCAAACCAGAGAAAATCTGGCCGACCCAGTGACCCGACGACCCGGCGACCCGGAAGCTATTCCGGTTCGCTTGCCCGGTCGGATTTAAAAACATTGGTGGAATGTAGCTAAAGATGTATTTATAGTAAAAGAAAAATGAACCGGGTCGATCTGAGACAAACCGGGTCGGATCCAGATTAAAACATGGTAAGAAAGGAAGCGGAGCACCTGAAGAGACCGATGGGTGTCACAGACAGGCATGTTTTTTTGTGAATCAACATGTTTGGAAGTACCCGAAGAGGCCAGAGGGTATCTCAGACATGCGGGTTTGTACGTGATACAACCGATTTGTAAGCATCTAAAGAGGCTGGTGGCTGTCTCAGACCGACGGGTTTTTCCTTTGATCATTTTCCTGCTTTTTCATGACTTTTTCTTGTTTTTACTTCTTGTTCCACTTCTGTCCCAAGTGTTCAAGCCTCACTAAACTCCATAATACCCAAAAAGATACAAAATACAATGCAAATGCAACAAAATAGCATAGGACTCTAAGATGACCAGAGGCGGATCTAGATTTATATTTTAGTGGGGGCATTAGGCTTAAAATTTCAATTTTTGGGGTCTAATTTGAAATTTGTTATAACATTTAACATATATAAAAAAAAATTGAGTGCTGGAAACTGCCTCCATGCTGACTCACCTAGATCTGCCCCTGAAGATGACAATAAATGATGCAAACAAAACTAAAATAATCGTGTCAATACCTAAATCCTACAAATATCATCTTGTCAATGCAGATTTAGTAATGACTTATATAATCTTTATTTCTCAAGTCACTTCATGTCACCGCTTTCGAATTTCAACGTTTCCCCCTTTTCACCTCATATCCCAAACACATTTAGAAAACATTTTTGCAGTCAATGGCCTACTGACTTTGGAAACAAAGAAACGCTCTATAAAGTCCTAATCATTTATGTGACATCACAATTCACATACATGTTTATACGTCATTTGTAATGCAAACAAATAACGTGACGTTGATAAAGCTGGATCAGTATGGAAGATGAATGCAAGGAGCTCTAACCGAATAATAATTGATCGGAACAAGAGGAATGCTACCATGTATAATCTCATTGAAGACATACATCCTTTGGAAAACCGATTTGCGAGTATTGAGTTTACATAAGTTCCCCGCAAATGCAGTGAAATCGACTTTTACCAAATGAGAATTTACGTGATAGTTGAAATGACTAGTGATCGAGGAAGAAGAAAAAGAAATGTATAACGGATTTTCTTGATAAGGATGAAGCTTAAATACTAACACTAGATCTAAACCATAAGTAATAACCGAACTATACAAAGTGACTAAATCAAGAGAAAACTAAACCAGCTATACATTCTCCAATATCTTTATTGTTGTTTGCCCTATTTTTATTCTCCTACCTGTTTGAACACCTTTCTTTTTTAAAAGTAATCAAATCACCATATGTTTGAAAATAAAATAATACTACCTATAATTTTGGGTAATATCAACTAGATCTTAATTTTTTTTTGTATCTTCTATCAATTTTAGGACTTAACGAGAAACTAGAGTCTTAAATTGGATAAGCAAGTTACTAAATGAGCCTAATGGTCTCACATACCTACTCCGTTCCTATATATCTTGTACTTTGAATTGCCATTAACAAAGTTTTTCCTTCCGCTTCTAATGGATACAAAGCTTTAACTAAGTAATCCTAGAAATTTATATTAAAAAATGACAAATAAAGACTTATTCGGTAAGTACCTCTCACCTTATATGTACACAGTTATTTACACTAGATTTAGTGAAATTTTTACCCCAAAAATGGGCCAATAAAAATGATAAACTTTAAAAGATAGCTCGATAGTCGTGCCAATCTGAATTTGCTGGAGTGGTGTTTTAGATCATCGGCATGGAGGGGTCTCTTACCATTAAAAACAAAGAAAAATAATACAAAAAGAAGAAAGAAAATGAGATGTGTCTCTCAAATGGGAGACTTTGAAAGACTCATGAGAGACTCTTGAAACACATGTCTCTTTATAATTTGTTTAATTTTCTTTGTAGATCTAAAATTAATTATTAAATTAAATTATATTTATAATATTAATATTAAATTAGGAGATACTCATTTGAGTTTTTAACCAATACAAAGGTTCTTAGTTGCGTCAAGCAACTCTCTAACCTTAGCCATCCAAAACTCCACATCTTTAAGAGGATTTGGAATCTGTTTTTTAAAAGTCAAATTATTTCTTGTTTTTCAAATGCGCCACATTAACCATAAAGGAGTTGTTGTTGAACAAAGAGCCTTTGATTTACTTGCAGATCAATCATATTTTTTAGGTTTTCCTCTACATTTTCAGAAAGTGAATATAAGTATCGAATAGGTGGTAAATTAGCTTGGTGCCAAGTTATGTTGAAAAACGGATATTGGAAAAGCATATGATTGATTGTTTCATCCGCCAAATAACATTGTTGACAAGTAGTATCCATATAAATTATCACAAATATGGATTATCACGAATTTTCAGTCTAGTAGACCTGTATTCTAGTGGCATTAAAAATCCATAGAAAATGTTTTAAGTTTTGGCAAAATAGGCAATATTTATTGTTTATTTTTTAATAATAAAAAAAATCTTTTGTCAAAAACCCTTTCTCCTGCAAAAACCCCTCAACGATAATCATCCGTTTAAATATATACTAAGGGGTGTATTGAAACTGAAATTGGGAGAATTTGAAATTATTTGAGTTTTAATGAAATTTTAGATGATTTTAGGTGAATTAGAAAATTTCTTATGATTTGTTATTAAAGTCTATGAAATCCCACCTAAAACTATGAGATTTGATTTTTTATATTTTTAACTAACAAACCCCACCAAAACCACTTAAAATCACTCAAAATCCTCTAAAATCCACTACTTAAAATATTTTCAATAACAGGGGATTTGATTTATTTTTTATAAATTATTGATTGAATAACATAGGATTTAATAAAACATTTAGAAATCATTAGTTCAATAACATAGAATTTTTAAAAAACCATCAAATCTTCTAAAATTCATAATCCAATACACCCCTAATAATTTCGACCAAGCCTGGAATTCAATATGGGTTTTTAAGCCCAATATAAAAGTCTTTTTCCCTTTAACAAATAAATCAGATAAAATAGGCCGAAATGATTTGTTTTTTTTTTTTTGTCAAAGAAAAACCAAAAATTTGGATAACTCCGAAACTCTGTTCTTCTACACCGTACACTCGTAAAGAGATAGGTACCACAAAGACTGATTTGCCCATACTATGCCACGCGTACAAGTATTTGAGGGATAAGCTCACAGTAACAACATACACCTATACGCAGCAGATTATTATATTAGCGAGAAAAAATCTTTAATAGAAAAATGAGATATTATTTTATGACCTTCGTATATATACCCCTTAAACCCTACTCCTTGGCTTCATTCTTCCATTTCCTCTGCCTCTCTCTCTCTCAATTCACAAAACCCTAGATTCGTAGCTTTTGTTCACGAGGTACTGTTCTTACTCCATTTTCTTCATCAGCGTCTTCCTCGTTAGCTTTTGATTTGTATCTTTCATTGTAATTTCGTTCGTATGTTTGTTTCGATTCTTCTGTAATGGATCGGGAGCTTGTAAATACTCTCTCTGTTTAAAGTTGAATCTAGATCTGCTTGTTTAAAATATGATGCGCAAATAGATAAGATAACCAATTTGTTGTTCTCGTTGTGGAATATGTTTTGAGTTTGATGATGATTTATAGTCTCGAAGGTTTAGGGTTCTTGATTTGATATGGGTTTGTGGTTTTTAAACTTGTGTAGAAATGGCGTTCTGCAAAAATCTCGGTGGTCTATTGAGACAAGGTGCGGTTTCTCAGACCGGAAATGTTCAGGTTCAGTCTATGCTCGGTTCTCTCCGGTACATGTCTACCAAGCTTTTCGTCGGAGGTAAAGATCTTGTCTTTCTTCTTATGAGATTGAAAGTTTCTTCATTTCTTAGTGTTTTTAACCTGTATGTTTACTGATTGATTCAGGTCTTTCGTGGGGAACTGATGACAACTCCTTGAGGGAGGCTTTTTCTAACTTCGGTGAAGTGATAGATGGTAAGTAAATGATTCAAGGTCGAATCTTGCTATACTGAGACGTTTGTGGTATAATTGAGTAAGTGTTTGTGATGTTTTGGTCTCTGGAGATGAACAAAAGTTAAAAGTATCTATATGTTGTGCAGCTAAAGTCATCATTGACAGAGAATCAGGGAGGTCAAGGGGTTTTGGATTCGTCAACTTCAGTGATGAGACCGCTGCAAACGCTGCCATTTCAGAGATGGACGGAAAGGTTTGTGTATGAATGCCCAATTGGTTAAAAGTTTTGTTTCTGTTTTATGGTTTTAACTTTAATGCTTTTGGGTTTTGTAATTTTAGGATCTGAATGGTCGTAACATCCGAGTGAATGTTGCTAACGATAGACCAAGTACTCCACGTTATGGTGGTGGTGGCGGCTACGGAGGAGGTGGTGGCAGCTACGGAGGTGGTGGTGGCAGCTACGGAGGAGGTGGCAGCAGCAGCTACGGAGGAGGTGGTGGCAGCTACGGAGGTGGTGATGGTGGTGGTTACTAAACAGAGGAGTTGCGGAGTTAATGGTTCTGTTTAGTAGTTTGGTTTCTTCAATTGAATCTGTCTTTAGTACAAAACCTGAATGGGATTTGCTGAGAACTCATTACTCTTTTTTTTGATTACCAATTTGGTTTAATATTTTATTGCCCTTAATTAGGCGCGTTTAAATACGTTTGATCAACTCCATATGTTCATCTTCCCTCCATTAAACCGTTCAAGTATATCATCTTATTTCGTTTTGTGATTTCGTTCATACTTTAAACCCGTAGATCAGCCATGCTGATTAACCATTATGTTGGGAGTTAATTGTTGTTGAGATCATTGGAGACGTTTCGTGTTATGTGTCTAAACCAGTTTCAGTTACTCGAGCACAGTTTAATTAAATAGCTGTTAGCTTGGCAAAGAACAAGAAATCATTCTGTCATATAACAAAATTGAGAGAAGAAATCTTTGTAATTGGTGTTCAATCCTTTACTGCATTTGTTTACAGACATTGAATAGAGAAGATTTTACCACGAAGAGAGCGAGTCATCGTAAATTAAGTTATAAAATCCAAAAATATATTAAACACTAAACTAAATTATACTCTGTTTAACCCTCCTCTCATGGCTCCATTCTTCTTCAGCCTTTCTACTTCATTTTCTCCTTATAATTGGATTCTACTTCCATGTTTCTGTGTCTAACTAAGCCTAACTCTGGATCTAGCTAGATCTGTCTGTTCAAGACTTGTATTACATGACTACCACCAAGCTTCATGTCGGAAGTAAATATCATTTCTTTCTTCTACAAAACATTTTAAAATTTTCTTAAGCCTTTGGTATTGTGATTTGAATGTTTTGTTACTGTATATTGACTGCTTCAGATCTCTCATGGAACACTACCGATGAGAGGTTAATGCAAGCCTTTTCTGAATACGGTCAAGTGCTAGATGGTAAAAAGCCTTTTTGGATCACTCAACAGTCAGCACCATTCAAAGAAATTGTTTCAAAGCCACGTGTTTATGTTGTTGAGTGTGTTTAAGTTTCTCACTAATTCGTTGAATACACAACAAATTTACCTCGATGTTGTTTCTCATGGAATAACCAAACCTCGATTTGATTTCATGAATCATGATTATGATCAAATTATCAATGAGTTATCGAAGAGACCATCATAAAGAGTCTCGGTCGAATAAAAAAGGGGGAAATAATGAAAGTATGAAGCCCTTGTAAGAAAAGATCGAGGTTCAAATTTCGGGGTTAACCCGGAAAATCGAAAACATTGATGTCTTTAACCGTCGAATTAATTTTGGTTTGCGTAATTATTTACCAAATCGGGCTAAAGGGTAAACCGTTCGGTTATTTTTCGCATTTAAGTATAATTATATTGGACAATTAATCACCATGAGAACCCGTCTAAAGTGGTTGCGTCTCCCTTGCAACACATGCCACACCAGGGTTTCGACCGAAGATGAATCTACAAATAAATGAAAACGAAGATCCGAGTTTACAAATAAAAATGCATATGAAGATTGAAGATGATTAACATGAAGATGAATCTACAAATAAATGAATATGAAGATTGAAAATGATAACATTTAAGATTTAAAAGAGAGAGAGAAGATGACTTAGATGACTTATAGATGAAAGATGAATATGAGGTAATTAAAATTACCTCTCTTTTGCCATTATTAATTAATCGAAAGAAGATTAAACAAAGGGGCGAAACAGAGCTTGAGGCTGGTTTTGTCTCCCTGAATGTTTTCTCGGATTGTCAAAGCTTGATTTCTCTCATCAACTCAAAAGGAACCACAAATGAGCTCAAGTGTCTCCTTATCATGGCTTTGGTTTTGAAATTTCAGGATCTTGAAGGTCGTAGAGCGAGTCATTCAAGTAGTCATTGAAAACGTAAGGTCGAATTACATAACAATGTATGTAGTATTGATTTCGTGTGTTTTCGTTGTCAGATTTTTGTTTCCTATTTGGTTCCCTTTGAAGGGTTCGTTTCTTGATTTGCTTTGATTCGAAGAGTCCCGTGTGCAACTTAAAGACGCTTTGCTCTATTTATCGAGATCTTGTGCTTTTTGTGTTTTTGACATTTCTTTTATTTTTTTCTCCCCCTTATGTTTTTTTGCTAATAAACCCTTGCGCTTTGTTTGTTCTTTGCTGGCTAATTTCTCTGATCGTCGTTTCTAATTTTGGTCTGGATTGATAACTGATGGTCTATTATAATTCGATTTTCAAGACATGTTTCGTTTCTCATATGTCGTGATTTGATGCACATGGTTTAAGGAGTTGGTGTTGCGTTTCTTTTTGACAAAAAAGGTTTGCTCTTTCTTTCCCAAACATGTTTTCTCTTATTCTATCACAACTGAAGATGGGAAGTCCTTTCAATTTTGTTTGTATAGTCTTCTCAGAATTCCGGTATTATAAACATGTATGATGTATCCCTATGTTGTTAGTCCGTACTCCTTTTAAATGAATCTCTAACATATATTTCTCTTCCTAGACTTGGAAGAGATGACATGTACATATATATATCTATTAAGTTACATGGGCTTCCAACTCAAAACCAATTGGCAATAAGTGGATTGGCCCATGTGCCTTATATATATTACTTAAGATCCCTTCCAACTTCCGATGTGAGATATATTCTCTAATACACCCCCTCGAGATGATGACTCTTGGCCATTGATCTCGGTATGTTTGGACATGGATCGACGGACCATCTTTGGGTCAGATATCGATGATGGATCGGGTTGGATTGCGTGGATCGGACTCTGATACCATATTAAGTTACATGGGCTTCCAACTCAAAACCAATTGGCAATGAGTGGATTGGCCCATATGCCTTATATATTACTTAAATTCCTTCCAACTTCCGATGTGGGATATATTCCCTAATAACATATACTTTCTTAAACAATTTATTTACCTGTTTCGATGATTCCAAAGTCATATTAAGATACATTAATTTACAAAGCAGCTATGCAACAAAAGAATGGTAAGGTTCAAGCTCTCTCTATATGCTCCTTATTATGAATTATTATGCAGTTAAGGTTGCAGTTTTACTCATCTTTAATTAGACAACCGTCTTCAAACTATTTATCGTTTGTACTACTCTATAGTTTTTCTTCTGTAGTTTCATTTGGTTCTTCAAAATTCGATTTTGTGGTCTTCCATATTGAAATCCTGTTTTTTGATTGGTTGTGTCATTACTCATTGCATATGTTAAAGTATACGAGATCATGCAGGTGTGGAAGAGGAGGTCAAACAAAGAGCCGCTGAAGCTGCGGACCAACAGGAAATACCAAATATATGGCTACAGATTTCACTATATTTTACTCCACCTTCTGTCTTGCTTTGTTGTTTTCCCTAGGAGAAGCAGTTAAGTGTTTGAAGCAATTAAGTGTTTCAGTCGCGGGATGTGTCCATTGCAGTTATATTCAAATCCATTGCAGTAAGATTAATCTAACTATTTCATCTACTTGATATGGTTCATCATTGCATCTCCATCAATCTTTCATAGGTTTTTGTGTGAGGAGTCACAAAATAGAATTTGGAACAGAGCCAAATTTTATCCGTAAGAGACGTCAGCCACGTCATCCAATCCAATTTCACACTCAATGCTAGACCAATACGAACCAGTTGCTCAGGGTTTTAGGTGGGAGATATATCATGAACGATCTTCATTATTGTTAAGACCGTCCACTTTAGACGGAGACATAAAGACATAAATATATGTAAAATTGGTATCTTTATATTACACTTGGTTCTATATATGAGCACCTTATGAAAACCATTGTACAATAGTGAATATCTTCAAATTTCTGTTTCTAAAATTTGGTAAGTAGATTTCTTCTCGATAATAAACCTAAGCTACGATTAATTTCAGCTGACTAATAAATTAAACATTTTGGTTATGCATGACATTCATGACAAGTATGAAAAAAAAATTCAACTACTAATTTATAACTATCAAATGAAACAACTACCTTTCGGCATATATCATGCCAAGATCAAATATAAGGAAACAAAGTTTAATGAAGCAATCATGTATCCTGATCGTATTTGAAAGTAAATTTTTTTTCTATTAAAATATTTAAGTTAAATCATATATCAAATTTAATTAAACCAAACATATATGTATATATTATTTTCACAATGGTCGATGATAATGATTTTCAATACATTTAAAATTATAAATTAGTAAAACTCTCAAGTTAAATTTTTATGTATTTCTCCAGTATATTAAAAATATACAAATCATACAAAAAATATTAAAAACCACATTTTGTATCCGACGATAATGATTCTCAATACATAAAACTTTGTAGGATGGCTTACGCCCACTTAGACCCGTAGGAAGCTGTCTAAGACCACTTAACTCTGTTTAATAACTGAAATATTGAATGCCAATGCTTAAGAAGTAATTGCCACGATCTATGGACGATTGAATATTGGCTTGCAGATGAGAAATGAAGTTGTTCCTTCCCAAACCTATTCGGCAAGCCATCAATGTCGGTGTATTAGGTTCAAATGCTTTTTCATCAGAAGAAGACAACAAAATTGGGTTGTTCTGACCGAAGGTCAAACACGTGATGGTCGATAATTATTACAGTAGAAGGCACTTGTGAGTTTGAAAGTAACATAAAAGAGACTCTACATTATTTTAAGAGTCAATAATTACAGTAGAAGGCACTTGTGAGTTTGAAAGTAACATAAAAGAGACTTTTTACTACTAGGTGACTTTGGGCTTCTCTCCTTGACGCGAAAATCCGTCTGTACCCTTAATGAAAGAGTTAAAAAATTGTCGGTTATTAAATCTAATTTTTGTCAGGTTATTAATTGAAAATACCTCTCCTTTACCTCCCGACTGTATTTTGTTCGCCGGAACCGTCACATAAACAGTGTAATTGCCAATGAATCGACTGTTAATCTTTCCGAAATTTAGGGAATTATAAATTTATTATGCATTATACAATTATCTGGTGGTTTCGATGCCGTTTAAATCCTGCCGATATACACCAGAAGCGTCGGTTAACTATGCCAGATCTAGGTGTTAATGACGGCGGTATCAGTGGTGGAGGTGCCAATTGGGGCCTTTGCGTTTAAGGAATGGTTTTCGTTTTGGTGAAATATCATCGCTTTCACCCTACCCATGTGCGAACCGATGCTTGTTGTATATGTGGTCAGGCCATGATAACCATAAATCCGTCCACGCATGATGTTCAGCGACCAGAAGGAATGTGATGTGGTGGACGACATTGTCTTAAACCTGATTTGTTAATTTCCATAGTTTCAAAACCTGATTTGATAATTTTCTAATCTTAAATAGTCATGAACGTGTTTGTTTGGATACGTATGTGTGTACGAGAATTTGTGTGGATACGTTTTTGTTCCAACAAATTTGTGTGGATACGTTTGTGTGTACAAATTGGTGTGGACACGTTTGAGAAGATAAAACATGTTTGCTTTGTTCAAATTATGAATTATCATGGATAATGTAACGTGTACAAGATATCATGGATGCTTGCGATATTTGGTCGGGATTTCTCTTTGAAATTTTGAGTTTCTTATTGCGACTGTTCTGAATCGTCAAAGTTTTGTAATTTGGTTCGAAGTGGCAGTAAGGTTTTTTGCTTTGGTAATTTTCAGGAGGTTCTTTCACGGCCACTTCTATCCCAAGAAGCTTCATAGCTCCAAGTCTTCTCGCGATGGCTTACAGTGTTACAATATAAATAATGTCCAAAGGAAGGCCAACAACTCTAATCTTATAATCTCGAACTGTAAAGCAACACCATTTTAGAATTGTAAAAAAAAATATAATGGTATCAATGTCTATAATAAGATTCATAACCAAACAATTTTGAAGAGAATGAAGAGGTTAAAGGCGTTCATATATACCAAGGACGCTATATTCGTGTCCATATCCTTATGGACATACATTTTATACAAGTATTCATTACAACATTCGTGGATGTATCCACATGGATGAGTCCATATGGACATGCATTATATACTTGCATGGTCATGGACAAGCGTTTGTAGATACGGTTTTATGGATACGTTTGTGTGGACCTGAAACTTTTATTTGTCATGAATCAAGAACTAAATCTGAGCTTGGGCTTGAGATTGATAAGGACGTTCACATTATATGAGAAAGTGCTACAACAATCTGAGAAACTAAGCTAACATTAACAGTCTAAAGTACCTTTTTAAAAATGTGCATAAGCACTGAAAGATAAAAAGTTAAAAACAAGGCAAAAGAATATCGGTGATCTTGTTTAGATTTATGTAGCTTGGAAATCATGCCTTTTTCTCCACATAGTGCATCCATGATACAATGTCCACTAGATAAGTGTCCATGTAACCCTGTCCATAGAGCAAACGATTCAAGGTATAAAGATCAAAATTTAGAGAGAATATGAAATTTCTTTTTTAGATTTCTGTAGCTTGGAAATCATGCCTTTTTCTCCAGATAATGCATTCCATGATACAATGTCCACTAGATAAGTGTCCATGTAACCCTGTCCATAGAGCAAACGATTCCAGGTATAAAGATTAAAATTTAGAGAGAATATGAAATTTTTTAAGAAACAAACATCAAGAACGAGCATAGCACCTTGATTGATTCCTTTTTTGCCTTGATGTGTGTAAAGATATGTAACTGGTACGGTGGTACCGTTACACGTTACACGGAGCCGCATGAGATCAACACCGTGGAAATGCTATGGAAGGCGAGAAGGGAGGGTTAATTGAGTTATAAGGATTGTTTTGTCCTTCCAAATGCGTTTACATATAATAAAACTTCTCCAAAGTGTTTTTCAGTGTAATAAACTCGATTTTTTAATTGGTAAATTGTGCTAAGTGTTTTGAAAAATTGATATATATCATTAGTTACTTTTGTAGAAATGTACGAAAATAATGTAAATGGTTTCACCTATCGAATGGGACAGCTGTTGAAACCTCATAGTACTTTCGGTGAAAAAATAAATTTAGCCAAATTTTACAGTGTATTAGCCTCAGTATGAATAGTTAAGTTACTTTTTGCCAAAACAAATTATAACGAAGAAACTCAATATTCAACTTTTCAAATTGAATCTTATATATGTGTTACTTCATATTTAAAATAACTTTAAATCACATATAATAGATACCATGCAAATATACGAGTTCAAAACACAAAATCTTTAATTATTTTTTTTAAAAAATGAATAACATAATCCGCGCGGAACATACCCTAGTTTATTTTATTGATAAAAAGAGTCTGAGAAGAATTTTCTGACGGTCTACAACGAGTAAACACGAGAAACATAAGAGCTTTTTTGAGAAATTCGGTTGCGGTTTTGGAAAATAAAAATAAAATAATAAATAGAGCGTATTGATTAGCCTTCATCACACAGCCGTTTTGAAAAATCAAAGGAAAGCCGTTTGGGATTTTGAAAAATCAACAAAGGAATCCTCACGCTGAAAATAATTGCATTTGGATAATCTTAAGATCAAATCAATTCATATTTCTTTTGACTTTACTTTGTGGAGCATTCAATTCATATTGAATTTTTTTTTTTTTTGTGTGGAAGCAATTAGTCTTCACTGGAGACTTGCTAAGTCGAGCTTTAATTTTCTCGTTTCACAGCTATAAAACAAGAAAACAAAAACAAAAAATCAAAGAAAAAAAAAACGATACATTCTTGTAATCAGAAAAGGATGATCATATGGAGCTTGTATTTAATCTTCTCCCTTTTTGGCTCAATACTTGTTTTTGCTTCTCCTGCAAGGCACTTGTTTCGTCCAGACCAGAAATATGCTCTTTTGGAGTTCAAGAACGAGTTCCATTTCAGTGAGATGGCTGCTGATAAGAAGACAGATAGCTGGAGGACCAACACCGATTGCTGTTCATGGGATGGTATCTCTTGTGATCCTAAGACGGGCAACGTCGTTGAGTTAGACCTCGCGGTAGGTTCTCTTACTGGCCAATTGAAATCTAATAGTAGTCTGTTTAGACTACAACATCTTCGGGGCCTTAATCTTGGCTATAATAATTTCTCGGGTATTCTACCAGATTCCATCGGCAACCTCAAATACTTGAGGGTTTTGAATCTTGAGCGTTGCTATCTCTATGGAAAGATTCCTTCTTCACTCGGAAATCTTTCTTATCTCAACGATCTTGATCTTTCTAGTAATCATTTCACTGGTGAACTACCTGATTCAATGGGCAACTTAAACCAACTAAAAGAGTTGCGACTTGCAATGGCCAATCTGAGTGGGAACTTTCCTCTTGTGTTACTCAATTTGAGCTCACTCACTGGGATCTACCTTGGTTCTAATCAGCTCAAAGGTCTGCTTTCACCTAACATGAGTCGCCTATCCAAACTAGTGTCTTTTGATATTCGTGAAAATTCATTTTCCGGATCTATTACGCCGTCTCTCTTCTCGATCCCTTCATTGATCCACCTTAATGTGAGAAGAAACGATTTCAGCGGTCCTCTTGAGATTGGGAACATCTCTTCACCGTCTAAATTTGTAACTTTCTACCTTGGAGGAAACAATTTCAATGGGACAATCCCGAGATCTATATCGAAACTAGTCGGTCTCCGGTATCTTGATCTCTCATTTTGGAACACCGGGAGGGGCATGGTCGATTTCAACATCTTCTCGCATCTCAAGTCACTTACCTATCTTGACCTCTCCTATCTTAATACAAGAAGCATGGTTGACTTGACTCTTTTCTCACATCTCACATCACTTGGGACCCTAGATCTTTCAGGTATTAATATGAAGGTTAGCGCAACTCTCCACCTTCCCTCATCCATAGAAATATTGGTATTATCATCATGCAATATTGTTGAGTTTCCCAAGTTTATACAAAACAAAACCAGTTTGTATTATTTAGACATATCTGCCAATCAAATTGAAGGTCAAGTACCAGAGTGGTTTTGGAGACTACCAATGCTGCGGTTTGTAAACATTTCTCATAATTCTTTCAGTGGGTTTGAAGGATCAGCGGATGTTATTCAAAGAAGTGCCATAGTGATGCTTGATATAAGTTCAAATACATTCCAGGAACCATTTCCTTTATTACCAGCGTCTATGATGTATTTTACAGGCTCCAATAATCGGTTTTCAGGAAAGATTCCTAGGACAATATGCGAATTGGTTGCTCTTGATACACTTGTTTTATCCAACAACAACTTCAGCGGTTCTATTCCTCGGTGTTTTGAGAATTTCAATACTACTCTTTCGATCTTGCATCTACAAAATAATAATCTCTCTGGTGTTTTTCCAAAGGAATCTATTAGTGAGTTCTTGAGATCACTTGATGTTGGTGGCAACCGATTATCAGGAGAGCTCTCCAAGTCTCTGATCAATTGCACTCGTCTCGAGTTTCTAAACGTGGAAGATAACATGATCAATGACACGTTTCCTTCTTGGTTGAGATTGATGCCCAATCTACAGATTATTGTACTTCGTTCTAACGAGTTCTATGGGCTAATATCTTTTCCTGGAGATTCTTTGAGTTTTCCCAAGCTGCGAATCTTTGACATTTCAGAAAATCGTCTCACTGGAGTATTGCCATCAGATTATTTTACTGGTTGGAGTGCAATGTCATCGGTTGTAGACGTTGTTGATCATACGCCAATTAGGGTTGCGGGACGTCACTCAGAATACTATCATAACTCAGTGGCTTTCACGAACAAGGGATTAAAGATAAAGCTGGTTGGGAGTGTTTTCACAATGTACAAAACCATTGATGTCTCCGGAAACAGACTAGAAGGAGACATCCCTGAATCCATCGGTTTTCTCAAGGAACTGATTGTGCTCAACATGTCAAACAACGCTTTCACTGGCCATATTCCACCATCTCTGACGAACTTGACTAATCTCCAGTCATTGGATCTATCTCAAAACGGATTATCCGGCGAAATCCCACCAGACCTTGGAAGACTCACGTTTCTTGCCCGAATGAACTTCTCTTACAACAGGCTTGAAGGTCTAATACCACAAGGCACTCAGATTCAAACACAGAATAGTTCTTCATTCGTAGAGAATCCCGGGTTATGCGGTGTTCCTCTTCAAGAAACCTGCGGTGGAGAAGAAGAGGAAGCAACTAAGCAAGAGCAAGATGAAGAAAAGGAAGAAGAAGAACAAGTATTTAGCTGGATAGCTGCTGCAATAGGCTATGTACCTGGTATATTCTGTGGACTCGCCATTGGCTATATTATGAGTTTATACGAACATGACTTGTTCATGAGGATCTTTCACTCTTTTACTTAATTAAAACATCACTTTGTAGGAGGATGGTGTCTCCTTGCAATAATAAATCAATAAAGTTTTGTAATAATTTTCTTGAAAGCCTATAAATGTTCTTTTCAGACTACAACAATTTCGTCTCTGTCTCTTCCTTTAGTTTTAATTTTGCAGATTCAGTTCCATCGGAAAATCATTGTTACTTCTCATGCTCGTGTTCTTATACGATTTTTATTTTATTTTGGTGTGCGAAAATGAAACAGATGAAAAAGTTTTGATACGATTTGAATATTCTAATGCTACTTGTAGCTCAAGATATTTTATTAAGTCTTAGAAGTGTTTTCAAAGTTCGAATCAGAGAACTCAAGATATGGTTTTGTGTTCAAGAGCATAAAGCCCATGAAGACCTTATATCTTATATCACATAATAGTAATGGGACGACGACGTTTAAAGCCGAGACCATGAGCATAAAGCCAATTAAAGGATTGCAACTATCCTTTGTATGTCCCATAAGAATAGCATATCGTTTCTATACCATTACAAAGACGAACTCTGAGGTTATTGTACACTAATTTTTAAGCTTCCTCCTCACGTTATGAGCTATTAACAGCATTAGTAAGGTCCTTCAGAACCTAAGCAGACGTAACAATGATCTCCATTAAAGCCGAGACCATGAGTTCCTATTAAAGGATTGCAACTAGATTCAATGTTCAAATATCCTTTGTATATCCCATAAGAATAGCATCTATCGGACTATCATATCGATTCATATACCATTACTCCATTACAAAGACTTACTCTTGAGCTATTGACAACATCAGTACTACTCACCAAAAACAACTAACAATCTTATAATTAGAAACAGTATGAGAAGATGGTTTTTGTTTGATGTTATAATCGGAAAGAATGTAACTGCTCCTTTAATATTTTGTATGTCCCATAAGAATAGCATATCGTTTCAATACCATTACAAAGACGCATTCTGAGGTCATTGTAGACTAACTTTTTAGCTTCCTCATCATGTTATGAGCTAGTAAGGTCCTCCATTAGCTTCTTACTAACGATTAACCCACACCACACGGCTGGAGAAATAAAAAAATTCAGAATGAATCTTCAGCTATTAACCCACACCATACGGCTGAGAAATTGCGTTTACTGTTTTGAATAATCAAAAGGAATCTTCAGGCTGCCGTGTGGACATTCCGTGAGATCAAATCACTCTTGAATTTTCATCAATTAGTCTTTCACAGGAGACTTGTTAAGTCAAGCTTTAAGTCTTTCCACAAATGTTAGAGACAATCCAATGATCTAAGAGTCACAACACTCGTTTCACAGAAAACTAAAGAAAATAAAAATGATGCATTCTTGTAGTGAGAGGAAGATGATGATAATATGGAGCTTGTGTTTAATCTTCTCCCTTTCTAACCCAATCCTTGTTTTGCTTCTCCAGCTAAGCACTTGTGCCATCCAGACCAGAGGGAAGCTCTTTGGGATTTCAAGAGCGAGTTCTATTCCAAGATTGGATGAAAGTTCAAGATCCTTACACTAAGACTGAGAGGTGGACGAACAACACTGATTGGAATACTGAGAGTTGGAGGAACAACATTGATTGCTGTTCTCGTGATCCCAAGACCGGTAAAGTCGTTGAGTAGACCTCTGGGACAGTGTTCTCAATGGCCCTTTGAGATCTAATAGTAGCCTGTTCAGACTACAACATCTTCAGAGCCTGGACCTTTCTGGGAATAATCTTTCAGGTATTCTGCCAGATTTCATGGGCGACCTCAAATATTTGAAGGATTTGAGTCTTTTTGGTTGCAACCTCTTTGGAAAGATTCCTTCTCACTCGGAAACCTTTCTTCTCTCACCAATCTTAATCCTAATCTTAATGATTTCACTGGTGAGCTACCAGATTCGATGGGCAACCTAAACCAACTAGCCTATTTGCGACTCTACGCTAACAAGCTAAGTGGGAACTTTCCTCATGCGCTACTCAATTTGAGCGAGCTCACCCATATTCGTCTTGGTTATAATAAGTTCAAAGATATTCTCTTTTCTAACATGAGATAATATTACATGTTTTTCACTTTAGAATCACTTAGCGGTTATAAATAGTTTATAACCGCTTATTTTATGAAAATGCATCTTTTAATATTTATGTTTTTTCATCTCTATTGAAAAACATAAAAATTTAATTTCTTTTTAGATGGATGTTTAGCAAAAATATATATTAAACTAGTGGATCTTTATTTTTTGCTCATTTTTTGCTCATTTTATACTCATTTTTTGCTTTTATTTTGTTTTTTTTTATAGAAATGAGAAAGAATGAATGTTATTTCCATTGAATTATGTATAAAAGTAGTCATTTGTAAAAAGGTCTAAGAGAGTTCATATCAATGAGAGAATATTACATGTAAAAAATTCAATCATTGTTAAAAGTGAAAAATTGCTTCATCAATTTATTGTTGATGTTTATAAATTTCCTCTACAAGCTGATGTATTTTGATATAACTAGAAATTCGTTTCATGGATCTATTCTGCCGTCTCTCTTCATGATCCCTCCGTTGATCGGCCTTGACCTGAGAAGAAATGATTTTCAGCCGTCCTCTTGATATTGACAATATCTCTTCAGAATCTAAACTAGAAAGATTATTTCTTGGAGAAAACAAATTCAATGGTTCAATCCCGGGATCTATATAGAAACTAGTTGGCCTTAGAACCCTTGACCTATCTTTCTGGAACACGGAGAGAGGCATAGTCGATTTCAGCATCTTCTTGCATCTCAAGTCACTTTGGGGACGACCTCTCCTATCTAAATACAAAGAGCATGGTTGACTTGAGTCTTTTCTCACATTTCATGTCACTTAGTGATATGGATTTTCAGGAAATAAGTTGGATTTCTGTTCAACTCTCCATCTTCCTTCACCCATATCTTCCTTGGTTTTATCATCCTGCAATATCTCTGGGTTTCCCGTGTTTTTACAAGCCCAAACTAGATTGGAAAAATTAGATATATCTGCCAATCAAATTGAAGGCCAAGTACCAATGTGGCTATGGAGTCTGCCAAACTTGTGGTCTGTAAACATTTCTCATAATTATTTGAGTGGTTTTGAAGGACCAGCACATGTTACTAAAAGAAGGCAAAAGTATTTCTGCTTGATATAAGTTCAAACACCTTCGAGGATCCATTTCCTTTGTTACCAAACTCTACGAGGTACTTTTTAGACTCTGATAATCGATTTTCATGAGAGATTCCTAGGTCAATATGCGAATTGGTTGCTCTAGAGACACTTGTTTTATCCAATAACAACTTCAACGGTTTTATTCCTCAGTGTACTACTCTTTCGATCTTGAATCTTCGGATTAACAGCTTCTCTGGTATTTTTCTAGAGGAATCTATCACTGATAACCTGATATCACTTGATGTTGGTCACAGCCGGTTGTCAGGAGAACTTCCTAAGTCTCTGATAAACTGCACTCAACTCGAACTTCTGAACGTGGAAAACAACATGATCAATGACACATTTCCACTTTGGTTGAGATTTTTGCAAAATCTTCAGATTCTTGTCCTTCGTTCCAACGCGAACCATGGGCCAATATCTTCTTCTAAAGATTCTTTGAGTTTCCACAAGCTGCGAATCTTTGAAATTTCGGAATATCACTTCACTGGGGTCTTGCCACCTGATTACTTTGCTGGTTGGAGTGTAATGTCATCGGTCGTAGACATTGCATATAGTACGTTGTATGGTGCTGTAGACTCGGTGGCTATGACAAACAAAGGATTGAAGATGGAACTGGTTAAGAGCAGTTTCAGAATCTATAAAACCATCGATGTCTCTGGAAACAGATTCGAAGGAGATATTCTCAAATCCATCGGTTTACTCAAGTAACTGATTGTTCTCAACCTGTCAAACAACGTTTTCACAGGCCGTATTCCACCATCTCTGGCAAACTTGACCAATCTCGAATCGCTGGATCTATCTCAGAACGAGCTATCCGGCGAAATCCCACCAGAGCTGGGGAAACTCACGTTTCTAGCGCAGATGAACTTCTCGTAGAACAAGCTCGAAGGTCCAATACCACAAGGCACTCATATTCAAAGCCATAATATTTCTTCTTTCGCAGAGAATCTGGGGCTTTGCGGTGCTCCTGTCCAAGAAACCTGCGGTGGAGGAGAAGAAGAAGCAACAAAGCAAGAAGAAGGTTCCAAAGGGATGAAGGAGATAAGAAATCTTCTCAAAAGGCAATAGAGACAATGGATGTGGAGTTGGAGATGTGGAAGAAGAATTCTGAAACTTGGTTCGAAAACGTCTTGGTTAAGCACAAGGATGCAGAGAAGGCATCACTTGATGAAGTTGAGAATCCGAATAGATAACAACAGCACAGGACGGAGAAGCCGCTGGTGATCAATGAAAGACACCAAGAAAGGAAATAGGATGCTTACCTAAAAGAAAAATGGAGCAGAGAAAACGGTTATAAAGATAACCGAGAAAGACGTAAAAAAATTCACGAGACGTCAAGGAGACGTGATGGTGATCAAAGGAGATACCAAGCAAGAAGGAGGCTGCTTACCTAAGTGAAAGGGAGCAGAAGCCGGTTACATAGTAACCGAAGAAGACGTGTAGAAGAAGATTCACGCATGAGACATCACGAAGGCGTGGTGGTGATCAAGGAAGTTACCAAAGAAAACATGAGATGTGGAGAAGAAGATTCACGTAGACGTCACGAAGACGTGGTGGTGATGAAGGAAGTCACCAAAGAAAACACAAAGGCTAAGAATGTCAAAATACGTGACATTTAAAGAAGAAGGATAATATACTTCACAAATGGTGAAGTGTCATGAAGAAGACGTGACCTTTTTCTTAAAAGAGGATACTTCACAAATGGTGGAGTGTGATGAAGAAAACGTGACTTTTTGAAGAAGAAAAAGGTTCAGGCAGGAGACGTGAGGAAAACCGTTGCAGAGATAACTTCAAGGAAGACATGAAGTTAGGTTTTAAAATGATGTTGCTGTTATAGCCTCACAAGATCTGAAGAACTAATTAAGCAAAGTTGGAGTTAGACCGAAACTCAATTAAGGGGGAGTGTTGGCGATAATTGAGTTTCTATCTCAAACGGTCGTAATGTTCCGTCGTAACGTTTCGGTTTGAATGGTTTCTTTTGAGAGACACGAGTAGGAAGAGACACAAGTGTTTGTGTCTGCTTTGATTCTATATAAACCATTTTTCTGTTGTAATGTAAATAACAAGTTTCAGATTCTATTAATAAAAGTATATTACGTTTATGTTCTTCTTAAAAGAGAAGAGATAATCCAATATCTCTTACTCTGTTTTTCCATCTCTTTCTTACTCTGTTTTCAAATCAATATTCAACACCTTTAAGCTTCGTCCTTCACGTTATGAGCCATTGACAGCATCAGGCAGGTCCTTAAGAACCTACGCGGATGAAACAATGTTCTTCATTAGCTTCTTGCTCACCAAAAACAAGCTCCAGGTTTTCGACAAGTAGCAGTCTTGTAATGAAAATGATGTGAGACTTTTTCTTTAAGGTTGTTGAGTATGAGAAGATGGTTACCTGGTAAAGATGCCATGAAGCATAAGCATCGGTCGCTGCGTATTGTAACTGCTCCTTTGACAGAGGACGAACCTCCCAGTTTCCGAGCCTGATTCTGTTCGGCTTCAGGAGCTGCAAAGTAATTCCCAAAGTGTTCTTCTCTTTGTTCTTCTCAAAATTCAAATCAAGCTTCTGAAATCAAGCAAATGAGATGGATAAACGAATACCTCTTTGCAAACAAGTGTCTCAGTTAGTGAGGCGAGGCCCCATTTCTTCGAATCTCCGCCAATTTTCTTGTTGGCTAAATCAGAAAGATCCTCGACATCTTTGATGGACACTCCATGGTCATGGAAAAGCTTCACAGAGTCACCGTCAATTCCAATACCTACCTATATATATATNTCACGATCAATATCAATAACACATTCTACATCTTTATTATACACTTAGTTCTCTGTTTCAGTTTGTTTTTATATTAGTTTTACGTTATTGATTCAGAGAGAGGATTTAAAAGATAATCGTTTCTGGTTCTTCTGGGAAAATTGCCGATAATAACAAAACTTTCTTCATCAAATAAAATAGACCGGCGACAAAAACCGCCACAACCAGCACTCCAATATCTATCAGAACACGGTAGGTAAACCGAACCAACAATAATGCATGAGGAGATAGACTAGATGATAGGCTTCATCGATCTTAATATCGCAAGAGAAAGAAGAATTAGATTGGAGCTGAGTAAAGTCAAAGGGAGTGTGAGAAAACAGTCAAAGGCTGAGCGGGAGCCTAGCTGGACAAAGGAAAGAGTAAAGTAGTTCGTAGAAGAAGGAGAAGCTCGAGAGAGTATAAATGGAAGCTGAGATAGTTTGTTACGGATTATCCAGAAATTGCATTTGTCAAGGTTTATGTGATCTGTGAGACCTTTGTAATTCTTGGAGTTCTTCCTTTCAAATCAATAGTATCATTCAGTTTACAGAGGAATCGATAGCCTTATCCTAACATATCCCTCTTGGTATCAAGAACCTTAAGAAGCTGCATTGCTCGATTATCCACCTCACTAGCAGTCTTACTATACAAAATCCTACCACCAAACCTCATCGCTGGAAAACTCTTAGCTACGATAAGCAATTCAAAACACAAAAATCAACAATCAAAGGACAAGTTAAATTTGCTACAGAATTAACACTGTAGGGAACAAAAACCTTGATCTTTAAATTGGGACGGTGACAGTTGAGAAAACAAGAACTTAAAAATCGAATCAGAGAACTGAGATCCTCAGGAACAACAGATTGATAACAGATCACATAAATTTCTACGCAACAAGGCCGGGAGATTCGAATTTTGATAGTGATGAATCGAGAGGGGTGTTGATTATAACCACTGCAACGAGAGAGTGGGAATCGCTTGTAAGCTGTAGGAGAAGTGATGGAACGAGGCAACTGGCGACGGATCTTAGGGATTTGATTTGGATCCTCGTGACCATTGCCGGAGGTCGGAGGCCGTACAGTCGGAGTACGGGAAGAAGAAGTGTGGGAGAGATATGAAGCTTCGGCGGCTAAGACAGCGAGAAGCTCTTCCTCTGCGAAATCTTCGCCGTCGTCCCAATTTGACGACATTTTTTATTTATTTTAAGAACAAAAGATAACAATGATGTTACTTTGGAGTTTGGAGGGAGGGATGCGAACCACGAGAGTATCTTCCTTTTGTTGTAAAAGTATTAATTTCTGTGTATTATTATGATGGCTAAGGGTCTCTTTATATAGTAGTTACATAAGGGTAGAAAAGGAAATATCTTTTTCCTACATGAATAAGGAAAACATCTAATAGACCGTCTAAGGTATTGGGCCTTCACGCCAATGTCTTGATGGGCCGATTATGGAGATCGAACCTCTATAATTTATAACACTCCCCTTTGATTGACATAACCGGATCGTGATTAATGGATCATAGTAATACGCTTGGGGATGCTGCCTCATTAAAACCTTACCAAGGAAAACCCAGTGGGACAAAACTTTAGTGAAGGAAAAAGAGTACAGCACGTATTACTCCCCCTTGTTTTAGGCATCACTGAAGGTCTCTAAATCGGCGCATGCCGATCTGATACATGAGCTTCTTGAGCGTGGAGGTTGGAAGCGACTTGGTGAATAGGTCGGCTGAGTTGTCGCTGGAACGTACTTGAAGCACTTTGATTTCACCGGTCTTCTGTAGATCGTGAGTGAAAAAGAACTTCGGTAAGATGTGCTTCGTCCGGTCTCCTTTGATGTATCCATCCTTCAATTGAGCAATACATGCGGCATTGTCCTCGTAGAGTATGGTCGGTTCTTCCTTCTCATCGGTCATTCCACAATCTCGCCTTATGTGCTGAGTCATCGATCTCAACCAAACACATTCACGGCTGGCTTCATGAATTGCCAAAATCTCTGCGTGGTTAGACGAAGTGGCCGTGAGAGTCTGCTTCATGGATCGCCATGAAATTGCTGTTCCTCCGTGAGTGAACACATATCCTGTATGAGATCGTCCATTGTGTGGATCTGATAGGTAACCTGCATCAGCAAAACCAACTAAACCTTTATCGTTATGGTTAGTATAAAATAGACCCATATCTTTCGTACCTTGCAGGTAACGAAGTAAATGTTTAATCCCGTTCCAGTGCCTTTGGGTCGGACAAGAACTAAATCTTGATAGGAGGTTCACGGCAAAACATATGTCTGGTCTAGTATGACTAGCCAAGTATAATAACGCTCCTATGGCACTGAGATATGGCACTTCGGGACCAAGGATTTCTTCATCCTTCTTCTTTGGACCGAATGGATCACTGTCCAGACTAAGGCTTCTCACCATCATTGGGCTACTCAGTGGGTGAGCCTGGTCCATATTAAAACGCTTGAGTACCTTTTCTGTATATGCCATTTGATGCACAAGGATTCCATTATTGACGTACTCAAGTTGTATTCCCAAACAGAACTTAGTCTTTCCTAAGTCTTTCATTTCGAATTCCTTCTTTAGGTATTCAACCGTTTGGGATATTTCCTCAGAGGTTCCTAGGATGTTCAGGTCGTCTACATACACCGCGATGATTACGAATCCCTTGTCAAATTTCTTTATAAATATGCATGGACTTATGGGATCGTTTTTATAGCCCTCTTTCACTAAGTACTCGCTTAGTCTATTATACCACATGCGACCTGATTGTTTTAATCCATAGAGCGATTTATTCAGCTTAATACAATGCTGGTCTCGAGAACTTCTTTTATCTTTCAGCTCTATTCCCTCTGGGACTTTCATATAAATTTCGTTATCCAGTGGACCATATAAGTATGCGGTTACAACATCCATTAACCGCAAATCCAATTTCTCTCTTATGGCCAGACTTATCAGGAATCTAAAAGTCGTTGCATCCACCACAGGGGAGTATGTCTCCTCATAATCGATTCCTGGCCTTTGTGAGAATCCTTGTGCCACAAGCCGTGCTTTGTGTCTAACGATTTCACCTTGTTCGTTTCTCTTCCTCACAAAGACCCATTTATGTCCAACTGGTATAACATCACGAGGTGTCCGAATTATGGGACCAAAAACCTCTCTCTTCTTTAAAGAGTTTAACTCCACGTTTATAGCTTCTTTCCATTTATTCCAGTCTAATCGACGAGTGCACTCTAAAATGGACGTGGGTTCTAGATCCTCATTCATGAGCTCAAGTGCTACATTGCATGCAAATATTTCATCAATGTCGACATTCTTTCTGTTCCATTGGATTCCAGACGAGACATAATTGATCGCGATCTCTTTGTTATCAGGAACTTCAGGCCCATGAAGCTTGGCGTCCCAAGCAACATTTTCCGGCACCTTAGGTTCATTTATGTCTGGAACGTCCACTATCTCCTCGGTCTGAATTTCAGCACCTTTCTTTAATTTCCGAGGAGTCTTATCTTTGGAACCAATTGGTCTTCCACGTTTCAATCGTGGTTTAGACTCAGTAGCCGCTTGACTCGGTCCTTCTTGGACATCAATACGAATTGGTGCATTCACGGCTGGTATATATGATTTCGTTACCCTCTTTGGGTCTGCAAAGGAATCTGGCAATTGTATAGCTAGCTTTTGCAAATGTATTATCTTTTGGACCTCTAAATCACTTTCACGAGTCCGGGGATCTTGCCATTTTAAGGATGTTTGATTCCATGCAATTTCTTTTACCAGCCGGTTTCCATCACCTAATGTTGGAAAAACGGATTCGTCAAAATGACAATCCGCGTACCTGGCCTTAAATAAATCTCCGGTGGTCGGCTCAAGGTACTTTATGATCGTGGGTGAATCATATCCAACATATATCCCCATCCTCCTTTGAGGTCCCATCTTAGTCCTCTGTGGTGGTGCAATCGGCACATAAACTGAGCAACCGAATATCTTAAGATGGGAAATGTCTGGCTCTTGTCCCGATAATAATTGGGATGGGGAATATTTATGGTCACTAGATGGCCTGATGCGAATTAGTTCGGCAGCGTGTAAGACAGCATGTCCCCAAGCGGATACAGGAAGCTTTGACCTCATGAGTAATGGTCTAGCAATCAACTGTATGCGTTTTATAAATGACTCGGCCAAGCCGTTTTGTGTATGTACATGTGCCACGGAGTATTCAACACTTACCCCCATGGACATACAATAGTCATTAAACGCTTGGGAAGTGAATTCACCAGCATTATCCATTCGTATGGTCTTTAAAGGAAAGTCTGGAAAGTGAGCCTTTAGGCGTATTATCTGAGCAAGGAGTCTTGCAAATGCCATATTCCGTGATGACAATAAGCATACATGTGACCATCTTGTAGATGCGTCAATGAGGACCATAAAATATCGGAATGTCCCACAAGGTGGGTGAATTGGTCCGCATATGTCTCCTTGAATTCTTTCCAGAAAGTTTATCGTTTCCTTAGTTACTTTTATTGGTGATGGCCTTACAATCAATTTCCCTTGTGAACACGAGGTACACATTATATTCTTGGGGATTACTCTCCTTTCTTTCAAGGCGTGCCCATTAGTATTGGCAATCAATTTCCGCATCATACTTGACCCTGGATGTCCCAGACGGTCATGCCATAAAGTGTACATATCCGTAAACTCTTTGTTTACGGTGGCATTGGCTTCTATCATACTGATCTTAGTACAGTATATGCCCGTACCTATAGCAGGTATAGTCTCTAAGACTTCTTTCTTATGGCCTTGGGCGATTTTAACAATCTGGAGAAATTCTCTATTTCCTCCGCCCATTGTTTCCACATGAAGACCATTCTTTCGAATGTCTTTAAAACTCAATAAATTACGATTTGAGGTTGGTGAAAACAATGCATCCGAAATTTCTAGATGCGTGCCTTTAGGCATTAAAATATTGGCCTGGCCGTGGCCTTCTATTAGGCCGGCCGGTCCTGCTATAGTACTTATGTTTGCCCTTTTAAGTATAAGATTTATGAAGTATCTTTTATCTTTTAAGATCGTGTGGCTTGACCCACTATCCACCACGAAATCGTCCATACTTCATAAAACAAGGATTATGTCTTTAAAAAAAACTTAAATCATTCATTGAAATCAAGGAAATAAATCCACACAAAATCCAAAGACATAAACCAAATCAAAGCAAACATAAAAGCAACAAAGCAATTTAGAACTCTAAGTCTAAAATCAGTTTAATAAATCGGAAGTCTCATACTTAGTGAGATCATCATTATCCATAAGATCATCCTTTTCATGATCAAAATCACCCTCATCGTCATGCTCATGTTCATGTAACATTTGAGCTGCCTTCACAGTCTGAGGCTTCCTCCTCATCATTTATTTGAGGAGTTTCCATCTCACTATATCTTTTCATCAGTTCATCACATCTACTGATAATCTCTTTAGTCCTCTGTCCTCTTCTTAGGTAATAATATAGGTCATGATAGTTGGTGAAACTTTTGGCCTTAAGTGATAACAACAAATCCTTTGAATGGAATGTAGAGATGGTCTTATGTAAAAGATCATCATCTGTTACCACTTCGCCACATAGCTTGAGGCCATGGACGATTTTCATGAGGACAGAGTGGTATTCATCCACGGATTCAAAATCCTGGTAACCGAGAGTCTCCCATCCTTCCATGGAGTTTTGCCACAGTACCATTGAATACCTTTCACCCAAGTTTGTCCAAAGAACAAAAGGGTCCTTAACATCTTGGTACTGTTCTCTCAGTTCTTCAGTGAGATGGAAGCGCATAATTGTTATGGCTCTTTGCCTTTGGCTTTCAATTTCATTATTGCCATCAACGATGCATTCACCGAGCCCTTTTGATTTCAGTATCATCTTTGCATCATAAGCCCATTGCAAGTAATTATCTCCCGAGAGATTAAGGGCTGCGAAGTCCATGATGACTCTCGCCTATCTGAAATCAAGCATCGGTTTTCTCTTAGGGTTTTTAATAAAATCAAGACCTTAGCAAGATGGCTGATTTATATTTCCGATTTTATGCCATTAAGTTTCCAATTTTTATTTTAATCCTAACAAGGAATTCTATGTGATAAAGGAAACAAGAAAATCCAAATTCTAAATAAGGAAACTTCCTATACGATTTTCTATGTGATCAAGCAAAGAGGAAATTTTCCAAATTCAATCCTAAAAAGGAAACTATGGTTTCGGTTTCTACCAACAAATTCTAATGGTCCGAAATATTTTCTTCTTTATGCAATTCCTAGTTCAATTAAGATTAGGCAATAGAACATGCAATACACAAAAACGTTTTAAGGTTTTCCTATTTGGAATAGGATTAGGGTTTATGCGATTTTTAACAAAGCAAACAATCAAACATGAATCGGTTCTAGGGTTTATGTATGTTTAATGTTCTAATTCGATTCTAACAAATAATCTTATCATGCGGTTTTTAGAACATTAAAACAAGCTAAGGGAAAACGGTTTTAAACATGCAAGCAAAATCAAGCAATCCGAGTTTTAGGGTTTTATCTTTTCTTTAGATTCAATTCGGTTTTAGGTTTTAAGAAATCAAACAAGTTTAAACACACAAACCGATTTTAGGTCTTATCTTTATCTTAGATTCAATTCAATCCAAGTTCTCAAAAAGATCAAACAAGTTTAGATAAAAGAATCGGTTTTAGGGTTTAGGTTCATTAAGATCCAATTCGATTATCTTTGTTCTTAGTTTAGGGTTTTACCTTGATCCTTCTTTTTGGGTTGAATGGAATGGACCGGGAGCTAATAGACTTCGGTAAAACTCACGCTTGGATTGCACAGCTACGGACGGATCACGCGGCTACTCGGCGTTGGTATCGGATCACGCAGCTGCTTCTTGGTGGCTAACGGCGGATGGCGGTTTTAGGGTTTTTATTTTTTTTCGGTGGCTAGGGTTCAGAGCAAGCTCGTGCTGATAACGTGTTGTAAAAGTATTAATTTCTGTGTATTATTATGATGGCCAAGGGCCTCTTTATATAGTAGTTACATAAGGGTAGAAAAGGAAATATCCTTTTCCTACATGAATAAGGAAAACATCTAATAGACCGTCTAAGGTATTGGGCTTTCACGCCAATGTCTTGATGGGCCGGTTATGGAGATCGAACCTCTATGATTTATAACACCTTTTCGAATTTCCTAATTTTGTTTCCCAAAATATACAATTTGCAAGTTACATTGTGTAAAATAAATAGGGTGATTTTAATCAATATACATTTGATAATTAAGAAAATGGTAATAGATAATCTAAAATTAGATAATTAGCAGAAAGAAATAAATTTTACACCAAAAAAATCATTTTTATCTAACTTTATTACAAAAATGCCATTATGTTAACATTGTTCACTTTTAGGTTCGACAACACTGTTTACGTTTACGGAAACACTGTTGCAATTTACCTGAAAACACTGTTAGCATAAATAAATACTATTATTATGTAATTAACATGTTAAACAAGTTAACAAAATGTAAAAATGCATGTTAACGATGTTAAACCAGTTAACGATGTAAAATTATCATGTTAATTGCGATATTCAAATACTATTATCATCAACCATGCTATTGTCACCACTGATAAACACTATTATCATCAACCATGTTTTCGTCACCACCGACCACCACATTACTGTTACCACTGTTATCTCCACCACCATCATCATTGTTATTGTTTTCGCTATTAGTATGGCCGTTAACATTGTTGTCGTCACCAACAGTATTTGAAATCAGATTAAATCAAATGAGTAATTAAATAGTACAGGGAAGGATAAAAAAGGTTTTTAACAACTATCTTACCATGATGAATAGTGAGGGATGAAAGAGAACTAAATATGCTATTATCTATTACCATCCATTGCAATTTCTCAAATAAATAACCAATACTCGAAAAAAAGTCAAAGTCATGGAAATTGATTACAATCATGATACATGTCATCTTTTGGTGTGAAAGATATTGATGGGATTGTGATATAACCGATGGATCGTAATCTTTCATCTTATTGGCATCACAGTAAAGATAGCCAAACAAGATTTTTATATCAGACCAAAAACGATGATGAATAAAAGGACATAACATATATGATTTTTTGTTTCCCAAAATTACAGTTTGCAAGTTCCATTATGTAAAATACCGAGAAAATGGTCTTTTTCCACATGAACAAGCTGCGCGGTGCCTTTTCCTATCCAAACAAATATTTGGTGTCTTTTCCTACCTAAACGCTTTAAAAATTCAAAAAATCCAACCCATACTTTGACTTTTGTGCATAAAACAAAGTTGACCGTAACAGTAGTTAGTCAACCGTTAAGTTTGCTGATTCAGCTAACACGCGTGGCATTAAAACGGTGATGTGGCATTAAAAAAAATCACAAAAATTACAAAAATCAAAAAAAATCAAAAAAAGTAGTCAATTTTTTTTTTAAATAAAATAATTTTAAAAACTCTGGTTTATAAAGTTTATAGCTTGGAGTAACAAACTCAATCTCTATGACATTTCATAATCGTGAAGTCGTGTAAAAAAAACAGAGATGACATCGAGAAAACAATGGCATGCCAACATCCATGGCTTGTGCAACTTTGACAGCTGTTAAGATTTTATCTGGACAGTATAATCCGATCAACGATATTAGATTGACGAATACGAACACCGCTTTCTTCTACAACCGTCTTTTCTCTTATAAAAATCTGATTTTTCGTATGTCATTCGATTAACGTTAAAATTATATCATAAAAATAAAAAATAAATCCTTTAAAACCGAATGATATCTATTTTGATTTTATTTTATTTCTAAATAATAAATCTTAGTTTTAAATTTATCTAAAACATATTCTATTAAAATATATATTTTTGGCCGGCAGAGAAAAAACGCAAAAAAACTTACGATATCATCTTCTACCTGTAGTTTAACCATTTTTCTCTCTCCTTTTCATCGCCTTCTTTTTAGTTTCACATCAATTGCAATGATTCGAAGTAAATTCTGATTCATTCTTTTTAATCCCTTCAATTTCTCTTTTTCAATACAATCTTGTAAAGTCAATTATATTTCCTCTATCAGACAATCAGACACATATATTACTATTAAGTTTTATAAATTTTTGACTTAGGAACATCTTCATCTATTACTCAAAATCAGAATTTTTCTTAACAGTAATTCATTGAACATTAACATCGATCAAAAGTCTGATTAAATAAATAAAAAAACTGAATTGAAAAACCAAAAATAGTCTTATTACATATCAATAAGTGTAATTACCAAAAAAACAAAAAAAAAACAAAAATCAAGGTTTTTTCAAATTCTAAATCTTAATTAGGCTATTCTGCCAATTTCCCCCTTTTTAAGTTATATTATTTTAAATTTTCTATTTTAAATTTTTTTTTGATTTTTATGATTTTGATTTTATTTTTTAATGCCACATCATCATTTTAATGTCACGCATGTCAGCTGAGTCAGCAAACTTAATGGTTGACTAACTGCTGTTACGGTCAACTTTGTTTTACGCACAAAAGTCGGAATATGGGTTGGATTTTTGAATTTTTAAAGCGTTTAAGTAGGAAAATGCATCAAGTCTTTGTTTGGGTAGGAAAAGGCACCGCGCAGTTTGTTCAGGTAGAAAAAGACAATTTTCTCATAAAATAACGGGACAGTTAGAAAATAGCCGAGCATAAGGTGCCAGTTAAAGGAACTGCAACTAAATACAATGTTCAAATATCCTTTGCATATCCAATAAGAATTGCATTTACTTATTGGACTATCATATCATTTAGTACTATTACAAATACTTAACTCTTGTCTTGGGGTTACCTTTAAGCTTCCTTCATGTTATGAGCATTAGGAAGGTTCTTTCGAACCTTTGTGCAGATGTATCAATGCTCTTCCTTAGACAAGCTTTGTGCAGCCAGTGCCAGTTCCAGGTAAAAAGTGGGTAATGGGTACCTCTTTGTAAACAAGTGTCTCAGCTTGAGTAGAACAAAGAGTGTTCTTTCTTTTTTTTAATTGGAGATGAACAAAAAGTGTTCTTTGTTTTTGTGCAACAATCAAGAGAGACAGAGAGATGGGAACGTCCAACAATTGGATATGTCACCTTCCCCAATCAATCCGAAGCTGAGGCAGCCATGTCAGGGATGAATGTAATATGGTCAACTGTAATGTGTCATGATTTCTTTGGTTTTGAATATCAACGATCCCTCTGCTTGTGGTAAAGGTGGTGGCGAATAAACACAAGGTGGATCATAACTTGAAAACATTCGAGTAGTGTTTTCAGTTTACAGGTTCCTTGTTGTGATCCAACTCTTTCCTTTCAAGGGTTCATTTGCTGCTTTGCTTTGATTTGAGTTTCTTGAAAACATTCGTGTGTGAAAAAGTCTGAGAAGAGATTTCTCAAAGCTTTATATCGCTATTCAAAGTTTGAATCAAAGAGCCTTTGCAAATGGTAATGGATACATCTGCAACTAGATACAATGTTCAAATATCCTTTGCAAATCATCATTTAATGCAAACTCTTTGGGGTTACAGGGTAACCCTTCAGCTTCATTCTTTACGTTAAGAACCCTTGACAGCATCAGGCAGGTCCTTTAGAACCTACAAGTTTGAAACAATGCTCTCCATTAGCTTCTTACTCACCAAAGACTAGTAACAGTCTTGAAATGAGAACGACTAGTAACAGTCTTGTAATGAGAACGATGTGTGACTTATGCTTTAAGGTCGTTGCCTATGAGAAGATGGTTTTTCTTTAAGGTTGTTACCTGGTAAAGATGCCATGAAGCATAAGCATCGGTCGCTGCGTATTGTAACTGCTCCTTTGACAGAGGACGAACCTCCCAGTTTCCGAGCCTGATTCTGTTCGGCTTCAGGAGCTGCAAAGTAATTCCCAAAGTGTTCTTCTCTTTGTTCTTCTCAAAATTCAAATCAAGCTTCTGAAATCAAGCAAATGAGATGGATAAACGAATACCTCTTTGCAAACAAGTGTCTCAGTTAGTGAGGCGAGGCCCCATTTCTTCGAATCTCCGCCAATTTTCTTGTTGGCTAAATCAGAAAGATCCTCGACATCTTTGATGGAGACTCCATGGTCATGGAAAAGCTTCACAGAGTCACCGTCAATTCCAATACCTACCTATATATATATATATATATATATATATATATATATATATGTATCAGAACTTGGGCTTACATGGCGTACCAACAAGAACTTTGATCACTTTCAATATATCAAACAAACCTTTACAAGAGTTGGATCCTCAATAAGATGTTGGAGACTCTGTGGGATAGTGGATAATTTGCATTACATCACAATAATTATTATCTACACATATCTGGACTACAGCAACCTTCCCCGGGAGAACACCTGAACAATCCATATTTTCATGAATCATCATTAGTTATAACTTCTCTCAGGATATTAGCAAACATCAAAAAGTTTACAACTTCACAAAAAATTATCATATGTAAAGCTTGCAGCAATGGGATTCGAGACTACTCAAAACGGCACAAGTGAGCCATCTACACTTTCTTCCGACCATTTGGAAAGGATACAACAACCATAAGCTCTTTCTGATCTAAAGACATGAGAATATTTCATTATCTCATCAAGATATTGAACAATCCCCACTTCAAAACTGCAATTGAAAGAGATAAAACTTGCAAACAGACAAATTCATCAATGGAGACAAGAAGAATATGTGATACCTTTCCTAAAACTGGGTCTCCACTCAATATCAAAGCCGACAATAGCTCTACCAGAATGATCTCTCTTGGTATCAAGAACCTTAAGAAGCTGCATTGCTCGATTATCCACCTCACTAGCAGTCTTACTATACAAAATCCTACCACCAAACCTCATCGCCGGAAAATTCTTAGCTGCAAACATCAATAATCAAAGGACAAGTTAATTTGCTATAGAATTAACAAATCCAATCAGGCTCGGAAACTTAGAAATCGAATCAGAGAATTGAGATCACTAGGAACAACAGATTGATAACAGATCGCAGGAATTTCTACGCAACAAGGCCGGGAAATTCGATTTTTGGTAGTGATGAATCGAGCGGAGTGTTTGATTATTACCTCTACAGCGAGAGAGTGGGAATCGCTTGTAAGGTGTAGGAGAAGTGATGGAACGAGGCAATTGGCGACGGATCTTAGGGTTTTGATTTAAATCCTCGTGACCATTGCCGGAGGTCGGAGGCCGTACGGTCGGAGTACGGGAAGAAGAAGAAGAAGAGTGGGAGATATAGGAAGCTTCGGCGGCAAAGATAGCGAGAAGCTCTTCCTCTGTGAAATCCTCGCTGTCGTCCCAATTTGACGACATTTTTTTTTTTTTTTTAAGAACAGAAGAAAACAATGATTACTTTGGAGTTTGGAGTTTGGAGTTTGGAGGGAGTCTCGGCTTTTCGAATTTCCTAATTTTTGTTTCCCAAAATACAGTTTGCAATTGCATAAAGTTTTTTTTTTCTTTGGGCCACCACCGAGCCGGTCCATAAGTCTCGTCTTGAAGCGGAATTACAAGTGTCCCGCTCCAATTTACATGAGGTTGCGACGGAGGTCTCCAAATCGAAGAACATGTAACTGTGGTAGAACTTACGTTCTGAGTGTACTTCGTCTTCCATTAATTGTCCCAAATGTAACCATTCTTGTGAGTCCGAGCGAGCCTTCGTCAAAACTTGATACTTCTCTAATTTTTGGTAAACCAATAAGTTTCGAGTTTTCTAAATTTTCCATAGAAGTAGATGAGGATCAGATTGCTCTGACGGTGCGAGAGAGTAAAGCAAAAAACATTCTCATTTTTTATCTAAAAAGGTTTTGTTTAGGTTGCAACAGTTAACTTTACTACAAACACTATTTTCATTTGAGCCAGAGGAAAGAAAAACTCGCTGATATTATTAGAAAAAAAAGCCAACAAAATACAACAATTCCAATAAGAAAAGAAAAAAAAAACATTCAAGAAGAAACAACCAAGAAACCCTTTTTTTTTTTACTGTTTTGTTTCTTCATATCTTCGCCTTGTGAATTCCAATGAGGCGAAACCCTACAAAAGCATATTATATATAGAAAGATAATAGAAGATTTAACTCTTTGGATTAGAGCGAGAGAGAGAGAGATCTCTAATCCTGGTACTTCATCTCAGACATGAGAAATCCAGGCATCTCATAAGAAGCCGAGAACTTCTCAACATCAGCCTTAAGCTCCTCGATCTCCTTGTTGTTCACCAAACCCCTGTTGAAGTCCTTCAATAGCTTCCCATGCTCCTTCTGGATTTTCAATGTCAGTGTCACAGATCGGCTCAAGAACTCTCCTATCTTCTCAAAGTCCTTCTCCACCAATCCTCTTGATGTCATCGCAGGTGTACCTACAGAAACACAATCACATATTTAAGTGAGATTCAATGGCCATTGACAAGAACATTAATTCAATCAGTTCCAACTTTCTTACCGATTCTTACACCTCCAGGAGCAAGAGCACTACTGTCTCCAAATACAGCATTCTTGTTCAATGTAATGTTGCACAGATCGCAGAGCTTCTCAACCTTGTTACCTGACAGAAGCATTAATGTAATGTTCATTAAAATACATCAAGACTAGTTCCGTAAATTCTCAAAGGTGGTTTTTTTTTTCTCTAAGGTATTGTTAATGTTCACTTACCGGTCAATCCAAGAGGACGAAGATCCCAAAGGACAAGATGATTCTCAGTTCCACCGGTTACAATACTGTAACCCTTGGCCATTAGGTAGTTTGCAAGGGCAACAGCATTGGCTTTCACCTGTTTTGCATACACCTTGAAGCCAGGAGTATTAGCCTGCTTCAACGCGACAGCTAGAGCACCGATCTGGTGATTGTGAGGACCACCTTGAAGCGCAGGGAATACAGCAAAGTTGATTTTGTCCTCAAAGTCATACACTGCACCTTCGGGTTGCCCCTTCTTTGGTGGTTTTGGGCCCTTCCTGTAGAAGATCATACCGGCCCTTGGACCCCTCAAACTCTTGTGGGTTGTGGTTGTCACAACGTCACAGAACTCAAACGGGTTTGCAGCTTCCTGTAAATCATGAACAAAACTCGATCAGTTCTGTTGTAAAATGCGCAAAACTCAAATCTTGGAAACTAACATTAGAGTAGTCACACCACTTTATCAGGCTTATAGGTTGGTTTTAGGCACTAAAACGAATTCAAAAACAAAAACAAAAACTTTTTTCTTGGAGAGTTACATGAGACAACACAAGTAAGATCAAAAGATTTTAAACAATGTGATAAGATTCGTTCTTCAGAACAAGCTCATTTGATTCTACACCCTGAAAACACTAGATTTGAAACATGAATGCCAGATAGATATGAGAAAAGACGAGTAATTACTAACGAAAAAATGGACGTGCTAGTATAAGATCAGTCAGAACGATGAATGCAGACAGACAATAGAGTATAAAATATGTGTAATTGAGTCTGGTGTCAGAGTTTCACAAATCCAGATCTTCGCTCTTTACCATTCAAAACGCTAAACAAAAATCAGATCTAACAAAATGAAAAGATACACGAAGAACAAAATCGATACGCATGAGAGTAGGAAATATACCTGAGCAGCAACGAGTCCACTGATGTGAGCCATGTCACAGAGCAAAAGAGCTCCAACCTTATCAGCAATAGCTCTCAATCTAGCGTAATCCCAATCCCTAGGGTACGCACTACCACCACAGATGAGCAACTTCGGCCTGAAATCCATCGCCTTCTCCTCGAGCTTCTCGTAATCAATGTAACCAGTGGTGAAGTTCACCTTATACGGAAGACTCTCGAAGTAGATCGAAGTAGCAGAGATCTTCTTCCCACCGGAGGTATAGTACCCGTGCGTCAGATGACCACCTGAAGGTAGATCGAGCCCCATGATACGATCGTGCGGCTGAAGCAAGGCGGTGTAGGCGGCGAAATTCGCTGGAGATCCAGAGTATGGCTGAACATTGACGCCCCACGCCGCCGTATCCAGACGGAAGGCCTCGAGAGCGCGTGAGCGGCAGAGATTCTCGATCTCGTCGATGAACTCGTTGCCTCCGTAGTAACGGTTACCGGGCATGCCTTCTGAGTATTTGTTTGTGAGTGCACTTCCGAGAGCTTCGATGACGGCGAAGGATGTGAAATTCTCGGAGGCGATGAGTTCGATTCCGCGGCATTGCCGACGCTTCTCCTTCTCGATGAGATCGTGGATCTCTGGATCGACGGTGACGAGGGGGGTGTTTCCCCACGATGAGACTGGATCCATCTCCGGCAAATATCAGAGAGAGATCTGAGATCGGAGTGAGAGAGAGATCTGAGATCGGAGGGTAGAGAGAAATGGGAGAGAAGTGGCAGGAAGGCGGTTGGGTTTAAAAGCGGAGTAGTAGTGTGGTATAATTACGGTTTTGACCCTGATGCTAAATTTGGTGTTAGTTGGTTAGGTGTATGTGGTAGGAGAAATAGCGAGTGTGTTTTGACGATTTTGCCATCTTACCAATTTTTTTACTTTAACTAATCATGGTTTAGGTTTGACTGTATTTATGGTTGTTTTGGGTAACTCTGTCTCCGACTATTTTTTTATTTGACACAAATTGAAATTGTTGGCAGAAAAACTAAGAACAAAAATTAAACTGATTTTTTCTTTGACGTCTTTGTTTAAAAAGAGCATTTTTTTTTTCTTATATACTGTTTGTTTTTACGTCTTTGTTGGGCTAAATTTAAAATGTTTATCAATTTACGAATATGACAATTTTAGAAAGAAATTTTTTTTATCAAAACAAGAAAAAAATAGCGAAAGGCTTCGAGGGCCTATGGTCTTGATTCAGCCCGGTTGAACTTCATTTCCATCTAATTTTCTCTTTTGTTTCATAATTGTTAAATGGAACCAGATGAATAACAACCTTTTTTTTTCTTAAACATCCAAATTTGTTGTTGTATTATCACATGAATTAAAATTTGTATAATATATATCGTCAGTCACGATCTTGAACCGAAGCAAACCAAACTTGGTTTCAGTCTCAATATTAATATATATTTTCATCTGCTTTTATTTCAGCAAAATCTCTGGTTATTCTAGAGCTAGAGCTAAAGGGGGTGCTCAATCCGGATTTCCGGTTCTGTTTCAGATTAGTTTTATTATTTTTTGGTTTTTCGTTTTAAAAATAATTATATCCAAGATAAAAAATCGAATTTATTATGGATGGTTTGGTTCGGATTCGGTTTTCTGTAAAATATATTACTAATTTTCAAACAAATTTTGGTTTAAATCGGTTCTTTTTGGTTTGGTTTGGTGTAGATTTTTGATTTTTTGGTTATAAAAAAAAAGTAAATCTATTTAAATCGTATTATAACATGGTTCAGTTTTTGATTCGGTTATTACAATTTGATTCGGATCAGATCGGTCGGTTAATCCAGATTGAACACTCTTTTTTGGCTCATTGGCTCGACCGCTCGAGTATTCTTTTTTTTTTTTTTTGAACATTGACCGCTCGAGTATTCTTTCGTTGATTTTTTTGTTTTCTTGTTTGTTGAAAACTCATTATTTAAAAGGCCCGATTTTTTTTTGCTTGTGGCCTCTATAATTGGAAGGCCGGCTCTGCATATCATTAATAAAAATAAAACTTAGTCATGAAACACACATTTTGGTAAAGAAACATATAGGCCGGGGAATATTTGGTATAGTCGCCTCCAAACCTTTTTTAGTAAGCAACTAGGCATTACACGAAGTAGTTGTTGTAGTAGGAGTGTAGGAGGGAATTTTCTATAATTATTTCATCCTGGTGTTCTTCATTCATCGTGTTATGTACTTATGTTAATAAAAATATTTATCAAGAAAAAGGAATAGCATAACATGGGCCATGGGGTGGGGAGGAGAGTAGGTGGTTTTGTATCTTAGTGAGTCGGTGAAGGTTAGATTCGTCCTCTGCTACTGAAAATTGATTTAGTGGTCCTTAACTAGTGTGCGTAGTGGTAGTAGCAGATCTGAGGTCAACATGTGATGTGACGAACATTTTCATTTTCTTTAATCACATCGCAAGCCGCTACTTTTAGTAGCGTTTCCTTATACGTGCGTTTTGTTTACTTGTGTAAGTAGAAAAGTATGTAAAAGAGTCGTAAAGTTAGAAAATGGTCTCTTTCGACTAATATCTACTCAGTTAAAAAATAGCTGGCAAAAGATAACTTTGTTACGAACTCAATAGTTTAAAACATTTATATATTTCTTCGCCATGTTGAAGAACATTAAAAGATATTATATACAGAAAATATGATTATTTAAATAAAAGAAGTGAGACTATATAATCACGTTTTGGAGGATTTTCAATGTGGTAGATAGATGAGGGACTTTTGTTATTGGTGAAGCTTCACCAACCTCCGATTTAGACTGTATAATTGGAAGCCCACCTAACTCAACACAACAACAACAAAAACGAAAAGTATGTCCTCCTAGTATTATTCTAATAACATCAATTCTTTTTGGAGTCGTAAAGAAATGTGATATAATAATAAATATTCCTTAAATATGTATAGTAATTCATAGTGGTGTCGACATGGTGACATACATAAAAAATGGTGAGATTATTCTTTTACTAAACTACGACATATCAGTCTAAAACAAAATGTCTTAATATCTTTAAAAGGAACTATTTCTATTGTATGTTAAAGTTTGTTTAGACAAAGACTATGTTCATGAATGAAATGACAAAAAGGTAAAAGAGATTCGATTTAAGCTAAGTATACTATAAAAAAAACGTTTTATCTATTTCATTAACCGAAAAATATTAAATTTAATTTATATATAATGTTTTATCTATCTCATTAAACAGAGTTATTAAATTTAAATCTGATTTAGCCGAATTATATTTAATGTTAGTCAAACTTAAAATTTTGTAATATAGTCTTAAATTTGACTAAAGTTAGATCTAATTCGATCAATACTGAATTTGGGTTTTTTTGGTTAATGAGGTGATTGGAGTTTTTTTCCAATTTATATAAATTAAATATAATTTTTGTTATCTATTCTTCTGAAAATTATCCATCTTTTAAAGGGTAACTATTTTACACAAATTAACAAAAACGTGAGGTTTTAAAAAATATGATAATTCAGACCCTGAAAATCTTCCACACTCAAATTAGTAAAAAAGAAAAAAAAAAATACTACGAAGAGAAAAGGGAGAAAAATAGAATGTTTGATGCTAAAAAAAATCTTATTTCTTTCTCTATATATGAAGAAAATAGTATATTTATACAAACTACCAGATTAGGAAGTAGGTTAAATAAAATTTTACAAGTTAAAAGTAATTATTGACTAAACCATTTATGTGGTTAAATATCTAATTTTTTTACATGTATTTGATTACATTTCTTTATTATTTTAGATTTATATTTCAAAAAACACATTTATATATTAGATATATACATTTATACGGTGGGAATGCTTTTACAATCCTCCAATAAGAATGACCACCATGTGTTTCTTAACTATTCAAAACTCAAAAGAAATTGATGTGATTTCTCCTGCTGTCCAGAAATTTTACAAAACTAACGCGTAAAAACATATCCATAACTGTCTAAACGGAATGTCTATACTAGATTGAGCGTCTGATGGACGTGGCATAACCATCCCTAAGATAAATATTTTATAAATAGATTTGTTGAGCAAGAAGAGAAAGGAGGAGCGAAGGCATAACCTTGTGAAAGCCTGATGAGAGAAAGAGATAGAGTAAACATAGAGAAACACCACTTGAATACGTCAAACCAACGCTTGACGTTAGGTAATCCTAGTCTTTTCCTTCGGAAAGAGTTCCAGCCCCACTTTTCAAAGAAAAGCATCTTATTAAACTTTTGTCCACTCAAATGACAGACGAATACCTCGTTTCTCGGATGAGACCCCATACTTAACCTTCACTTACTTTCTGAAAACCATTCTCCCATGTTGTAGCATGATTTGGGCATCCGACTGTTGTCAAGAGGAAACTTCTTCACGGGTTGAAGACAATCTTGACGATATTACCTATGCATGCTCTTCTCCCTGCCACTGGATCCTTGGAGACTCTGTCAAATGGGAAGCTACGTGCGAACCTTCTCATCCCCCGTAAATGAAACTCATATCTTGTGTACACCGACTATTCATGCAAACAATTAAAATTAGATATATCAGTTTCCGAGACATCCAACCCCAACATATATATTAATATGAACACAATAAATTTCCTCATATTTTGACATCACAATATTGTTGTTCTTTTAGGTTGACTGAATATGATTGATGTCTAAAGCCATCTCCAATCAGACGGTAAAACATCAAATATGTTGTCTTCTTCACTCTATCGCAACGGCATCTTGGACGGCATAATTATGATTTTGGTATTTTGTGAATAGTGTGTCACTGTTCACAATATCAAACATTAAACTATTTTTATTTGTTTTTATGATATAATATAATTAAATAGCTGGTTATTAAATGAATGAAATTTAGGACTAAAAATTAAGTATACCATAAATAATTTTGTACTTTTCGTTTTAAATAATATAAAATTGTAATAGTAATTAATATTTCACAAAATATCTAAATCAACATAAAAACTGATTAAAATTAAAAAAATACATATTAAAATTTAATTAAAACATTAAAAACATAAAATTACAAAATTAAAACCAAACAAACATAAAAATTAAAATGCAACAAGATAATTTTTAAAGGTATATTATAAATTTTAACAATAATCTAATATTCATAAAAATCATTTATTGCATAATAATTAAAGTACGGAGTAAAATCTTGTTGATCATTTGGTGATCTTTGATCTTCACCTTGAGGTTCTTGTCCTTGAATATGTTCTCCTTGAGATTGTTTTCCTTGAGATTAATATCCTTTATAATGAGATGCTCGATATTGAGATCCATGATATTGACTTTGTGAACCTTCTATGTGTTCTTCATTTTCGGTTGTTGGTGTTATTCTTCTCAATGATATTGCTCTTTCATTTTCAATATACGCACGCCGGATTTGTTGTAGAACTCAAATCCGCGAATAATATTTTATGTCTTCTTTCATTCTTTGTACCTCGATCTTCTGTCTTTAAATTTTGTTTCTTTCAGAAGTACCTTTAGCAATAGCTTTAATAAGCTTATCATTTTGTTCCATCATTTGTTTAAATTGTTCCTCAGACTGTTGTTTTCTCTTTGCTTTTTTCACACCCATAGGCCTCTGAGATGAATTAAAAGTGGCTTCTTCACTACTCATATATAAATCGAATGAATTAATACTAGGGGATGGCGATGACTCATCTTGGAATAATGGAGATGACATAACATTTAGGCCTTCTTCCTGGAATGCAGCAGCTCTATTAGTGTGGTTGTTTTAAAATTTATCAATGCCTTTAAGGATAGACCATACATGATCGAATTTGAATCCTTTCTTGTATTTAACATCTTGTGCTAATAACATCTTCGCTTGGTTTAGTATATTTAATATTAAAAATAAATAATAGTAAGGAAGTTAACAAGTAAAATAAATTAATAGAGATAGAGCAAGTACAAATAATAGAAGTATTATATCTATATATTTACTTACAATGTCTTGCTCGGAAGCACCGCTAGGATTCTTGTTTTCAATTTGGTTAACACATCCCCTCAGCTTGGAAACTGCAGCAAGAATTGTTGTCATTCGAGTTTGGAAAGATCTTCTTGGTCTTGGTTCACTTTGAAAACTCTTAGATTTTTCATATTCAACTTGAACTCTCGCCCAAAAATGATCTTCTGATTGGTTTATCCCTATGATTCGATTTTGGGAAACAATACACATGACACAAGTGTGTATCTTCTTCAATAGAATATGACTTGGAGAGAAATGAAGTCATTTTAGAAAAAAATATTAGTGGTAAGAAAATGAATTGAAGATGTGTGATCATTGAAAGAATAGTATACATTTATATAGAGAAGGTGATAACTAATATGAGACATGAAGTGACTAATCAATGCAACGGTTAGATCTTGGCCAAAGAAATTCAACGGCTTAGATTGATTCGTATTAAGACATGAAGTGACTAAACAATGCAACAGTTAGATCTTGGTCAAAGAAAATGAACGACTTAGATTGATTCGTATTAAGACATGAAGTGACTAAACAATGCAACGGTTCGATCTTGGTCAAAGAAATCAATGGCTTAGATTGATTCGTATTAAGACATGAAGTGACTAAACAATGCAACGGTTAGATCTTGGCCAAAGAAATTGAACGGCTTAGATTGATTTGTATTAAGACATGAAGTGACTAAACAATGCAACAGTTAGATATTGGAAAACAAAAATCAACGGCTTAGATTCATTTGTATTTTTCTGAGAATGTGATAATTGATATAAGACATGAAATGACTAATAAATGCAACGGTTAGATCTTAGTCCAAGAAATTCAACGGCTAATATCAAATTGCTTACGTTATAAAATGGGTACCTTGTTTGGAAAATAAGATGAATATCACCATCATCTTCTTTTTCTTCTCATAAAAGATGAATTTCAACTACGGTAGTTCATCTCATATACCATCTTCTTCTTCCTCTTCTTCATTTTCAGATAATGATTTTTACGATGATATAAAGAAGCAGGCAGTAGCTCAAATTACCGCAAACAACAATTTTCTCATCACTCAAGACCTATTTAATTCGGAGGGTGCTCATGGTGGATCTATTTCGGGTCATATAGTTATCAACCGTGACCGAGAAAATGCTTCTCGCAATCTTTTCAACGATTATTTTGCAGATAATCCTTTTTTTCCTGAGGCAATGTTTTGACGAAAATTTCGGATGAGTCGTCCTTTGTTTTTACGTATTTATGATACCATACAAAGACATGACAATTACTTTGTCCAGTGAAGAGATGGTCTCAGTAAACTTGGGTTGTCTGGTTTGCAAAAAATAACTTTTGTATTTTGAATGTTGGTGTATGGTTTACCGACAGATTCCACCGATGAGTATATCAAAATAGGAGAGTCTACAACTATAGAAAGTTTGAAGCTATTTTGCTGTGATGTTGTCGAGGTGTTTGCCAGCCGCTATATGCGATCACCTGACGCTAACGATGTTGCAAGGCTACTCAGCATTGGTGACCGTCGAGGATTTCCAGGTATGTTGGGTAGTTTAGATTGTATGCATTGGAAATGAAAAAACTCCCCAACAGCTTGGAGAGGACAATATGTTGGTCGTAGTCGATCTCCTACTATTATTCTAGAGGCTCTAGCCGATTATGATCTTTGGATTTGGCATGCTTACTTTGGTCTGGCAGGATCTAACAATGATATTAATGTGCTAGATCTTTTTGCTAATCTAGCTGAAGGAACTGCTTCACCCGCTAATTATGTTATTAACGGAAAAAATTATAATATGGATTATTATCTAGCTGATGGTATATATCCAAAGTGGTATACTCTTGTTCAAACAATTCACGATCTACGTGGTCCCAAAAAAGAAATTATTTGCAAGGAAGCAAGAAGCATGTAGAAAAGACGTGAAACGTGCATTTGGAGTATTGCGTTCAAGATTTGAAATTGTGGTCGGACCATCCCGCTTTTGGAGTAAGAAAGTTTTACATGATATAATGACAACTTGTATCATAATGCATAATATGAACGTGATATTGATGCAACAATTGAAGAACGAGCTGAAGGTCCAACTGCAGTACTTTAAAATAGCACCTTGCCCACTTATCAACTTCTACAGTCTCATCCAAATACACAGTGACTGTAGGAAACCTCTTCCTAAAATCAGAATACTCCCTCTCGAACTCACTCACAGTATATATATGAGCGCATTGGATGAATTTTGCCGCAACTAGATCTTTGTTGACCTTATGCTGAACTTTACCTCTCACGTTTTGAGACAAACGCCAAATACAGTATCCATGCTGAGAGAGGGGATAAACCGTACGCACTGCATGTATTATGCTCTTATGTCTGTCACTCATAAAAACCAACTCAGGATCATCCGGTATAACGGTTTTCAGCATTTTGAAAAACCACTTCCAACTATCATGTTTCTCACTATCAATCACACCAAACGCAATGGGGTAATGGTGATGATTAGGATCCTGAGCTGTGGCAAAAACAAGCTGTCCACCATATATAGTCTTGAGAAATGTTGCATCCACGATTATCACTTTTCTCATTGCTGCAAACCCTTCAATACTAGCGCCTAAAGCAATGAATAGGTACTGGAACTTTTTCTCTGCATCCAATTTCACACTTGTTACTGTTCCAGGATTTACCTTCTCCAACATATACAGATAAGAATGCAACATCTTATAGCCTTTTTCAGGACTGCCCCGCACATCACTAACAACTAGTTTTTTCCCTCTCAAGGCTGTAGAGTAGGACAAATTCACACTAACTCTACCTTGAACAAGATTGACAATATTTTTAGGAGGTGGGGTATCGAATTGACATGGATAGTCTTCATGCAACACAAATGCTACTAATCGTGGAGTGCCTCTCCTTCTACTAGTGCTTGTACTCGCTACAGCCCTAGAACATGTATGCATCTTTTTGTGTACTGTAACACTGAAATAATCTGATTTATTAATCTTTGCAGCTCATAAATACCATTGACAGCCTTGATTCGCTTGAAGGCATTTCAGAATAAGTCGCCCTCTATCAGACTTATAAGTATGAACCCCATAACAGTTTTTATGTGAAGCTCTATCAACCAAGTCTTGCAATGCCTCTTTTGAACAAAATTCTTGACCTATTTCAATACCCGTACCATCTTCCCATTCTTCAACATACTGACTTTCTTGATCAGGTCGTGGAAGCTCAACAAATTCATGCATACCGTTATCCATATGGTTATCTACAAATTCGGCTCCATTCTCACCATCAGTCTCCATCACCTCTTCAATAATCGGTTCCCTATGTGCTGTGTCCGCTTTGTAAATAGTAAGAATACCATGATTAACTACATCATCATCAGCAGCTCTGCCATTTGAAACTCCCTCTTCATAATTCACACCAACTGAACTCTCTAGCGGCACTTTTGAAAATTGGTCGCTCCTCTGATGTATTCCCAAATTATTGATTACCTCCACATGCAAAACAAACCTTAGTCCCTCTTCATCCACAGTGGTTAAATAAACATATACGTCATCATCATCACAAATAACCCACTCTTTAGCAGGATTATTTACCAACGGAATGTAACTCAATACCATATGCGAGCTAGCTCTATCTATCGCAATCTTCCTGCATATCTTATCAACTAACGCCGAGTAAGTTATCTCCTCCAAAGATGAGGTCTTAAACGGTATAACGTAGGTGTAATTTCTTGTAAACCATTTCAGGTTCTCTCCTTTCGGTGAATAGTAGCCTCCATAATCAAAATGTATGTTTGTGTGTTTCATGCTCATTGTCTCCTGAAAATAGATTACAAATACTCAGTCAACGCAATTACACAACAAAAGGTATCACAGTTGTACCATTTGTACCGGTTGACCTCAATATCTCAGATACACAAGTTGTACTAGTTGTACTAGTTGTCCTCTATCCATTTGTTGTACCATTTGTACCAGTTTTCCTATATCTCTCAGTTGAACCTTTTGTACCATTTGTCCTCTATCTCTCAGTTGAACCTTTTCTACCATTTATCCTCTATCTCTCAGTTGTACCATTTGTACCAGTTGATCTCTATCTCTTAGTTGTACCATTTGTACTAGTTGTCCTCTATCTCTCAGTTGTACCATTTGTACCAGTTGATCTCTATCTCTTAGTTGTACCATTTGTACTAGTTGTCCTCTATCTCTCAGTTGTACCATTTGTACCAGTTTTCCTATCTCTCTCAGTTGAACCTTTTGTACCAATTGTCCTCTATATCTCAGCTGTCCTCTATCTGCAGATTTGGGGGCGAACTCGGTTTCTAAATTCGATTCTAATCTATCTAACTAACTACGATTCACCACCTAAAATCGTCAAATTACCCAACCTAAGGCCTAATCAATCCTTAATAACCCAATGTGGATATCGTATTTCAAATTTAAATCCTTAAATTTCAAATTCCCAAATAAATACCAATGAAGAAAAACGGACGAACTCACTTCTTGAAGCTTTAACAATGTCAGGGGAGAGAGGAGCTGGTAAAACCGATTGGGATGATCTACGCCGGCGATGAGCCCGCTTCTGCTAGAAGAAGAGCGAGGGAAGCCGCCGAGGAGTCCAACGTCGCGGGGATGTCGACGGGAAACGATTACGAGGAGTTACAGTTCAATTGGATTTTTTTTTGTTTTTTTTTTAATTTACTGAGTCTACAAAATTCAAAAATAATTTAGTAAGAATCTATTCGGAATTTCACATTTATAAATAGCATTGGATCAATCAATGGCATAAAAAATCATTTTTTCAGCCAAAATGACATTTGAGATTTCGACCCTGTATTCATGAAACGTACAACTACCAGTTTCATAACTTTCAAATAAAATTTATTAAATAGCCTTTAGGGTCTCCATTCTTGGGATGATAAATTATTACCGCTACAGATTTATATACTTACATTGTACAGGTTGCCTCTTATGAGTCTATGACTCGAATGCTAAACATTATGGCGATTGACTAGTATATAGTTTCTACCGATGCCTATTGATAATTATATATATATATATATATATATATATATTTGTCGGCGTGTACAATCTATTTAAAATGGATCCGATAGTACTGTACCATTTCTATTTATAAACATAGAGAAGAAAATGTTTTAGATCTGCGTAACATGAAAAGAAAGCAAAAAAAAGCCACATCGTCGCATAATTGCTATGATTCTCGCTGTCGGTTGCTTTAAATACTTAAATTTATCACAATATCACCCTTTGAAACATTTCTGGTTTGATCTTTCATGTTCAGACTTCAGAGTTCAGATCCACCGACGCTCCTCCACGCGCCTGTCTAGATCCAAACAGCACACACACAGACACTAGTGTTAAACACTTAGTGGCTATTGCATTTACACCTATTCTTTTATAATGTTATTTTTTTTTTTCAGCTATTAAAATTCAGTTTTAGTTGTGGACTTTCATACTAGGGATTAAGTTTTAAAATTCGTGGCTTGAATTCGACATGTAGTATATCGAAAAATAAAAATAAAGTTGTAATTCAACTTTTTCTTTTGAACATTGCAGACTGAATCGTCCAGTGTGCTATGAAAATTGCTGATTTTACAAACAAACAAAATTTGAAATATGAAAAATCATTAGCAAACAATACGAAATTAACTTTTAGTGTGAATTAAATTAATAGGACGAAGTCGAAATTTTACGAACTTTCATCTAAGGCAAACAAAAATCTCGTATTTTTTTGGGTATTGTTTATATAAAAATAAAAACATATAAAAATTGTAATTCGCCGTGTATCGCTCCACTAACTAACGATTAACCATTTACATAAACACTGTTCAAGTTTCTATCTACTAAGCCAAACAAAAATCTTGTATTTTTGGGTATTGTTAATATATAAAATAAAAACATAAAAATCGTAATTCGTCGTGCATTGCTCCACTAACTAACGATTAACCATTTCCATAAACACTAGTTAAAAATCAGTTGTTCAATACACTTTTTTTTCAATAGTTCGATGACTAATTGTCACTCACTCGGATGTGGAAGAAAAGAAGCATGTTTGAAAAGAAGTGGAGCCACTGGTTCACATATTCTACTAGTTTCTTTATTATATCTAGTTCAAGAATGGAATATATTTTTGGGTGGCTTCAAAGAAAAAACAATTTGGTTAGCAAAAAGCGAAGGAAAAAAAAACCGAAAAATTATAAAGTCACATGTAGATCTTAAGCATTTATTTGGAAAATATCTCGTTGCAATATGCGGAGAACATGGAACACGCTCGTGGACCAATCAGGTGAACAAGATCTCATGCTTTTAAGCGATTTTAGAGTGAAAATGATAAGTTTTCGCATGCTTTTAATGCACAAATCACATACACGTTAATAATACTCGCCACAATATGTCACATGACACAGTATTGATTAACGACGCATTGATTCTCAATTTGTTATTTAGACGAATGAAGATGAATCTAGCTACTTGCTACATAGACATTATCACTTGATCAGTCGGTCACACAATCAACTATCTAAACTACGAATTGGATTTGAGGTATAATCCCTTTTTTTTTTTTTCTCTTGGAAAGAAAAACCTTTATTTTTGTAAAAGTATGAAAAACAAAAAACGTTTCAAAGGTAACAAAGAATCAAAAATTGTTCTAAGCCAATGTTGGAAATTTAGGCAATGCACACAAATGTAAACCAAATGTATATAAAAAAACAAAAATACTTCAAAAACAAAGTACTTAATGTCATTACATGAAAACAATTATTCATTTATTCTTCAATTACTCTCTTAAACCTCAGGTTTACTGGTTTATGGATTCATCCTCCTGCTCGACTTGCTTAAACAGCATCCTAGCGTCGGATTGATCTACCTTAGCAGCAAGTAAATCGACTCCTACCCCAACACCGTAACCAGTAATTCCAAGAAACATCCCTCCGATGAACATAGAAGAATGATCAATAAGAATGCCGCCAAACCGGGGGTTTCGCCAATGGATGATGAGAAATTGCGGCCAGATCCAACCGATCGCCCACCGCGAGCTACCTGCGCGATGATGGCTCTCGTCAGATTCGGCAACATCGTAAATTAGGGTTCGTCTATGAGATTTCTTCCCTTTCTCGAGGTGTAATCCCTTAAGACCACAAAATCGTCTTCTTTTTTTAAGATTAAAAATATCTTCCAATGAGAGAAAACAAATCAATTAAGGTATTGGAAAAAAAATTCTTTGAATAAGGTATTTCCTTAAACGCCATTTCTTGATAAGCAAGATTTCCTTAGTATATGCTGCAAGAATCGATCCTAAATTAATGTTAAATCACCACGAAATATCTCAGCAACTCTGTTATTAAATCAGAGTCTCAACCATCCAAAGTTTCTATAACAAAAATGTACAAAAAAACACTAGAATTGACCCGAATTGATATAAATCAAATAGAACCAATCCGAATAACCAATATTCACCTATAAACTTACCAAAAATCTGTGGTATCAGCTGGTTTTAGACTTTTAGTTATGAGTACTACGAATTCCGTTACTTGAAAATAATTTGACATTTTACTGAAAAAGATAAAATAAAAAAACACTATTAGCAAGAATAAAGCACTTGGTATATACCCGAATCCCAAGATAAGCTTAGGTAGGTAAAAAGTTAAAATATTGATTTCTAAAACATACTACTAATGAACGATTTAAGCTTAAATAGTCATTCAAAGAAAAAACGAAGAAATCAACTAATCCGTGGGCTACCGTTAAAGGCCCGTTAGGGTTCGCATAATGATTCGCTGAAACGAACTCGATATGGCCACGTGGCAACCCTTCCCAGATCGCCGTCCGATCAACCCACAACAGCTTATAACACGGGTCATGCTGTTCGTGCACCGTGCTCCGCGAACCACGGGATTGCGACTTCTACCAGATCCACCAAACCCTCAAAGCAATCTGAGCCGTCCATTTCATTTTGACCTCATCTATTTATACCCTCTCACTCCCTTTCGTTTCTCCTCGCACACTTCTCTCTATCTCTCTCTCTCTCTGCCCCGATTTCAAATCTCAGATCCGGAAAACTATCCAGAGAGAGAAATGGCGTTGCTCGTTGAGAAGACGTCGAGTGGCCGTGAGTACAAGGTCAAGGACATGTCTCAGGCCGATTTCGGCCGTCTCGAGCTCGAGCTCGCCGAGGTCGAGATGCCCGGACTCATGGCTTGCCGTACCGAGTTCGGCCCTGCCCAGCCATTCAAAGGCGCCAGAATCACCGGATCTCTCCACATGACCATCCAAACCGCCGTCCTCATCGAAACCCTAACCGCCCTCGGCGCCGAGGTCAGATGGTGCTCCTGCAACATCTTCTCGACCCAGGACCACGCCGCCGCCGCAATCGCTCGCGATTCCGCCGCCGTTTTCGCCTGGAAAGGTGAGACGCTCCAGGAGTACTGGTGGTGCACGGAACGTGCTCTTGACTGGGGTCCAGGTGGTGGTCCAGATCTGATTGTTGATGATGGTGGTGACGCGACTCTCTTGATCCACGAGGGAGTTAAGGCCGAGGAGATCTTTGAGAAGACCGGTCAGGTCCCTGATCCGACTTCCACTGATAACCCTGAGTTCCAGATCGTGTTGTCGATCATCAAGGAAGGTCTTCAGGTTGATCCTAAGAAGTACCACAAGATGAAGGAGAGACTCGTTGGTGTTTCTGAGGAAACCACCACTGGTGTCAAGAGGCTTTACCAGATGCAGGAGAGTGGAGCACTTCTCTTCCCCGCCATTAACGTCAACGACTCCGTCACCAAGAGCAAGGTATTGAATTGATCTCTTTCTTCTCAGATCTGTTCTTTATAACCTTTACTGATTAATGAAGCATATGCTAGATCTTAAGTTAAATCTTGTCACTCACATCTCTTCTTTAGGATCTATAGATCTGGTGTCTTATCCTACTTGATTTTGTTGTGTGATAACATAACTTGCGATCTAGTAACTAGTAAGATCGAATTTATAGTGAACCAAATGTTTATAGAATTGCTTACACATTATACTGTTTTTTATTCCTCTGCTATGTCGCTGATAATTTCATGTGCCCTTTACTCACAGTTCGACAACTTGTACGGTTGCCGTCACTCTCTCCCTGACGGTCTCATGAGGGCCACTGATGTCATGATCGCCGGAAAGGTCGCAGTTATCTGTGGTTACGGTGATGTCGGAAAGGGTTGTGCCGCTGCGATGAAAACCGCTGGTGCCAGAGTCATCGTGACTGAGATCGATCCCATCTGTGCCCTCCAGGCTCTGATGGAAGGACTTCAAGTCCTGACCCTCGAGGACGTCGTCTCAGAAGCTGACATCTTTGTCACCACCACCGGTAACAAAGACATCATCATGGTCGACCACATGAGGAAGATGAAGAACAACGCCATTGTGTGCAACATTGGTCACTTTGACAACGAGATCGACATGCTCGGGCTCGAGACTTACCCAGGTGTGAAGCGTATCACCATCAAGCCCCAGACAGACAGGTGGGTGTTCCCAGAGACCAAGACCGGAATCATTGTTTTGGCCGAGGGTCGTCTCATGAACTTGGGTTGTGCCACTGGTCACCCTAGTTTCGTCATGTCTTGCTCTTTCACCAACCAGGTGATCGCCCAGCTTGAGCTTTGGAACGAGAAATCGAGCGGAAAGTACGAGAAGAAGGTGTACGTTCTACCCAAGCATTTGGATGAGAAGGTTGCAGCACTTCACTTGGGCAAGCTTGGAGCCAGGCTTACGAAGTTGTCAAAGGACCAATCTGACTACATCAGCATTCCCATTGAAGGACCATACAAGCCTGCTCACTACAGGTACTGAGGAGAGATTGGACAAAGCAGCGGTTTGGTACTGCTTCTGGTTTGTGTCGGGTTATGGTGGAAGAGTGGAAGATGTTTCGGTCTTCTGATGAAGTTGACCAATTATCCTTCAGAATAAGGGTTGTGCTTGTTTTTCTTCATTTTTCTTGAAACTTGAATTAGTTTTTGATTTAGTTCCCTCTTGGATTTTATTTTGTGTGTTTTTGTTAAACGTTGTACTCTTAAACAAATGAGAAACAAAAAAAATTGAAAAAGGCGAAGCTAGTTTCCGCATCTCAATTTATTGATTTCTTTCTCTTTCGACTTCTGTTTCTTTCTTTTGTGTTCCATTGAATGTGATGTGAAGGTGTTCCATGTCAAATGTGTTGATGCTCATTGGGCGCGATTCGAGGGCATTGAGGTTGTAATTATGATTGTACACCTTTCAAACTAATCTTAGGATTCATTTATACCAAATTTTATATCCTACGAGACGAATATAAATCTCACCAACTATACCGAAATTTTACGAAAAAAAAAATTAAAGAAAATTTTCTCTTTTTTTTTTTTTTTAATCTTAATAATATTAATCAACCCGGAGAACATTTACAAAGTACAAAAATATATAAACGTCAACACTGGGGCAGGCAACACACTGCCAACTGAAACCTATAAAATTAGAAGGCCAGAGCAAAAAGAACCACAACAAGCCCAACAAGAAGAAGACAACAGGAAACCTAATAATCAGAGAGAAAGACCATCTTATCGTCAAAGACATATTGAAGCCAAAACGGACTACCAGACCAACATAAGATTGCGATCTCAACTTCCGTGTAACACTTTGAGCAATGAGACAAGCCCTTCTAATTGAACTTGACTCTTCTACCAACAATTTACATTCCAAAAAATTAGACAAAATAAGAGTAAGTTCAGAAACATGATATGTAAAGGAAGGCCACACTTTAGGTCTATTCGCCGCAGACTCGAACCAAAAATCACCATTTTTACCCTATGACTTTGCATGCTTTTTAAAACCCATACCAAACTTAAAAAATAGCAATCGTCCAACTTATCCACTTCTCCAAAGGCCCTTCGACTATGAAGTAAGACACAACCAGTCCAATCTCTGAGAACCCAGGCCATACCTCCCAATCCTTTTGACTTTGACCAAATAGCTCCCACATCACATATCAACCACGGTTCCGGTGGAAGTCTACACCGAACGACCACCCCCGTAATCACCTCGCTCTTTTGACCTTCAACCAACTCCAAAACTGATTGAGCTAAAAACCAAAAGTTTGTTTCTTCAAGAATCTTCTCCATAGTATCCAATGGTGAACACAACTTCCCTTCAAAGAAAAAGGAATTTCTATTTTTCCAAAGGTACCATATCATCCAAGGAAAGCAACGCTTAATACCCGTCGAAATGACATTTGAACTTTCCATTGAGAGAAGGTGATAAAAGTTGGCATAAGTCGATGAATTCTCAAATCCTAGTCTCGGAGAGGGAATGTGGGAGAGAGCCCATACCTGTCTCGCCTGTATACATTGGAAGAGGACATGATCGATTGATTCACCCTCATGGCCACACAATTGACATCTTGAATCAATCCGCATCCCACATTTTGAGATCGCATCAACCAGAAGAATCGCACCACTAAGAATTCCCCACAAGAAGTTTTTGGGTTTCGGAGATGTCTTAATGTCCCAAGCCTTCTCTTTAAGACAATTTAGTGACGGGAGCATTGATACCTGCCTAATGAGGTCCTCATTCTGAATATTAGATATCATCCAATATCCAGATTTCACCGAGTATTCACCGCTCTTATTGAATTTCCAACTCCAAAAATCAGACATGAGAGCAGCCGGCGGCAGTTTAAGGATTGTTCGAATATCTTCCGGCACAAAGATGTATTCAAGCTTGCTTCTATTCCAACTTCGGGTTGTCAAATCAATGAGAGAGACAACTTTGAGATTAAGATCAAATAAATAGTTCCTTCGCCATGGAGGTCGCCCCCCATCAATGTCTAACCAAGGGTCCAACCAAACATTTATTGACTTGCCATCGCCCACCATTAGTTTCAAACCTTTAGAGAGTAATTCTCTGCCATAAAGAACGCTACGCCAAGCAAAGAAGGATCGCTGCGATATTGATGCTGACAGGAATTCCCCATCTGGAAAGTAGATACTTTTCAAGAACTTGGCTAGGACACAATTCAGAGCATGAAGGAGTCTCCACGCTTGCTTAGCAAGCAACGCTTGGTTAAATAATTAAATATTTTTGAAGCCCATTCCTCCCTGACATTTAGGCAAGCACATCTTGTCCCAGCTCAACCAATGGACCTTAGATTTGTGTTCCACTGAGGTCCACCAAAATTCTGCCATAGCACTTGTAATGTTTTCACAAACCGACTTAAGGAGCTTGAACACTGACATGACAAACACTGGTAAAGCCGAAATGATTGATTTTAAAAGGACTTTATTCCCTCCTTGAGATAATGTTCTAGCATAGAAACAGAAAGCCGAGATTTAACACGGTCTTTAATGAACTTGAGCATAAGAACTTTCGACCCCACTAAAACACTCTGGCAAACCCAAATAATTTCATGCCCATCCTTCACTATAAATCTAAAGAGAATCTTGAACACTCTTCCTATTCGAGTCAGACACCTTTGACCCAAACGATATTGAAGATTTTGCCAAGTTGATGGTCTGTCCCGTAACCTCCCCATATCTTTTGAGAATCTGTTTCAACACCTGAGCTTGATCCGGAGTGGCCTTACACATAATCAAACTGTCATCGGCAAACAGTAAATGGTGAATAGAAGGACCATTCATCGAAAAATGAATACCATTCAAGATCCCATCCTTTTCAGCCTTATTCATTAAGTGAGTTAAACCCTTAGTGCATAACACAAAAAAGGAAGGGGGATAAAGGATCTCCCTGTCGTAACCCTCTCTCAGGAGTTATTAACCCATGCGGCTTGCCATTGATGAGCACCGAAAAGATAACCGACGATACACTGGCCATTTTTCAGTTAACCCACTTGATATGAAAACCCAACGCCACCAAAAGAGCTCTCAAGTAGCTCCATTCGACCTTGTCATAGGATTTTGACATATCCGTCTTCACCGGCATAAAGTCCGCAGAGACCTTACCATAAACCCTCAACGCATGAAGCACTTCGTGCGCAATGGCTATATTGTCTGAGATAAGCCTCTAAGCCACAAAAGCTGATTGATTCACCGATACTATGTCTGACAAAAACGGTTGCAATCTTCTCACCAAGATTTTGGAAATAATCTTATACATGACTGAAAACAAACTTATCGGCATGAGATCCGTCATTTGTGAAGGTGATAGGGTCTAAGTTTTACCCAAATAAATCAACACTGCAACTGCACATCAATGCAGTTGAAGTATAAGGGGTTATCGAATCCCAAGGGAAGTAGATGCTACACTATAGTCTCTAGATTCAAATTATGCTAGGTCAAATAAATAAAAGTAAACGAAACAACTAAAGTAATAAGTAAACGAGATTAAGAGTTCTTAAAGTTCAGGAGACTAAGGCGCTAGGCAAGGGTAATTCTCAGGTTGAATCCAATAATGTAGAAATTATGCTATTAGGGAATTATTTAAAACCGTGTAGAACTCAAAACACCAATTTAAAACCAATCAACTCTCGTTGCAGAAGTTATCTATGCCTAAATTCTAGAATTCCAAATCTCTTTGTAAATTCAAACAATTAAGGCAAGCAATAAGAACAAGTTCGATTTGTTCACAAAATCCCTAAACCAAATCTCTTTGTGAATAGGTATTTTGCTCATCTATGATTAGTTCAAGTTATTAATAATGCTCTCGCATCTATTAAACAACCTAAGGTTTGATTTCTAAGTGATCAATTAAGAAATCAATATAAGCACAAATCAAGATGAAGATCCAATTGATTTCACTAACAGCAATAATAAATCTACAAACTCTTCATCAACCCTAAATCACCCTAACCTAACTAGCAGATTACTCAGACATGGTGAATGAAGAAAACATCATGAATAAAGTAATTTGCATAAAAGAAATCAATAGAAAAAAGTGGTTCGAAATCTTCTCAGAAGAGTACAGAATTGTCTCCCCAAAAAGCTCTGGATCAATCTCTCTCGAAGTCTCAAAACAGAAAATAAGGTAATGGCTAAACAATGCCTTCAAAACCTATTTATAGCCTAAAATTCGCGTCTGGGGCATTCTTGTAAATAATGGAAACTTCAATGTTTCCTTTTTCCTTCCGGATTTGGCAAAACTCGGGCGGTTCGATTGGTGTCGATCGACACCAAGGATCAGTGTCGATCGACACTGTAATAACCCTGTCAAAGAGCTAAACGACCCGGACAGAGATTTCGGTTATGGAAACCCCTCGACACAATTTTAAAAATTATGGGATTCAGCATGGAGGTAGCCAAGACCCTAAGGAAGACCACGCAAAAAGAATTAGCTCAATAAAAATTCTTTCGAGACCTACAAAATTCACGCAATCCGGTAGACGTTCAAGAGCTGCGGAATGGGTCAGATGGAGGAGAAATCATTTCGGCCAAGAAACAAACAACTCAGGAGTCTAAGAAACATTAAATAAGCCTAAGAGGAGTTCATCCATCAAAGAATATGGCCAAGATCTCGGAGAAAACAAGAGAAAACTCATGGATCCAAATTTATGATCCGTTATGTCCATTTTCGTCAAAACTGCAGTTCAATTGGGTAATTCTTTGTCAACCAAGAGAGGAGTCCGAGTTTTATGCAACATTGGAGGGCAAAAGAGGTGTTTCCCATCAACTAATCAATCACTTGGGCATTAGACAGTAAAACACACAAAGGAGGGGTGAAATGAATAGTTTTGAGCCAATGAGAAGTTCCCCCCTTAAGCTTGTGGATAAGGATGAGTTGGCTAGTCTAGGAACTTTGAGAAGGAGCCTAAAATATAGAGTAAAACTAGGCTTGAAGCTGAAGAAAGGAAGAGACTAGATTTTACCTACCTTAAGTTGTTACCATGGGTAACTTTTCAACTATAAATACCACCCCATTTCCCCTCATTCTTCATTCCTACTCCTAAACCCTTTTGAAACCACAGAGTGAATGTGTGAGGCGTGTAGTGTAGAGAGCTAAGCTTCGGTAAACCGCTTGGTAGTGTAGTCCAGTTCCGTGTCCAGTTCGAGGTGAGTCCCGGTAGAGGTGGACTATCGCGGTTGCTGTTTGTAATGCAATGTAGATCTCAGATCTGCATTGTAGTGCAACACTAGCCTCGGTAGAATAGGTTGTATGCTTGTATGTATGTGTGTGACTAACGTGTGTTGCAGGGAAGCTCAGATCCGTGTAGATCCGAGGGTATACTAACATTTTAGTGCATGATTAGCCTTAGATCTGTTAGATCTGAGTGCTGCGAAACCCGTTGGGTGAGGTAACGGTTTGATGCATGTCCGTGAGACATGTTATCATCCTTACCGAGTGGTGAGAAGGGTGTAAGGACTGTCGAATCTCAGATCCACTTGCAAGTTCCTTCACCGAATGAGCGAGTGTACGGTTTCTGGTAAAACCCGTTGCATGGCTGGAAGGTCATGTATGCAGTGTTGTAATGAACGTGCATGAGCGAGATTCAAGCGTGTAAGGCTTGTAACCGAAAACGAGAGTTGGGACTAGAGAAGTTCTGGCTTTGCCATCACTTTAGGGCGCTAACTTCTCGGAGATGGTGTGGAGGTGTTGGCGTTTGATCAAGTGTGGATCAACGCGGTGTGAAGTATAATGTGTGTGACTCCATTATACTGCAGAGTCATGTTGTTGGCGCGATGTCCTTCATGACTTAGTGACGGTGTGGTCGGAATTCCCCGCTCCCCATGGTTAACGAATGGACTGCTAGATGGGAAGACTCGGAGGAGTAACGGGCCTTGCTAGCATGGCCGAGTACTATCCGACGGGACAGTGGGAATCCAGCAATGAGGTGTGGTTGTCCCGCCCGGGATGTGAACTCACTTGGCGGCTCTCGGATGGAAACCCCACCAAGATGTGAACCGACCGAGGAGCTCCCGGGGAAACGATGTTCCGGCTTGGCTTGTCTTCGTGATAGTCAAGTGCAGGGTATTCGTGGTAGTGATGTTCCGGATTGGCTTGTCTTTGTGATAGTCAAGTGCAGGGTGTTCGCTAGGGGAACTGGCCGACCCACTTAGAGATCTCTGTGTCCACGCGTGTGTGTGCGTCGTGAGGATGCGGTTTGGTGCGGGAGTGGTAGCACCATTGTATATAGCTTAGCGCTTGCATATAGATCTAGAATTGCATGCTTCAACTATTTATTTTATGTTGCTTCGGCTATTGCGTGATTGTTTGCTTGCTTGTTGTTTGGAGGTTTTTCTTGGGGTTTTGTTTCTTTTAGTGGGTCCTAAACTCAGTGAGTAATCTTAGATTACTCATCCCCCCTTTTTTTTCCTCTCTCGCAGGAAACCTTAGTAAGCCGTTGGGATTAGAGGGTGCTGTGGACGTTAGGACCACCTGAGTAGATTCGGGTGCCTTTTGTAAAATTTAGTAAGTATGTTAGTACAAGGGTTTTTATAATATTTGAAATCTCGGACGGATCCGCTATGTAATATAAATAAACGCTTTGTAATATGTATGTTTGATGAAATAAAAGCGAATTTTCTATTTATAAAACCCTTGTGTCTTCCGCTGGTAGAATGACTTAGTCAGAGTCCTCACAACTCTTGGCTGGAGTACGGGTTGGCAAGCCTTAGGCTTCAGTCGGGAGGGTCGAGCTAACTTGCCGGGACGGCCTTAAGCTTGGACGTGATCTAAGACAGGCTGACCTATCGAGTGAAACTCGGCATTTTGTAGCGTCTCCGATCGGAATTGGTGTCGATCGACACTCGTGATGCTTGTCTCGAGCTCGTGTCGGGTAGAAGTGTTTCGCGATTTTTTTCGTCTGCAGAGGGGGTGTCGATCGACACTAGGCTTTTCTCTGCACAAGATTGCAGATTTTCCGAACTCATGTCTTGAAAATGGGATTCAATCAAGTGGACATTTTCTTCAGGCAGAAAATCATCAATGGGGACTTCATCCTCGATCCTGATCCTTGAGAGATGGCCAGCTACTCCATTCTCAACTCCCTTTTTGTCTTTAACTTCTATGTCAAACTCTTGAAGAAGGAAAATCCATCTCAATAGTCTTGGCTTCTGCATCAAGTACTTCAATGCAGAATGATCAGTATGAACAGTCACCTTGGAGCCAACAAGGTGCTGTCGAAATTTCTCAAAGGCAAATACCACAGCTAACAATTCCTTCTCAGTAGTTGCATAGTTCCGTTGGGCATCATCCAACATTCTGCTGGCATAGTAGATGGCATGAAGCTTCTTGTCTTTCTTTTGTCCCATCACAGCTCCTACTGCGAAGTTACTGGCATCAGACATCACCTCAAAAGGTAAATCCCAGTCCGGTGGCTAAACAATTGGATCACTCACCAAAGCTTGCTTGATGTGCTCAAAAGCTGAATGACATTCTGTAGTGAACTCAAATTTCACATCTTTGCAGAGAAGAGCAGTGAGTGACCTTGCAATCTTGCTGAAATCTTTGATGAACCTTCTATAGAACCGAGCATGACCCAAAAAACTCCTCACCGATTTCACAGAATCAGGTGCTTGCAAGCTTGTCATCACTTCAATCTTGGCGCGGTCTACTGCGATCCCTTCTGCTGAAACTTTGTGCCTAAGCACAATGCCATCTCTAACCATAAAGTGGCACTTCTCCCAGTTCAGAACCAAGTGTTTCTCTTCACATCTTTGCAACACAGCACACAAGTTCTCTAGGCAGTCTTTAAAAGATGACCCATAAACAGAAAAGTCATCCATAAAGACCTCCATAAACTTCTCAATCATGTGTGTGAAGATAGACATCATGCATCTTTGGAAGGTCGCATGAGCATTACAAAGTCCAAATGGAATTATACGATAAGCAAATGTACCATAAGGACATGTAAATGTGGTCTTCTCCTGGTCATCTGGATGGATAGGAATCTGGAAGAACCCTGAATAGCCATCAAGAAAACAGTAGTAGGGATGATTCGCCAATCTTTCCAGCATCTGATCAATGAAGGGCAATGGAAAATGATCCTTCCTGGTCACAGCACAGCTTCCTGTAGTCTATGCACATCATGTGTCCAGTCACAGTCCTTGTAGGAATGAGCTCGTTCTTCTCATTTTTCACCACTGTGACTCCTCCTTTCTTAGGAACCACATGAACTGGACTGACCCAAGCACTGTCTGATATGGGATAGATGATCCCAACTTCCAAGAGCTTCATGATCTCCTTCTTGACAACTTCCTTCAGGTTCGGATTCAGCCTCCTTTGATGTTCAATTGATGACTTTGTCTCATCCTCAAGGTGAATCCTATGCATACACAAGTCTGGCGAGATACCTGAAATGTCATCAAGAAAATAGCCAAGAGCTTTGCGAAATCTGCGAAGCTTGCTTAGCAATAAAGTGAGCTCTGCATTGTTCAAAGAAGCATTCACAATAACATGACAAGTTGAGTTTGGTCCAAGAAAAGCGTACCTTAGCCCGACAGAGAGCTGTTTTAGCTCAACTTTTGGAGCTTTACCTTCACTCCAGTCGACCAATTACAGAACTTGCTCACTAGCATCCATCATCTTTGTGTACCCCGCAGCATCATTGTCTAAGTACTCCGATTCTGCTGTAGATGTCGTCAATGCTCTCTCTAGAGGGTCTGTCGGATTGTCCTCTTGGAAGATCTCTTGCGCAAGGTTGGTGAGGGAGTCCACATAGAAAGTGTGTCCATCGATCGTTGGCTTCGTCATCAGCTTGTCCATGTCGAAATTTATCACCAAGTCACCAACATTCAATGCAATTCTTCCTTTTCTTACATCGATGATGGCTCCAGCTGTTGCTAGGAAAGGTCTTCCAGGAATTAGAGGATCCTTGGGTTCCTCATCATTGGCTAGAACCACAAAGTCTGTGGGAATCAAACAATCTCCCACTTTGATAGGAACATGCTCTAAGACTCCTTCATGAATCCTCACAGAACGATCAGCGAGAACCAAAGAGATCCTTGTGGCTTGGAAATCTGTCATGTCTAGCCAAAGAGGAACCGAAAGAGGCATGAAGTTGACACTTGAACCCAAATCGCAAAGCGACGTCCCAAACCTGTCTGAAAAGATTGAACAATCCAAAACAAAGCTTCCAGGATCTGAGAGTTTTTCCGGAATCTTGTTCTGAATCACAACACTGACTTGCTCTGATATCATCATGACTCCTTCCTCAATGTCTAAGTTCTTGGTCATCATTCTCTTCAAATATCTTCTTATCACATGAGTGGTTCTAATGGCATCTATCAAAGGGATTTCAACCACTAGTCTATCCATGATAGCCTTGCATCTGGCATCAAGCAGCTCCTTGTTCGACCTCTTTGGGATCAATGGATAAGGTATCTTCGGTTTGTATACTCTTTCCTCTGCAACTTTCGCTGTTTTGAGCTGATTTGGTGATGTCTGAGAAGGGTGTCGATCGACACCCGCCTGGTGTCGATCGACACTAATGTTTGATGTCGATTTCTTCGCGTCGAGCTTGGTTGATTGTGCTTCATCTGGACTAGATGTGTCGCGATCTTCTATGGGTGTCGATCGACACTCTGTAGTAGTGTCGATCGAAACTGGCTCCGCAGCATCAAATTCTCCATCTTCAATGTCTTCAAGCTCCACGAATTCTTCAGCACTGAGACCTCTTTTCTGCACAGGTTGAAGATTCTTTCCACTTCTCAATGTGATGGCGTTCACATGGTGTCTGGGATTAGTATCAGTCTTTTCCGGAAGAAATCCTTCTTGCCTGTTAACAACTCCTGCAGTTTGGGCAACTTGAATGTCTAATTTCTTCATATGAGAGTTCAAACTCTCGATTTTTCCATTCAGGTCTTGGTACAGTGAATCCATCTTCCCATTGAAATCCACTGTAATCTTCTGCTGTCCTTCTAGAAGTTGCTCTAGCATAGATTTCACCTCATTGTTTGCAGATTTTGCAGGTGGATTCTGGTAGGAAGAAGAACCATAGCTCCTTATGTAATTGCTGTTCTGGAATGGGGGCTTTTGAGTATAATCTTACGACGCACAATAGTTTGAGAAATAACCACGCGGTCGTCGCAAAAGTGTCGGTCATACTCAAAAGCCCCCTTCTAGAAGTTGCTCTAGCATAGATTTCACCTCATTGTCTGCAGATTTTGCAGGTGGATTCTGGTAGGAAGAAGAACCATAGCTCCTTGTGTAATTGCTGTTCTGGAATGGGGGCTTTTGAGTATAACCAGAAGAGTTTTGATTTTCTGTGAAGGAGTTCTTATGATAATTCCCATTGAAACCCCTATTCCTTTGCTGATTCCCGAACCTCTAGCCTTGAAAACCACCTCCATTGATGTAGTTGACATCTTCTTCCTCACACTCATCATTAGGCTCGAATGTCTCTACCTCATTAGCAAAGTGAACTTGCTTCTTGCCCACCAAGATGTTGTGTACGCTGTCCAGCTTTGCCTTAACCTCAGCTATTTGGCTTCCTCCATTCACACCAGCATGATGTTTCCTCTAAAAGTCTGCGTTCTTTGTGCTGTTGCTAGAGACCAAATTCTCTATAAGCACCATTGCATCGTCTAGATATCTGGTGTCGAAGTTGCCATTGCTTGCAGCATCCAAGGCCATCTGGTACCTCAAATCGATCCCGCGGTAGAAGATTCCTAGCAGTTGTGGCTCGCTGAAGCCATGGTGCGGACAGTCTCTCTGGTAAGCTCTGAACCTCACCCAAGAAGCCTTGAATGCCTCAGTAGGTCCTTGGGAGAATGCAGTGATCTTGGTCCTCAACTCCTCGGATCTTGCATCATCAAAGAAGTTGCATAAGAATGCATTCTTAGTGTCTTCCCAAGTGGTTAGTGATCCTGGTGGCAACTGCTTCAGTCAATACGCTGCATCTCCTCCAAGAGAGTATGGAAAGAGCTTGCAGAATAGGTAATCGCCAGACACTCCGTTGGCCTTTATGCTGGATGCCAAATCTTCGAACCTCTCTATGTGGTCCATAGGATGTTCATTGGGTAGGCCATGGAAGGGGTGCCGAGAAACCAAAATGTAGAATACATGTTCAGCTCGAAATCATTCCTCTGAAAAAGAGGTGGGCGATTCGCAGCTCTGTTTGCATAGAACTGGTCTGGCCTGTTGTAATCGCCAAGCGTTCTTCCACGTCCAACATTCGCAGGTGCGACTTGTACTGCTTGCTCGATGATGACAACTCCATTCTCATCAAGTCCCTGGCCTCGGTTGTTCCTTCTAGTCCCTTCCGCGTCCATCAAGTTACCAGCTTCATCACGAATCAAAATCACAGGCTCAGCCATCTCTTCCTGCGAAGGGTGTTGATCGACCCAAGTGTTGGTGTTGATAAACACTCTCGCAGATTTTTGTTTTGTTCGTTCTAGACGGCCGAGCTCCTGGTTGTCGAGTTTGATTAGCTTCTTATCCTTGTTGCTCCTGGTATTGCGATTATGCATACACCTGAAACCAAGAATAAGAAACTAAATCAATTAGTAACCAAAACAAAGATAAAACCTAGTCAAAATCCTAATACTAGATTCCGTAGGCAGCTATTACTTCCCCGGCAACGGCGCCAAAAACTTGATAGGCTCTAAGTTTTACCCAAATAAATCAACATTGCAAGTGCACAGCAATGCAGTTGAAGTATAAGGGGTTATCAAATCTCAAGGGAAGTAGATGCTGCACTATAGTCTCTAGATTCAAATTATGCTAGGTCAAATCAATAAAAGTAAAAGAAACAACTAAAGTAATAAGTAAACGAGATTAAGAGTTCTTAAAGTTCAGGAGACTAAGGCGCTAGGCAAGGGTAATTCTCAGGTTGAATCCAATAATGTAGAAATTATGCTATTAGGGAATTATTTAAAACCGTCTAGAACTCGAAACACCAATTTAAAACCAATCAACTCTCGTTGCACAAGTTATCTATGCCTAAATTCCAGAATTCCAAATCTCTTTGTAAATTCAAACAGTTAAGGCAAGCAATAAGAACAGGTTCGATTTGTTCACAAAATTCCTAAACCAAATCTCTTTCTGAATAGGTATTTTGCTCATCTATGATTAGTTCTAGTTATTAATAATGCTCTCGCATCTATTAAACAACCTAAGGTTTGATTTCTAAGTGATCAATTAAGAAATCAATATAAGCACAAATCAAGATGAAGATCCAATTGATTTCCCTAACATCAATAATAAATCTACAAACTCTTCATCAATCCTAAATCACCCTAACCTAACTAGCAGATTACTCAGACATGGTGAATGAAAAAAACATCATGAATAAAGTAATTTGCATAAAAAAAATCAATAGAAACGAAGGGGTTCGAAATCTTCTCAGAAGAGTACATAATTGTCTCCCCAAAAAGCTCTGGATCAATCTCTCTCTAAGTCTCAAATTAGAAAATAAGGTAATGGCTAAACAATGCCTTCAAAACCTATTTATAGACTAAAATTCGCGTCTGGGGCATTCTTGTAAATAATGGAAACTTCAGTGTTTTCTTTTTTCCTTCCGGATTTGGCAAAACTCGGGCGGCTCGATTGGTGTCGATCGACACCAAGGATCAGTGTCGATCGACACCAAGGATCAGTGTCGATCGACACCTCTTGTGTATTTCGGCTCCTGACTTCATCACTTAAGCCGCTTCTCTAGAATGCTCCAAAAAGTTCCAGAATCTCCAATTATGCTCTAAACGCACTCCAACCTGCAAAGACTCTAATAGGACTCTAAAAATACCAAAAGACTCTATAAAATGGACTCAAATCATGGCTAAAAAACTGGTAAAAACCATGATATATCAGAAGGGTTTGTGATCTTTGGAAGGAGGCAGAGATGTGTAAAATTCCACTCACTGGGAAAATGACCAAACTCAAAGAACCTTTTAACCTCCACAGAAACTTTGTGACCCACTATGGCCCAATAATGTTGAAAGAAAAGACTCGTCATCCCGTCTGGGCCAGGTGCACTTGAAGCCTTGATTGCAAAAGCCGCATCTTTGACGTTGATCAAGCCTCTCTCGAATCATCGCGATAAATTTGACGTTGATCAAGCCTCTCTCGAATCTAACCTGATTCGAGAGAGGCTTGATCAACGTCAAATTTATCGCGTCAGTGATCCTGCTAGGAAACCCTTGAAACCAAGAGACAAAGGGAGTAGGATTCAAAGATTTAAATAAAGTGGTGAAGTACTCAGCTGCTACCCCTCCTTTTGCCGCCTCAGACTTGTGTTCTGTCCTCTAACTATCCACAAGGACCTCCAGATTCATCTTGTTTCTGTTAGCCTTGACAGCAGCATGATAAAATTTAGAGTTGAGATCCCCATACTTATGCCATTTAATTCTACATTTTTGTCTCCAAAAGATCTCTTTTTCTTTATAAGCTAGCATCAAATCCCGTTTCAGCCAGTGAACAAGATTTGGGTTTTTGGTGATTAGCCGATTGCTCATACTCGAGGGCCTTTTCAATAAGAGCTGATATGTCCTGGGAATTCATCTGATTATCTTTCTTCCAAACACTCATGGCTTTTCTTCAATTTCGAAGCTTATCCTAAACAGACCCTTCCTCAATTCGAACCGTAGCATTCCTAGCTTGCAAAACCGCCAACCTCACCCATGGTTTATACAAAAACGTTTTGTTAAACCTAAAATGACCACGGTAAGTGTCTTGAGAAGAAGCTAAACTGATCAAAACCGGTCTATGATCAGACCCTCTCTTATCAAGAAATAGCTGATTTGACGCTTGAAACTGAAAAAACCAACTTTTGTTCCCGAAACATCTATCCAATCTTGATTGGATCCATAAATCTCTACGCCAGCCTCCCCAGGTAAGCTTATTGCCTTTACTGTTAAGTTCTACCATATCACAGCATTTCAACATATTACCAAAGGGTAGAACCAAGAATAATTTCTTCTCGGACCTCCAACTTTCTCCCCAGGATGTAAGATTTCGTTGAAGTCACCAAACATGCACCAACTATCTTTCCTCGCTATACCAATACGAGACAGCCTTTCTAAAACTGATGCACGTCCATTAGCTTAAGGAGCCCTATATACACAAGACACATAGAAGGAGACTGCATCCAACTGAACTTGAAAATCCAGAAGGTTCTTATTCACAAACAGAAAATCAATATTTACTCCTTTTTTCACATAAGAGCCAAACCACCGCAAGTTCCAATCAGATTCACAGTGAAGACTCTATCATACCCTAACCACTCCTGTACATCAACCAACACATTTCTACAATTCATCGTCTCCATTAAGAACAACACCTCAGGGAAGTGTTTTTTACGCAACTCCTTAAGCGTGGAATTTTCAAGTCTTGAGGCTGCCCCAATCCTTGACAATTCTAGCTCATAAAACTCATTAGGCGTTGGACGGTCCCTCATTTGGGACCATCACAGATTTGATACGACACAAATCAAAATTGTTGGAATCAACCACTTCCAATGTTTACATTTGGCTGAGCTTTTAACAGCCTCCTCTGCCGGACCATCGCTCTGCTTGAGCAACATCTCTGCTTTCTTCCTTCTGTTTTTAAAAGGTATTTTCCTTTGTTGACCAAATTTCAATAAGGTCCCTGAAGAACCAACATCCGAAGAGCTGATTCCAACCGTAGAACCATAGTGAAATGAGGATGTAGGCACAAGGAAATTCGCAGCAGAGCCTTCCACAGTAAGAGAAGAAGGCAAGGAGAGACGAGACAAAACTGATCCAGCCTTTATCGCCGAAGCCATCAACTTAGAAGAAACACCTGACTCTCCTTCACTTAAAACTTTGTACTTTTCAGAGTAATCAAAAATATGCCCCTTTCCTTTATATCCGAAACAGTTGACACTAAGGGTGGAGGTTCCAAACGTAAGAATGATTTCTGAGCTACAGGATCCGCAAAGACATCTGCTAAGGATTTTTTGATTCTCAATTCTTTAATACTTCGCTCTTGTCCCTCAGCACTCAACAAGTATTGGCGCATCTCCTCCAAAACCTCATTATCAATCCTCTGTTTACCCGAACTCGAATTCACTCCAACCTGATCTTCCTCCACAATACCAAAAAGAGGATCATCAGCATTCAAAATCGATTTAAGATTCTGCACTCTGACTTGGCTTTTCATCTGCCTTTCTTGAGCTTGATCCTGAAGCTTTTTGTTGAGACGCGAACAATTCTCCCTTTCATGAGACAGCATTTTACAGACAAAGCACCTCTTTTGAATATTCTCATAAAAGTATAGAATTGTCGTTTGTTTCGTTTTGAAGGCAAGTTAATGAGTTTTGATCTTCTCATCGGCTTTGTAGTATCTAAACTCACCCTGACTCTCACACACGCTTCCCTTTGAGGTTGGGAAGGATCAAAGATCACTTCAATCACTTTACCAGCAAACTCCCCAAACGCCTAATAGAAGCTAGGGTATAGTTATTCATCGGTACATTCTTCATTTGCACGCAGACTGGCAAGTACCGCAAATAATCTTTCGGTGGATTCTCCACCCAGCGATCGAAAACTATCGCCCACTCATTAAAACAGTACACCGCTGTTTTGAGTATCACATCCATTTCTTCTTCAGAGCTAAAGAAGAACTGAAAAGACTCTCTTGTCAGAGCTACACCTCTCACTCTGTTGAAAAAACCCCATTTCTTCGGCATCTCAACAATGAAAGTTGACATCCTTTGACAATCTTGATTAAGAAAACGCCCCAAGATGTTCAACGAATTATTACCACTTGAACTGTACTGCAGAAGATCAGGTAGATAAAAAGGTAACTCCTCTTCATCCAACGATAGATCCATAAGAACTTTATCTATGCTTTGAGGCCTCCGAGCCATCAACGAACCATAAGCTCAACACGACAACCACCCTACTCAAACCCGAAGACGATACCAGAGGAACGATCGACGAATTGAAGAAAGTCGCTCTAGAAATTCTTTCAAATTGCTCGACAACCAACGAAACCCTAACTATTAACGATAAGCTTCCGTCTGAGATGTAATCCTAGCCACACAACCCTTATCTATCCACGAGATGAAACCTTCTGACTCAGAAAGAGAATACTAAGCCCAAACTAGGCGACTTTTGTGGAATGCGGTGACTGTTCAGATTCTTTCATGTATATAATTTGTTTGAAAAAAAATGTTTTTTTTTGTTAAATTATTCCTGTAAATTAATTTCATTCCACAACATATTCTTAGTAACAGTATATGACTAAACTTTTACTCTTTTGGGTAGATAGCTAAGAGCATCTCCATCAGCAACTCTTAAGAGGCTCTTAAGAAGTTTGTTAAGTTAAAAAATAAAAGATAAATACATTAATGTGTAAAATTGGTAAGATACAGTTCTTAATTAAGAATTTTAAGAATTGTTAAGAACCATCTACGAGTCAGTCCGTGATTGATTGGCTAATTTTTAACCAAAAAAAAAAAAAAAATTCATTCCGCATTCGAGTCTCTCTTCCGAAACGAAAAATGAAATTTTTTGGCTCCTCTGATCGGAATCCGTCGACGGACCGATCAAATCGGAGAGTGAAGGTGGTAACGGTGGTTTGTGGATGATCTTTCGCCGACGAATGGGTTAAGAAGGAGGCTGTTGGATCCGGAAGGAAGTCCTGAGCCGTATGTCTCACTTGGCGATATCACCGGTGAAAATTCTCTCCGCCGTAGATGACTCCGGCGTCAGAAATCAAGGTACTCGTCTTACCTTCTCTGGGTTTGTTCAAAGGTTCTACCAATGGAAGAGGAAAAAAAAAAATATATTACAAAGGTTCTTAAAATAAGGTGATGAAAAATTTATATTAAATTTTTTGTTAAGAACCTCATTAAGGGTTCTACCAATGGAGATAGGATGAACACTTAAAGAAGTGATCAAAAACTTAACGAACCAGTCGGATAAGGCCCAAGCTAACTTTAACGCTGGCCGTATTAGATCTGTTTCTGCCTCTCCATCCTGGGTGTGTTGGAGGTGGCAAATCTCCGCTGTGGTTCGGTCAACTCCCGTCAATTGCATTTTCAATGCGGTGGCTCTTTCTGGTGCCTCTGAGCGAGCTTCTCTTGGGGGCAGTGAGTGAAGCTCTCGGTGTTGTGACGGTGTTCAGAGTTACGTTCGGTGTGGCATTTGCTCAGGGTTCTTCTCAGGTCTTGGTCTTTGGTGTGGCTCCTCCTTTCGCCGTTGATGTGTGTCTAGTTCCGTTTGGGAGCTCTTGTTGGAGGGGTAGGTTCCGTTAAAGGCTTCGGTGGTGTCTCTGTCGAATAGAGGCGGCGTATATGTTTTAGTGACTAATTTACTTTTGTGGAAGATGGTTCTTGTAGCTTTGGCAAGCTCGGGAATGCCGGCCAGGACGACTTCTCTGGCTGCTCGAAGAGGCTCTTATGCCGCCGGTTGTGGATTGGTCCGTTGAATCGATTTCGTTTTTGTGTTTGTCTTCGGAAAAGCTGTAGGCGCTACTATTTGTGAAGTTTGAGGGCTGATCCCAGGTGATGGTTACAAGGGTGTCAAAATGTGTATAAATTAATAAGTCAATCCAAACCAATCCAATCCATGGATCTTATGGATTTATAATTTGGATCTTAATGGATAAATGGTTTTAATGGGCTAATGAGTTTAGGGCCCGATTGGTATAGGATGTTATTGTAGGCTTTTGGCTGTAAAAACTGTGACTATTATTTTATTTATTTATAAAACTATTGGTAACAAAAACTGTAGAAATTGTGACTGTAACTTTTATATATTATAATTTTTAAAAAATATTTTTTTATCTAGAATAAAAATTGTATATTTTTATTTTGTTGTAGATATAAATATGGGGCAATTGGCAAAGTACCCTAATTAACTTTTGTAATTTGAAAAATACACTGCTTTAATTTTTTTTTATTACTAATTTTATTGATAAATAAAAAGACTATTTTGACCAGATTTTAATAATACATATTTTTATAAATTAAAATAAAAATCAAAAATTAAATATATGAGAGATATTTAATTAGTAAATCTTAGGATTTTCTCTAAATTATATATTTATATAAATATTTTAATTAGATAAATCTTAAATCAGATAAAAATTAATATTTGAGAAATGTCTATACAAATTTAAAACTAGTTTTAGTAGAATAATCTATAGATAAGTATATAATATATAAAAATCTTATGATTTCTCTTTTCTTTTTTCCCTATGAAAAATATATTATTATAGAATATTCTATAGATTAGTATCAAATTAAGATTTTAGAATTTATAAATAAAGTAAATTCTATATATATATTATTTAGTTTCAAAATATTATTTTATTTTTATTTTATTAAATAATTATAAATTATAAAAATTTCAAAATAAAGTTAATTTAGTCATTTCATATATAATTAATTCTAAAAAAATTTAGAAAATAATAAAAGCGTTGTTTTCAAATTATAAACTAGTTTTGGTGTATTTTTACAATTTTTCTCTATAAATATTCAAAACAGATATTTTTTTTTTATTTTTTATTGAATTTTTTTACTTGGAAAACAAATAAATTTAAAAATTAATCAATTAGTAGAATAAAATGGATCTTAAAAGAAAGAGAAAAAATATTAATAATTGATACGTTAAAATTTATTTGTTATAAAATTTATATAATATGAGAGAAATGTTTTGATATTTTTTGGGAAGAAAAAAGGAAGAAACAATTATTTATTTGTGTTATTTAATTAAATAAAAATAAATGATAAAACCCAAAAGTATCGAAATATAAGAAGAGAAGAGAGAGAAAAGTGAAAAAAGTGAGTAAAAAGTGGCGGTAGGAAAAAATAAAAAAAACAAGAAGAAAATTTTGAAAATGACTTTTGAGGTTGTTAAATATTTTAAAGTCAAAAAAATGTGATTGATTTATTTTTCACTCTTAAAGCTGTGAAATACTTTAAAGTCCTCACAGCCTCTATGCCAATCACCCCCTTAATGAGTTGGATTGAAATTGATTGATTTAAAATGGTTTAGGGGGTGATTGGTAGGAACTGTAGAGATTTTTATTTTTTTTCTAAAATCTTTAAAGTCCATTTTTTACTAATCACACTTTAGCATTTTAAAAGTTTTAAAAGTCTTCCTATTTTTTCTCACAGTCATTTTTCACTTTTTTTGCTCTTGTTACATTAATTTGTTTAAAGCCAATAATTTATGACTTTTATTTTTTTACAGTCACAGTCCTTATTTTAAAAGCCAAAAGTTTTTACAGCAATTTTATTTTTAAAAGTCTATAGTAAAAGTTCCTACCAATCACGCCTTTAGGCTCTTGAGGCTGTGACTGTGACTTTAAAAACTAAAATTGGCTGTTAAAAAAAAAATAAAAGTCATTTTTTATTAGCTTTGAAAAAAACAAACGAAAATAAGAGTAAAATCAGTTATTTTAGCTGTGAGAGTAAAATAAAGATAAAGTTTGATTGAAAAAACTAACTTTTAAAACTTTAAAACTATTACAATATATAATATTTATATGTGTTTATAATATAATATTATATTCACTTCTGTATGTTCTACAAAAGACATCGCTCACATATATATAGCAACAAGAAATTAATATAGTAATAAGTTTGAGGCGGTGGCTTAAGGCGGTTAATGGATAATCATTATCTTTTCTAACACTTCCCCTTGATTATTCATTACTAATGAAATATTACGTACTGCATCGTTAAAAACTTTATCATAGAAAAACTCATTTGGGATGAAAACCATGACAAGAGAAAAAGAGTGCAGTGACGCTATTCTTTTAATATCCATCATTGTTAAGTTGCGTACTGCCTCGTTAAAAATGTTTTCATAGAAAAACCTAGTGGGATAAAAACCATGACAAAGGAAAAAAGAGTACAGCAACAACAAACTCCCCCTGTAAATGATGGATCTCATTTTTTCTTCACAAATCTCGTAGATGCCGCATTCCAATATTATGCACATGCTTCTTGAATGTGGTAGTAAGAAGCGACTTTGTGAAGAGATCAGCTACGTTGTCACTTGAGCGAACATACTGAATATCCACTTCTTTATTTTTCTCGAGCTCTTGAGTATAAGAGAAAAATCTTGGAGGGATATGCTTCGTTATATCTCTCTTGATATAACTTTCTTTAATTTGAAGAAGTGGCGACCAAAGTTTGCTTCTGGGATCGCCAAGAGATCGCAGTTCCACCAAATGTGAAAACATATCCAATTTGCGATCGAGTCTTATGCGGATCTGATATATATCTTGTATCTGCAAAACTAACCAGACCAATCTCAAGATTTCAAGAATAATAATAGCCAAAACAATCATACCTTTGAGACAACATAATATATGCTTTATTCCGTTCCAATGTATGTAAGTAGGAGATGAGCTGAATCTTGCAAGTATATTAGTAGGAAAAGCTATATTGATCAAGTAAAATTTGCAAGATATAGAAGCTCACCGATATGGCTCATATAAGGTATTTAGAAGCAATATCCTTCCAGGAAAATTCAAGATAACATCTCATTCATTAGATGTTTTAATTTTGCAATAACTGAGGACAATGTTGTCCTTCCAAAGTCTTAAATTCCAAAATATTATACGACTTATAATAACTCTTTAGGAGTTATAATGATCATCATTCTTTGATTTGATCAAATAGTCTTCCCGAAAACATAATTTTGATATTATTAATCCTTCAGGGATTATGTCTTTGAGACACAACTCAAGTCATTCATGGACTGCCAGACATATCAAATTTCATCAATCATACTATCATATTTTTCCAATGACCTTATGAAGCAAGACGCTTTACATACCGTAAGGTCATTTTTCTCATTCATTTTTCTGAAAAAATATTTACTCTTTTGATGCTTGGACTGCTCGTCCAAAAATTTCTCGTTTTTCTTACGACTTTAATATAGACTTGATTGTCTCTTTCACTTTTTGGCCAATACTTTTCTTTTCTACTCTCATCCACAGAGGTAGATTTATGATTCTCATTTTTGTCTTTGGTTCCATTTTCTTCCGTAATGACATGGTTAACCGAGATCTCTTTATCAATATCATTGATAACATTCAGGTACTTGGTTATATTATTAACCATGTCAACGGCCTCTTCTGGAGATTCATCCTCTTTTCAAAAATTATATATATATATATATATATATATATATATATATATATATGCTCCTTTTCTTTTCGAGGATTTATAATCTTTGGAACCAATGTAGTCTATCACGTTTCTGACGTGCCATAGACTTACTATTAATAAACTGTCCTTGAGGGACACATATTATCATTGGAGCATTATCAGCTGGAATATGAGATTTACACATGTCTGGCAGTCAATCCAAGACATTATGTGAATGAATTATCTTTTGAACTTCATGTTCAAATTTAGTGAGGATCCATAATTTTCACGATAATTCATTTCAAGAAATCTCATCCAGCAACTTTTTATAAATGTTTATGTCATTTGATTTGCATTTTGTTTTGAACAATGATCCTTTGAACTTTTGACATTCAGGTTCACATTAACATGTTCAAGGATACAAATTATTCAACAAATTTCCATGAGAAATTTATTTTTATGCAAATATTACAATAAACACATCTCTCATTGATGGCTTAATTTACTTTAATAGAGATTCATCTCTACTATATATTTCCTTATGAGATTTTTAATCCTTCTGGGATTGTATTTCATTACTACATGCACGACTGCATGTTTTATACCCGATCATGGAGATAATATTTTGCCAAAGTTCATTTTGAGTGTGAACATAATCTTCAGGATGTTCCACTTATTGGATTCTTTAATTCTCCCCCTCGAGATGATGACATTTCATGTCCATCCATCTCGAATTAAATTCCACATTAGGACCAATAAGACATCTAATCACTCATCTTGGGTCAAATATTATGCCTCAAATCCTTTTGATGTGGAAGAATTTGGGGTCTGCTTAAAAAAATCAAACCATCATATATAATCAACTCGTTAAACCAAATATGGTGATTGATCTCTCATGATGGTCTCATTTTCATTTTCTTTTGTTGAAGACATGCTAAATGTGAAAAACTTCTGGTTTTCCACATAATTTGTTTTTCAACAATATTTGATATCATTACTAGACCGAGATGGCTATATATTAATAAACTTCATGTTTACTATCAGATATAACTTTTGCCATCTTTATGCATGTCTTTATGATATGCTCTTCTAGCACTCGCTCTATTGGAGTGTTTCTATTTTCTGGGAAGTTTCGTTCTTCTGGAGCTTTTCTTTCATCTGGAGCATTTTATTTTTTGGAACGTTTCGCTCTTCTAGAGCCTTTAGCTCTTCTAAAGTACTTTGCTCTTCTAAACTTCCCATTCACTCTTATGTAGTTCTTCTGGAACTCACATATTTATTATATCAAATCATTTAAGAAATTCATAAAAACAATTAAGAAGGTACAACCGATAATAAACATAAAATTAAAAAGATATATATATATAATATATTTTTTATATATTATAATATAAAACAGAGTACATTCGTCTTCTGGACGAACATTATCATGCGGTTCTTCTGGAACTTTGCATGTATGTCTTCCGGATATTTATTTTCACACGGTTCTTCTGAAACCTTTTATAAATATCTTCAAGATATTTATTTTGTGTAATTCTCTGATTATTTGGGTAATGATTTGCGAAAGCCGTATTTTGTGTTGTCAATAGACACACATGTGACCATGAACTCAATACCATAAAACGGTCCGCATGGTGGATGGATTGATCCACATATATCATCATGTATTCTCTCTAGAAACACATGAGATTCATTTCCAATTATTGCTTGCGAGGGCCTACTTATGAGTTTTTCTTGAGAACATGCCTTACACGAAAACTCCTCCGATTGAAAAATCTTATGTTTTTCAATGAGTGGCCACTCGAATTTTGCACAATCCTTCTCAACATGATTGAACCAGGATGGCCTAAATTTTCATGCCACACTCTAAAAATGCTGGTAAACTTCTGGTTTACCGCAACATGTGATTCAGCCATGGTTATATTTGTGCAATATAATCCGGAAGATAACATTGACAATTCTTCTAATCCATATTTTCTTTTGTATGTAATGCAAATAGATTTAATGTCATTTTTAATCATGGTCTCTCTAAGACATGGGGAGATATTGTATATCGTATACTTCAAACTTTATTCCCCTTGACATTGACAAATAGACTTTTTGGAGCCCAATATAATATTTGCATTATCAGATATGGTACTCACGCTTCCGGCGGAGCCCTTTATTGATTCAGGAGAAACACATTTTATTTTTTAAATATTATGTATCTCCTTCCTGAATCTCAAATTTGTGACATCTTCTGGGTCACAATAGTTATAAGAGATATATTAATTGAAAACATTGACTTATAGTAAAGTTTAATATATTACATCAAAAACCTTTTGATAAACAAAACTTTATCATATACTTTTGTTTACCATATATACTATAAGCCAGATTAAATTTTGTTATTCATGTCTTTTTCACAAAGACATAATTATCGACTAAAGTTTCTTTGATTTGGTTGATTCTTCAAGATCAACAAGGAAATCAGGATGAGTATCATCACTTAAGCCATCAAAAGAAATTCCAGCTTCATCCCAGATGAAATTGGTCTCTGCATCTTTTTCTTTGGTCTTTTGTGATTCGGCATACAGATCGGCTAAATGTTTTGGCGTACGACATGTGCATACCCAATAATCTTTCATGCCGCATTTGTAGCAAGCGTATTCACCTTGTCTTTTTACGTCTTAACCATCATTCCCTTATTTTTTTTTATTGAATTCGTCCATCACACTTACTTTAAGTTGATAACCCAACATTCTCTCCTAGGAATGGAGTTAACTCAGTTGGACGAGACTGATGGTTCATCATCACGAGTTCATTATATTGTTAAGCTACATGAGGATTTATATCAACTCCGAGCTTTGGGTGAATTCTCTCGTCTGGAGATTCAACCATTCATTTCTAAAGATCTTCAGGATCTTTACTCGTGATGGATTCATCTTATAAACCATCATAGATGTGGCGGCGTAAAAAGATCATGGCTTTTAGTTTAGCCTCATCCGATGTCGTTTTTGACTTATCGATAGTGCTCAAGAGATCATTTCTCTTTATATGTAATCTTGCATTTACCGCCCAAGACATATCATTATTTTCACACAAATCAAGGGCGGCGATCTCGAGCTTGGCCAAATTTGACATTATTACTGAACAACAAAACTTAATCCATTTAGATTATTGAAAAATTTATTTATAAAAATTTGGGCATAATAACAGCATAATAAAAGACAATAATTAAAAGCAATATGAGAAGGCCGAGCCTACCATAATAAATGAATAAGGATGGAGATTTTAATCACCTACTCAATAGATAAATAGATAAGAATGGGGGTTTTAATCTCCCACTTCACAAATATGATCTGAAGTGACATAGTCTACCATGTGATCATTTCGATCGTGAAGGCAGAGCCTACCATAACGATCGGCTTGGAGGAGGCAGAGCCTACCATCCCGGTATAACAAATAAACGGGGAAGGCAGAGCCTATCTTCCCGTAAATAATAAAATTTAAAATAAACTAAACACAAATAAATCATACCTTTTTGGTATACAGACAGATCTGGTATACAGACGGATCGAGAAACGATCATGCTGATAACGTGCTACAATATATAATATTTATATATGTATTTATAATATAATATTATATTTATCTCTCAGATGTGAGAGAACGTAAGAGGAGAGATGAGAGTGAAAGAGATTGTTTTCATTCTTCACTTCTGTATGTTCTACAAAAGACATCGCTCACATATATATAGCAACAAGAAATTAATATAGTAATAAGTTTTAGGCGGTGGCTTAAGGCGGTTAATGGATGATCATTATCTTTTCTAACAAAAACTAATTATTAAAGCCTCTACAGCCTCCACAACCTATTTACCAATCGGGCCCTTAGTGAGTTATCCAAACCAAACCAAAACAAATTGAATCTAACTTAATTAAAACATCTCTCTCTTCCTCTCGACTCACGCACTCTCACGTTCATCTTGTATCTTTAGATTTAGGGTTTCGATGGGGACTCAATAGTCAAATTTCCAAGTGTAAGTGATATCTTGGCTTATAGTGGAGGAAGCCCAAGTGAAATCTTGGCTTTTGTCAGAGTTTGATTGTAACTCTCTTTCACACTGATAACATTCATATTTTACTCCTAAAACCTATTATTTCAAGATCATTTATAAGTGTTTTAACCCGGTTTTCAACGGTTTTAAAATGATTTCCACGTTTCCTAGTCTTAAGAGTCATTTCAGGAAAATTGGACAAAAATGACACATTTTGGAGCAAAACGGGAACTTCAAGGACATGTGCTCGGAGCCATAAGTTCAGCATCAGATGACGACCTTCCCACCACAAGATCAAGCTCATATTTCGAGACAAGATAGCCCTTCCAGCTGTCTTTTATGCCAAAGTGATCTGAGTTAAATCCCACGGTTGGATCTCAAGTTACGAAGGAAGCAAGAAGGCCAGTCAGACACATTCCCAGAAGAAGCCTGGCCGCACCACAGATCCTCAGAAGACCAGTGGCCGCGCCACGCCTGGTCGCTCGCGCGGCCACACCACTCCGGCCCATCCCGAGCCCGTTTGCACTTATCCGATATTTTCCCGAGGTTAAAACGCGAAGCCCACTTTCTGAAGACCGGGAGCCTATATAAAGGAACCTTAGGGTTTCAGAAGAGGGGTGACGACACACAGAACTTTTCCAGAAACACTTCTGCGCCGCACAGAGAGAGAGAGAGAGAAAGTTCGACGGCCCCGGAGTTGAAGATCTCGAGAGAGAATTCTTCTGCAGTCGCCTACTCCTCCTTCTTTTCCCTTTCATCTTTTGTTCTTAGTTCTTTGCTTTTCAATACTTTAAAAAAACCACTCTTCAATCGATTTCCCTTGAAGAAATTTTCTCACTTTGTTCTTTTTATTAATACAATTCGCACCTTTCATATCTTAAAGATGTCTCTCGTTCCCATGAACGAGTAGTCATCTAGTTGGGTTTTTAAGGGGATTTTCGAAGGGGTTTAATCATGGATTGATTTCGCTAGGGTGATAGAGATAGAGTTTCTTTTAGGTATCTACGTTGATGTCTTGTTCTTATTGCATGTTTGCTTCTCTGATCAATTAGCAACTGATTCCAGGACGACCAGATACATGAACATGTGGTCTATCGTCTAGATCTAGAAGTTAACGAGCGGATCGCACCATAGGATGATTAGGCATATCGACGGACCGCACCGCGAGTGTTTACAAATAGGTGAATGATATGTATGCGCGGTTGTCTTGCATCGTGGGATGAGAAATCATATCCGCAGTGAAAGACAAACGCAGGTGGCTAGATCCGTGAGGGAGGGGTAGTCATAGTCGACCGTTTCAGCTTAAGAACCTAACCTATTAAATCATCTAGAACCTATCATGTTGCTTGTTAGATCCGATCCATGAACCCCGGAGAATGTCCCTGAACCCAACACCTTTTATTCATTGATTTACAACCGTTTAATTCTTTTCTGCTGCTTGATATCATTACTGCAAATCGTGACACACTGCATCTCCCAAGCTCCCATTTGGTTTAAAGAAGTTAGAAATCTTAGGACTTTCGCAAAACAACAATCTCTGTGGATTCGATCCCTTAATATACTACTGTGATTGCTGTGCACTTGCAGCTATCTTAGGGGTAAAACTTAAAGTAAAAGAAACCCCCCATCAAGTTTTTGGCGCCGTTGCCGGGGATTGTTTGCTTTTGCGAATTTTCAGTTTCTAATTTGTCTTTTAGACCACGTTGATTTTCAAGCTTTTCCGTTCATTGCTCACGATTTTCTTGTGTTTACTTCTCATGTTTAAGGTGTATGACCACTAGGAGGAACGCTTCCAACGTCTTACCCCGCCACATCGAGATCGACAAGCACGAAAAAGAAATCCGAAGGTTAAGAAGACAGATCAGCATGGCCGAGAACGAGGCCGCTCTTGGAGTTCAACGAAACCGCGAAGAAAATATTCGCAACACTGGTCGAGCACCTAACGAGTTACAAGATGGGGAGACAAAGCTCGACAACAATGGAAACCCTATCAACCCCAATCCCGAGGCTGACTAGGACGGAGAAGAACGCGAACCTGCCCTACAGCAAGGAGGACACAATCCGATCATCGGAAATAGAGCGAACCAAGCAAACCCTATCATCCAGCCGGATGACCGAGATGCCATCCGACCTGTTCTGCCAGCCAACCTTCCCAGGCGAGCTAGGAACCGCACCATAGCCGATCACGATACCCCTGATCAGCACTTCCAGAATCGAGCAGCGATTCAAGTTAACGTCCCCACGAGGACGAGTTGGAGATCAAACCGCAGATCATCTCTTTGGTGAAGCAAAATCAGTTTCACGGACTATCAAACGAGCACCCGATGGACCACATCGAGTTATTCGAGGAAATCTGCAGCACCACAAAGACGAACCGAATCCCTCCTGACTATCGGAAGTGTAAGCTATTCCCATTTTCTTTGAGCGACAAGGCTCATAGATGGCTGAAGACGTTACCACCAGGATCGATCAATAACTGGGTGGAATGCAAGTCTGCCTTCCTCAATCACTTCTACACTAAGTCCCGGTCCAACCTGCTGAGAGACAAGATCGAAGGCTTTCAATAAGGACCGGTCGAATCATTCTTTGAGGCGTGGGAGAGATTCAAGGACTATGAACACGACTGTCCTCACCATGGTTTCTCCGGAGCCAGCCTGCTAAACACGTTCTACCGCGGACTGCAAGCTAGATACCAGCTTTCGCTCGACACGGCCAGTAATGGAGATTTTACAACAAAGACGGAGCGACAAGGACGCGCACTCATCGAGAACCTCGCTGTAAGCAACAGCAATAACTGTCCGGATTATGATAGGAATCCGCGAACCGGAGACTCTGATTCTAAGCAAATAACCGAGCTGAAGAATATGATGAGCCAGCTGCTCAAGGGACAGCAGCGCAGTATCAGTGCGTGTGAGACCGCGGCGGAAAGAGAATAATCTAGCCCGGGAGACGATGGAGACGAGTTCTACACGCGAGAAGAAGAAGCTAACTTCATAGGAGGGCAAAATTCATATCCAAACAGAAACTTCAACAATGGATTCAACAACAACTTCAGGAACAACAACAACTTATCATACCGAAACCCAAACGTGGAGAACCCGCGAGATCAAGTGTATCCACCTCAAGGAAGACCCTTCCAGAACAAGTTCCAAAACGTGAACTACGGAAGCAACGGAGGCTACCAGGCAAAGCAACCCTACAACTCTCAGCTCACACCCTACAACAACCAGCAAGGAGCGCCGCAAGCTGCACCGAACGCACCTTACCCGTCACGAGAAGACAAACTCGAAGGACTGATGCAACAGCTGCTGTTGTCTCAACAAAAATCGGTCAAGGATCTCAACATCAAGGTAGATTGCATGTACAACGACCTGAACGGCAATTTCGAAACCCTGTCTTCCCGCGTGAAGAAATTAGACATGCAAGTCTCTCAAACCGCTGAAGCCATCAAGAGACAAGCAGGGATCTTTCCTGGAAAAGTAGAGGATAACCCGAAAGGATTCTGTAACGCGATTTCGGCAGTCGCCAACGAGACTAAGGAGCCAGAGCTAGCCATGGGAGAAAAGAGCAGGTTCGTCCCACTCTTCCCAACGATAAAGAAAGGAACTGCCAGTCCACCTTTCGATACTCCGGAGAACCGTGGGTTCGACAGACTGAAAAAAAGAAGATCCAGGCGCATTTACCTTCCCATGCTCGATCACAGGAATCAACTTCAGGGATTGTCTTTGCGACACAGGAGCCAATGTCAATGTCATGCCAATGGCAATCGCTGAAAGGTTAGGAATTACGACTTATTTCCCCTCACCTACGCAGCTAGTGTTCGGAGACTCGTCTAGGAAGAAATCAAATGGCGTAGTCTATAATGTTCAACTTCTTGTCGGGAATAAGATAGTACCAACTGACTTCCATGTGCTCGACATGGGGGAAGACAAAGACAAACCACTGATACTTGGAAGACCCTTCTTGGCCACGGTAGGAGCAAGGATCGACCACGTAAGCAACTTCGTAGTCTTCCTACATATAATCCAGAAGAGATACTACCCAAAGGAGCTGAGCACTCCGCCTCCAGAAACAAAGAACCACGCGACTAAGAAGGAGAAAAAGGGGATGATATTAAGGACAGGCCAGCTCCACTCGAGACCCTTCTCCCGAATCGAAATTCTGATTCCTCCCGAGCTAGAAGAGTTGGGTGAAGAGGAAGTTTCGAAGTCAGTTGAAAAGACAAAGCGGGTAATATTAGAGGCTAAAATTCTAAGGAACGGAAACGGATGGACGCTGCTAATACAGAAGCAAGGAGAAGCTTCAGGAGAGACAACTCCCGAAGCACTTTCCCCAGCTGCCTAAGCTTCAAACAAAGTCGAGCTAAACGACTTAAACAAAAGCGCTTGGTGGGAGGCAACCCATCCGGTACGTGATTTTTATTTCTTTTCTTTCTTTCATTTCTAACATCTAGTTTTTGCAAGTTTTCTGTACTTAGGAATAAAAAATAAAAATAAAAAAAAATATAAAACCAAGAAAAACCCAAAAATATGAAGAGGAGCCTCAGAAGGAGGCTAGCCGCACGAGCATAGCCCGTGGCGCGGCGAGAAGGACCGTGGCCGCGCGATGGGCCGCGCGATGGGCCGCGCGATGGACCATCTATTTTCGAAGAGTATTCACTTTTTAAAGCTCATTCATCCTCATCTACAAGGTATGGTCTCTAATTTTACAAATCTCTAAAGAACTCAATTTTGAGATCTCTCTTGCTTGACTAGAAAATTGTCTAGGATGCTTGGATAATGGTAGAGAACCTTGGATTGATGATTTAGGTTGCCTAGATCTCGATTTTTGCAACCATATATCTAAAAGTTGAAGTCTTTGAAATAAAATTTTTTAGCATGCTCTAAGAACCGATTTTTGGAGATATTATTGGACGAATTGCTTGGTTTGGACTTGATTCATGCTAGGTATCACTTAGAGATCAAAGTTTGATGATAATAAGTTGACAAAATTGATTTATTAGAAAATTTTTGGTTTAGAATCCCAAAAATCCGAAAATAGAGTGTGAGTACCAAATTGATCTTGAAATTTATGCAATTACTCGATTAGTCTTAGTCCTGGAAACTCTTGGTATATGTCTTGTATATCATTGCACTTGAGAATCCATATGACACATCAAATTCACATGCTTGGTCGAGTTTTTGTTTTTATTTTGCAAGGTACAATGAGTTCCGACCAAAACTACGAGATACGTTCGAAGTATAGAGAGCAACTAAGCTCTTCAAGGAGTTCTTCGCGACAGCAAGAACACGTAACACTGCTAGGGAACCCGAGTCTAAACACCACTCTAGGGAAATATATGAGGGAGCAAAAGAGGAAGTTCCTCGAATCGCAAAAGGTATGCACAAGCCGCGACGATCCTCCACCTCAAGAGCCAACAAGAGAGCTGAACCCTTCTCCTCCTAAGCGCAAGGTCCAAAATTTTGGAGCACCAATGGACCCGAACATTGACTATTTGAAGGAGATGAAGAAGATGGATATAAGAACAACTTTGAAGATCGACTACTCCGCTTTAGACGCTTTGGGCATCACCGAGGATGTCACATGGTACTTGGACGAGCTAAGGCTCATGACCTTTATGGAGACTGATCGACCCACTTACAAGGAGCTCGCCCAAGAGTTCTTATCTTCGGTTCAGCTGACATACAAGAGAGGAAGGAAATCACATCCGAAAGACGGTATTCTCTATTTCACCATTGGCTCTCGGGATTATGAGCTGAGCATCCCTAGACTTTGCGAGATATTTAGTTTTAACTTTAGGAGCGAGACAACCATTGAAAAAGAATGGAGTGCTGACATTTGGGAACTCATGGGCCGAGGCATTTACGACAAGGGAAGGCATCCGTCCGCCTTTCTTTCACATCCAGCCGTGCGTTTCATGCACCGCCTCATAGCACACCGACTCTACTCTCGCAGTAACCAATCATGCATCCTCATCCCAGAGCTCGTCCTACTTCAATCCGCCTTTAGGGACGAGCCACTTTCAGCATGCTTTGGATGCATCCTAGCAGAAAGACTCGTGCGAGTGAAGCACGACGTCACCACACCTAGATGCGAGACTGCCTTCACGACTTATGGAGGCATCATCACAGCGATCATGGAGGCCGCAGGAGTAGACACCAGCATTGAGACGCCCTTAGATGAGGCTTGGTTTGACTTGTCCCAGTTTCAGACGGGCAGGAACTTGACAGGCGCAGCCATGGATCCAGACAGATTCGGATACCGTTACAGACTAGGGAAGGGAGACAACCGCATGGTCTATTTACCATCTCTTACAGTCCCGCGCCTTTCAGAAGGTTCACCACAGTGGATCCCGAACCATGATGAGTTCCGCACCGAGTTCTCACGTCTACCGCTTACCATTGGAGAGTATGTAGCCGCCAAGGCTAGGAGAGAAGCGATCC